>JANFNE010000042.1:0-367473 GCA_024867545.1 Phytopythium helicoides
GGCACGCACTTGAGGTAGCTGGAGCTGATGTGCCAGATGCGCGAGCGGCGGAAGCTCTCCCAGGCGCGGCCCATGCCGGTCTTCTGCGAGCCGTCGAGGAAGGATGGCATGTAGAGCGCGATGAGCGCCACGACGACGAGTCCGTAGCCCCACTGGTACATGTAGTAGAAGAGCACGGCCACGGGCACGGCCCATATGTTGTAGTGGATGAGCGTGAAGCTCCAGACGTCCTCGATGATGGTGCGCAGCCAGCGAGGGAAGTTGTCGCCAAACATGTCCTCCGGCTCGTACACGAGCGCGTCCTTGGGCACGCCGGTCGGGAAGCGCTTGGGCTGCTGCTGCTGCTCCTGGGCGTCCACCGCCTTGGGCTCCTGTGCCTCCTGCGCCGTCATTCGCTCTGCTTCTCTTCCTACCTCTGCGTCAGTTGCGCACTGACCGCTGACTCGATCAGAGCCACCAGCGCCTCGGCCGATGTCATCAACGAGAGTGGCTCCGTGCGTAATAGCTGTTGAGTCGACGTCGCGGCCAAGGACGGGGCCACCGTCGGCGCGTCACCATTCCAATAGTGAAACCAAGTGTTTAATATCCACCAATTACATTCAAGTAAACCTGACAATTCCCTCTCTGATTGGCAGAAAAGCGCGGCGCGAGTGCGCGACGGTGGTGTTGAAGAAAAGGGCGATAGTTCATAGTTAAAGCGGATCCACACTACTACAGGCAGGGGGAGAATGGAGGCGACGCAAGGCGACGACGGCGCCGCGGAGGCGCTGGTGCAGGCGGCGCGGCGTCAGCTGCAGGCCAAGGACATCGACGGCGCGCGCCAGAGCTTCCTGCAGCTGCCGGAGCTCGAGGCGCGGCGCCGGCGCTACCTGGAGGACGTGCTGCGCGACTTCTACACGGCGGGGCTCTTCGACACGCAGGTGCTGCTGAGCTTCCTCGAGAGTCTGCCCAGCTGGCAGTGGACGCTGGACGGCTGCGAGGTGCTGCACCGCGTTAACGAGGCGCTGCGCGTGCCCGCGGCGCTCAGCGCGCTCAAGCTGCACCTGCAGTTCCCGCAGCTGCCGCTCGCCTTCTTCCTGCACAAGCTCATGAGCCACCTGGAGGGTAGCGTGCGCGTGCGCGCTGAGAGCTACTGGTACCAGTGGGTCAGCCCCACGATCCGAGCCATCGTTATGGGCCACGAGATTGTCATCGAGTCGGTCTCCAAGCACGAGCTCATGTACGCGCCGAACAACGACTTTGTCTTTGACCATGACCGCCGCAATGTCTTCACGTGGAAGCACGAGTGGGTGCCGGACGAGAACAAGGAGAAGTGGAGACTCATCCCGGCCAACACGCAGAAGGACTGCTTCCTCATTCAGAGCTCGCGCTTCGACGAGTACCTGTACGCGGCCGACTACGCCAAGTTCAAGCGCGACGACAAGGGCAACGCACGCTCGAGGGTATTCTTGTGGAGGAAGAAGAACGAGTCTCCTGGCGCTTCGGGACACTGGCAGCTCATCCCGCTTGACCGAGAGCACAGGGACGTGTTTGCGCTGTACAACGGATACCAAAAGGAGTTTTTGTACGCCCCGAGCGAAATGTACGACCGAGATCGGCGGCATGTGTTAACCACGCGCGACCACAAGCACGACCAGACGTGGCTAGAGGAGCGCCAGTGGCGATTGGTGCCCTCTACGTTCTCGTCCCTAGAGCAAGGGATCGAGGCATTCTTTGTCAAGAACTATCCGCTGGCGGTTGAGAAACTAACGCAGGCGATTCAGGAGCAGCCAGACAACACTGAACACGTCAAGTGCTTTGCGTACCGTATGACTGCCAACCTGCGCATGCGCCATTTCGACTTGATTGAGCAGGATTTTTTGCGGATCCAAGATCTAGGGGGAGACAAGGCCGCCATTTTCCATGGGCTTGCACATTTGTGGGAGGAAAGCGCGACGTACCTTGCAACAGTTGCGGACCAGATCTCGGAGAATCCGTTTTTCATGCATCACCAATTAGCTCGCGGCGATCATTTCTTCGTGCGAAAGAATTACCAAGCTGCTGTCGTGTGCTACCAAGAGGCAGCTACTGCGATCTCGCCGACACCAACGTCGACGTCCGAGTCAGGAAGCGATTCAGAAGAGAGTCGCGAGACCAAGCGAAAGCGTGCGCAAGCGTACGTTTGTTGTGCCAAGTGCTTTTACGCGTTGGACGAAGTCGAGAATGCGCAGCAGTACCTTTCGATAGCGCAGGAAATCGGCGACTTGCCAGTCGACAGTGAGGCATTAATTTTGTTGTGGATGGGCAAGTGCAAACGCAAGCAGCAGCAACACGACGAAGCACTGAGTCTGCTTGAGCGAGCCTACGATCGAGCATCCGCCGCAGCGACGCTGACGACGCCTTCGGCAAACGCATCATTGAAAAAGTCGATTTTGATGGAGATGAAAGTCGTGGGCATCATGCGCCAGAAGATGTACGACACACTGTTTGGGCGAACTAGCGACGCTTCTCACGATGAGGCTACCAATGGAGAAACCAATGGAACGGATTCTGCAGAGAAGACGCTGCAGCAGGTCATGGACCTGTTCATGTGTCCATTGAGCTTGGAGTTGATGGATGACCCAGTCATGACACCCACTGGCAACACGTACGAGCGCGCCATGATCGAGCGGCACCTGGATGTGAACGGCAAATTCGACCCACTCACACGGGCACCGCTCACAAAAGAAGAGCTTTACCCGAATCGCGCGCTCAAGTTGCTGATGGAGACGATGCTCAGTGAGCACCGCCTTGGTCTGCTGCTCGCGTCCTGCGCGACCTAGTCAACCAATTCTGCATTGTATGTGCATGCTTGCACGGAATCGCGATCTACTACAAACACAACTAAACACAAGAAAGAAATGCCACCATCCATTGTCATGTAGACCATTGACCGTGTTGCATATCTACGCTTAATTCCCTCGTTGGCGTCCATTGACTGCCATCCCTCCGCGTCACGCTAGCGAAACGATTCAGATCCTGATTGTTGAAGCAGTGACGCGGGATCTGGAGCGCTCCAGATATCAATGTAGATCATCAAGTGGAACACTACCTTTTTTGACCAATCAAAAACTTGGAAAGAACTACATCTAACCAATCAGCAAGTTCCATTTGGAGAATGTGCTCAACCCAAGTTGAAGTGAGCTCGTCAAGCCATTTGGCTGGCGAAAATGCTCGACGACAGCGTTTTGTACCTGCAAATAGCTGAGAACAATGAGGCCAGACGAGCGTTTCCAATCATTCTCCAATCTGCTGTCAAGCGCTCAGACGAGCGTGAAACCCCCGCGCTTTGAAGCATGTCAAAGACCTCGGAGGCTCAAGCGTCGGGCGTCGGCCTCGCCGTCGTCACCGCTTTCCTTCGAGTCATCGGCTCGACCGTTGCTACCTCAGCTGTCTTCCTCCGCGACAACTGCTGGAGTGCCTACAGTGCCTCGAGTCGCACGCTGCACGCGCTCAACCGACCGGAAGTGCGCCTCATTCTTCGCAAGCGATGGGGCACCCAGAGCGCCTTGCTGCTTCAATTAGTTGCTTGGAGTGCGAGGACGGTCGCTCGCAACGTCCGCTGCTCCGCTCGCAGTGCAAAGACTCGCTGGAATGCAGCCATGCATGCGATGCTCATGGACACGGCAATGTACCTCATGGGTGCCAACGCTCCACTCCCTGCGATTGAGTTTGACGACAAAGGCTTCTTCGACGAGTTCAACGACATTCTGGAACCGCATCAACAGCCTATGGCGCTCAAGATGCGAAGGGCCACGTTTGCTCCCACTACGCAAAGTCAAGTTTCTGCGAACGGCGAGGAAGAGTTCGTACTCCTGCCGTCTTACAACGAGAACCCTGGGTTCTATGAGCCCAGGCAGCTGAAGCAGAACAAGCTAGTGTGCTTGAAGAAAGCAAGGACGCCGACGGCTACTAACATCACTGTTCCAACGACAACGACGACAACGAAGACATCAAGCGAGCAAGTCACAGACCCTCTATCCACCCCAATGTGCCTCGAGAGTTACTTGTGCGGTTGTGGCGAGTGCCCACAGTACGATGCGATTGCTCGAGACATTGACGAGTACGCGACGTGGCTCGACAGTACCGAGAAGAAGCAAGCCACTCGGCTACTGCAAGCGTTGTCCACCTACAGTGAAGAAATTCAGTACTCGCGCGACATGGTAGTCGCTGCTGATGAGTGTCTGCAAGTGTGGCAGGGCGATGAAGATCGTGCCTTTAAGTCCATGGCGGTGCTCTACGATGAACTTCCGCGCCTTTGTGCTGGAAGTGCGTGAGCCCCAGCCAAGCGTCTAAAACCACCAGTATTTATTCCTTTGATTTTTGAACAAGTGCGTTTCGAGTGGTCTACGTTGCTTCTGCATTACATTGCTGGTGGTCAAAAGTAACAAACATGCACGTGAAAGGATGCCTAACTCTAATCGAATTGGTTGGCTTCTATATCTTCTATCTGTCCTATTCGTCGGCAAACATGCGGCGTACGTTTTCGTAGGAAGAGGTAAACTTTGGGCCTTCCCAGTAAACCTTGTGGCACTTTCGGCAGATCCAGAACTCGGTTACAACCTCGAGAACATTCGGATGCACTACGTCATCTGTTTGGTTCCTTACATATTCAATGTCGACGATGTCAAAACCCTTGGAATTGCACTTGGCACATCGTGACATCATTTCTGCCTCGACAAGCTGCAGCGCAAAGTGCGCTCGCATCTCGCGAAATTGTGCGTGCGGGTCGTCACTTGAAACAACAAAGCAGGCACCGGCGTCTCGGCGCGCTGCAAGGTTCTTGTCGCGAGTCAAAAGAATGCGTTGCTCGCGTGCAGCCAACGCGAGCAGTGCAGATTTGTGGTCGTGCGAGCCGATCTTCTTGGAAGACGCGTACGGATCCCAAATGACGACGTCGTATCCGAGCGTGCGTAGCCATTTGCCCACGCGTGCCACCATCGAATCCGCGAGAAATTTGAGCTGATTCACCGTCGAACCATCAACCTCGCCGACAGTATCCCGAAAGGATGGGGCTACGGATTCTTTCGAGCTAAATGCTGACACTCCTCGTTGAATATCGGCGACTGCCTCTACTGGAACAACCGCAAAGAATACGCTTGATCGGAGATACAGCAGGACTTCTGGGTTCCCAGCTCCACAGAGCAAATACTCAGCATTCTTGAGACTGATGTCGACGTAGATTGGGATGGTGTGCTCGTATGCATCTGCATCCTGAGCGCTGCCACGACCGTGTCCAAATGGAGGAATCGTTCCGGGCGCAAAGCCGAATAGATTTGTGCACTCAATTCCTGTCGCGAGCTTGATTTTTCGCCGGCTAACCCCGATCAGAACAGCAAGCTGAGCAGTGTCAAGTTTGCAATTCGCATCAACGCAGGCAACGCACGGACGCTCTGTAAGCAAAGTTGTCCAAAGGTTAGAGGCAGAAAATGATAGAGACAAACAATGAAACGAAGCACGAACCGTCAGCGAAAAAACAAATGGTGTTCACCGTAGCGACACTTGGATGCGCACTTGATGTCTGTGCTTTCAGCATTTCATGAGCTTCTGCAACTGGTAAGAATTCGAGGTTTGATATTCCACTTGTAAGCTTGGTTTCGCTGGCTTCAACCCATCGTGTCCAGTAGTGTTTGATGGTGTCCGGATTGCGTAGGTGAACGTGGCTCTCGAGGTATGGTTCTTCTCCTGAATCCTTTGAGTCAAGCCATTCTGCATGATACCGCACTCGCAGCTTAATAGCCGTTCGGATGTCGTCGTCTCGGAGTGGGGAAGTAAGTTCTAAGGGACTGGCAAATTCAAAAACCTCCTGCCACGGCGGAAGTGTGAAACCGTTCGTTTGGTCTGAGAGGTGTGGGTTTTGCCTGCAGAGTGCGTGACTCGAATTCTTAGAGCAACATACTACAACATTCAACATGGGTACGCAAAGTCTTACAGTTTGTCAACAATTTGAACGAGGCAATGAGCATCAAGTGCTGCATAAATCATCTGGGGTTTTGAAAGGGGGCGGCAGTCCCAGTTCGAAAGTTGCATTTGCTGTTTGAGAGGAAGGTAGATACTATCAGTACAAGAACCAGACGATTAAAGTGGGAAAATCTTTACCTTGTCAAGAGGCTTGCCCAGTATAGCGCTGGTTGCATTTGATAAGCTATTGCCAATCGAGGCTCCGAAAAACTTGTGAATGATTGTGCTGAGCTGATAGGAAGGAACCAGAATAAGTTAATGTAGGTCTAGCCGTCACAAGAATATCACGATGACGGCAGCATACTTCAAGAAACGGAGAGACTGATGTGCAGGCGGCTCGTTCTGGAAACGTTTGATGCAACACTACGCAAAAGAGTGTGGGCATCGAGAACAAATGATGTCATGTTCAGTGGTACGATTGAATCAACCCACCTTTCAGGTCCGTGTCGAATCCAAAGCCAACCTTGAGATATTGAGGCGAGTTGAATAGACGAGTCAAGAAGACATCGAAAACAAAGGAACAGTTCTGCATGGTGCAATTCAAACCTGTTAGGATAAAGAGCATTCGCGATCAAAAGGATTTGAGAGAGGAGCTCACATGGAGAGCAAGCAGATCGATGACGAAGACCCGTGTGGCTGTGGCGATCTGTAGAATGCTTGCAACAGCCGTGGTGGTGAAAGCACCCGTCTCAGATGCGATCTTCGTTGAGATCGGTTTCCATTCCACATCTAACCCGACAATTTGATCTTGAATATTCTCGGCGGCACTGGTCGCGTCATATCCATTCGCAGGTTCAGAGCTCTCGTTTCCAAAAAAGAACGAGTGTGCTTGCCGAATTAGCTCTTCGGTATCGCAAAACTGAACCGCCTCGGCAAGATTCAGATCAAATGATAGATAGCCAGTGGCAGCAGCTGTGAATGTGCTTGCGTGGAGAGCAGGTGATCCCCTGGAAACTGGGTTAGAGTCATCGTCACTTCCTATATGAAAGTCATCCATTTGAAATACTGTTGCGAGCTGCATCGCTCTAAAGAGCTCTCCAGAAGCAACCATGCTGTTCAAGATGACTCTCCGTAGCGATTCGTCCGTCCCAGCGAAAGTGACTGCAATATCCCAGCGTTGTTTCTCGATTAGCTTCATGAGCCCATCCCGGGAGTACAAGTGTTCTGCCAAATAGCATCTCTTACGTCAGAAAAAAATTCATTGCTCGTGAAAGCACCACCACCTCACCGATGTCGGGGTATACGTCTTGAAGATCAAATTTGTGTACGATCCGGTGGGCCTAGTCACTACGTGTCATGAAATTGTTCTGACGATTACAGCCGTAAGGAAAAAGAACATACTCGCTTGAATTCTTGTACTGCAATAGCTTCCTCAACCAGAAATTTTGCTAAGGCTGCAAACGAGGCCAAGAATGGTGAGAGATCTTGTCGAATACGAAACAGGTTTAGTGAAGTGGGCAACGCACGTTTGTCGGGTGCATCGAACGTTTTGACGAGCAATTCTGCTGATGACCAGTCTTTGGAGCTTGTCATCGCTTTTATATAGTCCTCAAGTGACCACTCGACGGTTGTAAATACACCCAGAAGCTTTATCAGTGCCGTATAGCTCCTTGTCGATACAAGATTTTCGACGACGGCTCGGACGGTTTCTTCGTCGATGTCTTTGACGGCAAACAAGTCGACGATCTCAACCAGCAGCTTTTGATCCTGAGTTCAACACGGGTAAAATTTGAGCCGGCAAATTACAAGATGGGATGATTCATTCAATCATGCGTACCACATAACTTGGGTCCTTGAGTCCACGCAGACAAAAGTCCTTTAAATACTTGTTGCCTGACCCCTGCTCCCTGCATCTTCTCTGCTGTTCCAGCGATTCCTCGCGCTCGCACACTTTTCGTAGCGCATTGACAGTCATGAACGCCAGTGGCGTGAACGGCTGGGCATATTTCTTCGTCTTCTTCTCCTTCTTGCTCTTGGTGGTTTGCTTTGCTTTCCTTTCACTCTGCGCCGTATCAACATTACTTGCGTCGTTCTCCGTTGCAGTTCCCGCTAGTTGCTCCTGCTCGCGCGCCAATAGCAGCACAACACGCACAGCAAACTCCCAGAACGCGTCGTCGCCGCACAGCTGGACAAATACGCGCTCCAGTAGCTCCTCCATCTCCAGAAACCGGTTCACGCCGCGCACCGGCACGCCCGCGTAGAAAGCGCCGTGCAGCGCTCGCGCCCATCCCCGCGCTGCCCCCTCTTCGCCCCCTGCTTCTCCATCTCCTGCGCCGCTGGATGCTCGCTCCTCACGTCCCTCGACTCCCTGGCGAGCGCCAAAGAGCGCCTTGAGCCGCGCCGGCAGCCCATCGACCTGCACCTTCTCCTCCATCCCAATTCGGAACTTGATATGTCACAATTCAGAGGTGGGTTGAAGTGACCTTCACTCACGTGCATGAAGCTGGATGTTCACTTGATTTTTGTATGGCTCGTGGTTGCCGTTGCGGAGGTTGCCTCATTCCTGGACTTTCTCGCGAGCCCAAGCGCCATGACGAGCGACGAGCTGCCGCTGGCGGCGCTGGCGCTGGAGCTGGCCGAGCTGACGCACGACGCGGACGCGTGGATCCGCCGACTGCACGCGGCGTTCTACGGGCGCGAGTTGCCGCGTGCGGGCGGCAAGTTCGCGGTGTTGGACCGCGTGCTGCGCGAGTGCTTCAAGCTGGCGCTTCAGCGTCCGGGTGAAGAATGCGCCGCGTTTTGGCGGTTCATGGCGGACGTATTGGTGCGGATCGCGTCGAGCGATTGTGGCGAAGCGAAGCAGAAGGGCAAGAAGGCGCAGTCCGCGGCTCCGCTTGGGTTTCTCGTGGTGAATGCGCTCAAGCAGCTCGTGGAGGGAGAGGATGGAGTTGAACACAAGCGGGCAAGCCTTGCGCTTGGAGCGAGTTCTGATCTGCGTGCGTTCTGCGAGGAGGGATTGAGCCCAGAATCGTCTGTGGTATGACGAGATGCGAATTTGTCTTTTTTTTTTTTTTTTTTTTTTTTTTTTTTGGCATACTGATCAAAACTTTGCCATCACCAGGACCCGAAGCTTTTGGTTGAGCTGCTGGAACTGTTTCAGATCGGCAACCTCGACTCAAAGTTGGTGCGTGATGCTGTGAGTGGACTCTTAGCGTCTAAGAGTCATAGCGCCGTGATCAAGCTGTGCGCGCTCTGTACCGGAGTTGAGGACTTGCTACCAGAAATTGCGAAGGCGATGACCCAAGCGAAAGATTGGGTTTCAGCGGAGCTTTTTTCTCAAAAGTTCGAAGACAGAAACTCCAAAGGTGAGTCCTCCCACTCTCCACCACGGTCTCACTGGGTACATCCTGACATGGTTTTTGCGTCGGTGAAGTTCTGTCAAGAATTCTCATCGAGACTGCAATCGAGCTTCGCGAGTTCAAGCGCGTACGTCCCGCTGATACCGCAGAGTCTGGGTTTGATTGCTCATTCTGCTTTTATCAACATGCAGGCGCATCGCTTAGTAGACAACCTTGGGCTGCAAGACGACTATCCCGGCATTGGTGAGTTTTTGAATTATGACTGCGAGCGCTTGCATAGTACTATGCATCTGACATGCCATTTGCATAATTTATCGATTCAGATGCACTTTATAGCCAAGATGGTTTAGCTCGACTGATCGAGAACAGGCGGTGGAAGCTCGCCATTACGTTCGTAGGGAGTGATTCGATACTTCAGCGCATGCTCTTCAAGAGTATGCTTGCTGTCGGCGAACTCACTTTTGCAACTCAACTTGTTGAGCGCATACAGACAGGAGAAACCAAGGACGAGATGAAGAAGCAGTTATCAGAGCTGCCAACCATCGACAATCCAGACGTGCATCCACAGCCTGAAAATTCCACCATAGGGGATTACCTAAAACTCCCGCTGGGCGACGACAAAGTGATTTTTTGCGACTCTGACGAAGGCGTTCAAGCTGCTATCGATCACTTCTTTTCTGGAGACATGGGCACTGTGAATCTCCCATTCAACGGTACTTCTGTAAGTGTCATTGGATTGGATGTGGAATGGAAGCCGGTGTCAAGTCGCTCGAAGAGCGGCCAGCAACCAATCGCTAGTATTCTGCAAATTGCGTCTTCGGCAAAAGTGTTCATCGTCGATCTGCTTGAGCTGCAAGTGAGTGCCTCATGCCTTTGTGTTTGATGCACCAGATATTCGCTAACGCGTACGTTTTCTAGAGCTCTTCTCTTTTGTTTGATGGCTTGCTAGGACGGTTGCTGTCGTCGTGCTCTCACCTGAAGGTGGGGTTCAACTTTGAGTCGGATCTGAAAGGTGAGCAATTTGACCAAAGTTACCATTCGCTGCGTTTCTCTGAACTAACAATATCATTTCAGTGTTGCGCCACACTTTCCCTGAGAGATCTGCCTTTAATGAGGTCAAGCCTTTCCTGGATGTGAGTGGGTGATTCTTGTTTCAAGTGCGATTTGCCTACTCATAACCACCATTGAATACAGCTCACAAACGTCAAGAACCCAGACAGCGACATCGTGACAAGGAAAGGCTTATCTTCAGCCACAACACAGTTTCTTGGGAAGCCCCTCGACAAGGTGAGTGATGGCAGAACACTCCATGCAATTCGTCAATACTTATGCAAGCATGTGCATGCGACACCAACAGAAAATGCAGATGTCCGATTGGGAGCAACGCCCCTTGAGTAGTCAGCAGCTCCAGTACGCTGCACTGGATGCATTCTGCCTTGTTCAGATCGTTCAAGCGATTTCATCGAGGTGTGCTTTACATGTCTACACCACCTTTTCCGAAAGCAATCTAACCCGCCGCTGCCTTATTATGTATTAGGGTCTCCTGGGAGCAGACTGCTGCCTGTGTCGATACTCTGAAATACCCGGAACAACTTACGCATGGCTTAGTGCTTCAATTCTGTGCAAATCGCGTTGCTCACCATACATCTTGGAAGCGACGCATCACTTCGGCCCGATTGGCATCAACTTTAGTGACGCCAGATGAGCTCCAGCGCTTTTGGCGTCAGCGTGTCATGAGCTCTCAATGCGGCCAGCCACACGAGGAGATGGCGTTGATCTCGTATGACCGCATGCGAGCAATGCTGAACAGCCAATCGTCTTGTGAACAACAAACGAAGCTGTGCCCAGTCAACAGCATCTGCATGTTTGCCGCAGGTTCGTTTCATTTGTGCTCGTCGGTCATCTGAAAGCTCGACTGACAATAATGCTATGTTTCTTGATCATAGAGGAGCCGCGTGTCGTATGTATTGATGCTCGACGTAAGCTCGACATGGCAAAAGTGGCAAAGGCTTTCCGTGTAGGTCGTCGGAAAGTTCGTCTTGCGACTCCAAGCGAGTGCATGGCTGTTTTTGGGTTTGCACCGGGGACAGTGGCTCCGTTCGGGCATCGTCCAACCGGTGATACAACTAGGAAGATCAAGATTTACGCTGATTCCAGTTTGAAGAAAGCTACGCACCTGGCTGCAGGCAGCGGTGTGCAAGACAAGGTGATCTGGATCCAATGCGCATCCTTCTTTGAGCTCATCGACATTGAGGGTGTGGTAAACGTTGCGCTGCAAGATCCAGCCGACGAGTCGACTAGTGATGATTCGGATACCGCAACTGAGCCTGAAGTGATCGTCAAGGCCCAAAACGCGTTCGAATACAAATTCCTGGCAGATTCGATGGTGTCCCAGGTTGGGCGCTGGCTCCGGACGACAGGTGTCGATGTCGTGATCTGGAACCCTGTGGAAAAGGAAGTCAAATCGCACGACCCTAAACGGGATATGTTAGCAATGGCGGCACGTGAGAGCCGCATTGTTCTGACGCGAGACACTACGTTGCCGAACCGCCGCGATGCTGGAGCGTGTTTCGTGTTATCAAACGATGAATGCTACAAGCAGTTCCGAGAAGTGAAAGCGCAATTCGGGTTGCACTGGAGACGCGAGGATCGGGCGTCCCGCTGCGCTCGCTGCAACTCGACCCACTTCTCGGTTGTCGAGCCCGAGTTTGTCCGCACGCAGACCAAGGAGAAAATCCAAGCAAAGGTACTAGACTCTGTGTCCAAGTTCTGGTCGTGCGATGACTGCGGCAAGATCTACTGGGAAGGCCCCAAGTACACTCCCACCGGCGCGTCAACAGACGCCGCAAACGACGCTGCCGGAATCTGCGGCGTCAAGTACCGGCCCGTCGCTCGCCGACCCGTTCATCTCATTCGGAAAGGCCTAGCGTAGTCGGTCGCTCCTGCGACTGTCGAAGGGTAAATCGGTAAGGCCATTCATGTGGCGTGCACGAATATGTATATTGTTGGATACGCGTATGAAAACCCTTGCTGCGTTGCATTCAACTTCGAATCATGAGGCTTGACGCGCATCAAAGTTTGATGATCAAACTGATGCGCATGTGACATGCGTTGACATGGGTACACTGTACCGATAGCAGTTCTATGCCAGACGGATGCACACACTTCCAAGCCACGCCACGCCAACCACCAGCTCCGCAATGTGCGACCGCCGCGGCACGAGCTTTGCGAGCGAGGTGGACGCGGCCATCGAGCGAGTGGTGGCGCACTTCGAGGAAAATGACCTGGCGCTGCGGCTCGACGTCCTGCGCAGCCTGAGCGCGCACGCTAAGCTTGCGTTCGAGGCCGAGCGCATCCGTGAGCGACTGCGCCAACACCCGGCGACCAAGGAGCTCGTCGACTGTGTTGCCACGCAGTCCAAGGTGTTTGAGCAGCTCACAGATTCACTTCGCGTTGACGACTGCAGCTGTGACTATGACGCGCAGCGCAACGTCGTGATGAGCACCACCACGCGCTGGTCATTGCCATTTACTGGCGCAACCAAGGCTGGAGATCGCAAGAAGAAGCGCAGGAAGGGCGAGAGCGCGGCTTCTAGTGCAAAGCTGGATGCGCCGCTACTTGTACACTATAGTTTCTCCCGAAAGCTGAACGAGGAGGGAGAGACCGAGCTGCAGCTGACTGTGACGGCACGGCTGGGAGATGATTCTGCGCCGAGCGAGATAGTGCACTTCGCCATGGCTAGCGCGTCACCGTACCCGCGCAGCTTCTACGAGGAAGTCCGAGAGTTTGGCTCTGACGACGAAGGCGAAGAAGGCAAAGAATATGCCAGTGATGTGGAGGTTTCCAGCAAGCCTAGCAAAGGTGGCAAGCCTGCGCGAAAACAGTCGGATGCCAGCGTCAAATCGACACGCTCACACAAAAGCGCAAAAAGTTCAATCGACGAAGCAGTCGATGAAGATGACGGAAACGATGATGAAGGCGAGGAGGGAGAGTCGTATGGTGAGGCTATCTTGGCGTTCCGTTTTGACGACAAGGTGCTGGACGAAATCATGACGTGGTTGAAAGAACACGACACAAAGTATGGCGATGAGATCGACCAGGCTGATGTCATCGGCTTTTTCTTAGCCCCGCCCGTTCATGAAGACGAGTGGCTGCTAGACGAGCGTATCTGTGAGATCCTCTTCAGCTCGGGCGCTGAGTTTACTGACGAAGAGGGCGGCGAGGAAGGCAGCGAGGTAGAAGGAGTAGGAGAGGGAGAGGAAGAGGAGGAGGAAGTTGACAACGAATAAGCACTTGCTCATGTGGTTAGTAAGGATCTACTTCTCATATGTGTCTCTCATCTCGCGAATGGGAAGAATGACTCCTGGGAAAATGTTGCAGATCACAGTACGTTGCCTCCAAAGCTCAAGTCACAGCTCTTCCGTTTCGCAGTATTTCAGGCAGTTGATGCGATCTCAAATAGCACCAGCACTTCAACGACCCAGTCAAACCTGGACTTGTCTGTCAAACGGCCGCCCCAGGCGTGTGCAAGTTGCTCAAGCTGGAAGACTCCCTCCGGGTTGCTGGAGCTCTGGAATGGCGATCACAGACCGGTCGGCTCCACCTCAAAAAGCTGCAAAGCAGTCAATCCTACGTCCTCCTGTTTCGGCGATGGATGCAATCGACGACCTTTACGAAAACAATGCGTTCGGCGACGAAGAGGATGAAGACGTCGATACAATTATGCCCATCGCCGTGGGAGGTAAAAAACAACTCGCGAAGTCGCCACCGGCACGAGATGTAATTGATGCAAAGCAATCCCGCGGTTCAGACAAGGACAACAACGGAGGTGGAGTGCAATTCAATGTTTGGGTTGCACGCAAGGACAAGTACGAGCGGATGGCGCTGGCGTTGAGCAAACTCAATACGGAGCGTGCGGCAGACGATAGCAAGTGGCTCGATGTAGCTGTAGCGCTTGCAGCAACAGACTGTGCTCTCAAAACCGGTCGTTCTGAGCGATGCGATTGCCCTGGAGTCTGTCGAAATAGTTCCCATGCTGTCACGAGACAGCGTACCCGGTGTCAGTGTCCCGCCAAGAAGTGCTCGCTGTGTGGCCGCTGTGTGAACACCGCCCCAGGACAGATCACTTCGAAGATGGCAGAGGTGTTAGCGCCGCTCCGGCCAGGGGTTACCAGCAACCAACCACCGTCCGTCATTTTGTCTATTGCCGAGGAAATTGTGAGTGCTGGAGAGGGGAAATGCTTGGCACCAGGAGCACCGAAGATATCTCGAGCGGCTGTGCGAATGGCGCAAGCTGTAATGGCGCAGTGCAGTGTACTCGAAGGTGCTGACGGTTCGTCTAACCGCGTGCAGCGCCCATGTTCATGTCCCTTGCGCTCCCTCGGTGAGCTCTGGGTAAAGTGGACTACTCGGTATCACACGTTTTCGCGTGTGCCACTGACCGAGAAAGAGGCTTCGCAGTTTGCAATTGGAACACGACAGATGATGGAACACGACGATGCTGAGCCTGATAAATATTACATGACGCTCAAATGGCACCAGGCTGCCAAGCCACAAAAGGGCGATACGGCCAAGATTGCTGCTCGTCGACAGCTTACTCCCGATCAAAAGAAGCAAAATGCGGTGAGTGCCATCGTTGCTTCGTTCTTTCTTTTCTGCTTTGTTTTGATAGTTCGAGCTGTCCGACTAATTCTTGACATGTTGGATAGCTATTCCTGACACTGTGCAAGCGGTACTGGAAGCAGGCACAACACCGTGTAGTCGAGCAGCTTCAAACAAAACTGGGCGAGTTTGAGGCGCTACCAGTCGAAAAGAAGCTGCAGCTGGGTGCTGTATTGGCTAGCTCTATCCCAGCAAGCTCGTCCAATTCGCTGAACGGAGATGCACTTGCAGTTGCGGCATTGGAGCTGCAAACTCTGAACAAGCTGGGTGTCAAGCGCATGCTTCAATGGGTTGAAGAAGATCTGGAAGCTATCGACGCTCAGAAACGTGATGAATTGAAAGAAAAAGCAGAAGGCGGCCTTGCTGCCCACAATGCATGGGTGCGCAAGAAAGATCGACTCCGGATCCGCATGCCGACTCCAACTAAGGGAGAAGTTGGGAGTGGAACAGCCTCGCGCATGGACTTTTCAAATAAGGGAGCAGTCCGGCGAAAGAATTTTAAGGCACCATCCACAACAGTCGAGCTGATGCGGAACAGTGGTTTGAAGTATGTGCACGCTATGAACGATGGTTTCCAAGGGCGTGGCGGCGATCTTGAGAAGTGCAAGCAGTTGCTGGTTAAGCAGGGTCACGTTCTCAAAGCCAATTTTAACGACTCTGGTGGCGGTGGATACGACGATGAAGACTCTGGGTTCTCAAAGGATCGCTATCACTATGAGCGAGCGAACAACCCAGCCCGAAAGAAACGAAACGAGGGTGACAAGGCTCGGCGTCAGCAGTCACAGGCGAGTTTCGCCTCATGGACTGCGCACAAGGCACTTCGAGATAAGGCACTAAAGTTTCTTGACCACCTTCCGTCCCCATCCGAAGATGACGACTCTGAGCCCCAAGACCAAGATGAAGCTCACGATTTCACGATGACCAGGTGGGAGCAAATCGGGCGTGCTCTCAAAGCAGTTGACCGGACGTTATTAGAGGCATGGGTACGGTGGACAGGCGGTTTTCGGAGCGCAGCAATCTGTCGAGCTCTCTGGGAGAGTTTCCCCCCAGTCGCTTGTGATGTCCACTGCGCATCATCAGCGATTCGTGATGTGTTCTTGAAGCTACTTCATCGGCGGGGGATTAATTATCGCCAAGCATTTGCAGACCATTGTGAACGCAAGTACAAGCGCGCAATGGCTCGACGTGATAACGGCGACGAGGCAGAAAGCGATCTCCCCGATGATATGAACGAGCAACAGCAAATGGATTACTATGCAACTATGAATCGTCGTGAATTTACTCGTTTTTTGGCAGATCAAGGGATTATAGTGCAACCAGAAGAAGCTCAAAGACTTGTCGAATACTTCAGCTACGACGAGGAAAGTGGGGATACCGGAGATGAGCGCGTTAGCATGCCAAAGTTCCTCTCCATTGTTGGAGACGAGCGTCGTATCCAGTGCCATGGAGATACGGATATGTTGTTGCGTCATGTGTGTATGTGGGAGACCGTATGTCACGAATGCGGTATGCTACGTGCTTTCCAGCTTGTTGTCAGCAACACATCGAGCTCAAGTGGGGGAGGTGGAAGTCGTCTTCGAGCTGAGCTCCCTGGACACGTCAAACGTCGAGAGCAAGCAAACAGTAGATTTAACTGCTCCCCTGAATGCGATCTCCGGGTTGTCAAGAAGATTGCTCCGACACCGTGCTCTTTTTCCAAATGGAGTGATGAGCAAGCACTACCATTTCTTAAAAAGCTTGAGCTTTGGTCAGCTGCTCCTCGAGAGCAACGGGTGCTACAACAACTTGTGACTAATGGACAACCACCCGATGCACCTCCACTGTACCGCATTGACAGGGAGGAGGAAATTGGCGATGACGGGGACAACAATGATAACGAGAAGGCAGTAGATTCTACCACGATGCTTCTACTTCGGTGGGCACCTCCGCGTGTAGCAGGAAACAATGGAGCAGCTTTCTACCAGTTGGAAACTGCCGGAGCCGAGGGCACGCTCTCATTCCGAAAGAACGAATTTCGTGAGATCTGTCGCGACCCGCGTGACTTCAGCGATAATGGAGGCAAGCCACGATACCAGTTTCTAGTTACTGGCCTCTCACCAAACACTAAGTACGCATTCCGAGTGCGAGCGCTGAATGGATTTGGTGCCGGCCCTTACACCCTTTCCTACTTCGTGACGGCCCCAGCCTCTCCGCCTACACCAGTGGCCGTCAAAGTGAGCCCTAGTAGCATTGCTCTCGCGTGGGATACATCTCGATCTTACCAACGGCAACTGAAAGAGATCCGGCGAGTGTTTGATTCCGCAGATGTCAATGGCGACGGCGTTATCTCGCGGGATGAATTTATGGACCAGCTGGAGCGCAGAGAACCAAGGTTGCTCGAGTTTTTGCAGCGCGTTACGATGGGTAAAAGCTCCAGTAACGGACCACCTCTTAGCGTATTTGACGTGATCGAGACCGATGACAGCGAAAATCTCTCGTGGCAAGAGTTTCTTGGGTTCTTTCACGGCGTTCTTGAAGGGAGCAACGAAGACGTTGATAGCGATGACGATGACCCCACTAGCGGGAAATTGTCGAGAGTTAATTCTCGATCACAACTACCTGGTGGATCGGTGTCAACTCGTACTGCTGGAACACTGACTAGAAAGAGAGCGGATGCTTCGCCTGGAAGTACTGCGCCAGTTGGAGCCTGCCGATTCATCTTGAAGCAGTGCACAAATGAAGCTGAAGGTGAATACGTCGAGATTTACCGCGGTACAACACCATCATTTGTGGTTCACGGATTGGCAAGTGGGAGTACATTCCAGTTCCGCGTGCAGGCGGAGAACGAGGAGGGCCGGAGGAGCCTCCACAGTCCACCACTAGTCGTCAACACCCTTCTCGCAACCCCGGCTCCTCCTGTAGAGTGTGCTTCAGTTGGTGGGAGTGCTGTCAAGCTAAAGTGGAGCGCTGCGACAGCACGCCCTAGTGTTGCATATGACTCGATTCAGCAGCGAAATAGTGTAATGGTAAAACGCCAAGGTGGAAGCAGCCTTGGAGGTGCGGCAGCGCCCAAGCAAAGCGACGAGATCACGAGACTGCTCAAGGAGTGGGCTCAAGAGACAAGCTTTGATGAAGGCGGCGTCGATTTTCGAGCTCGCTTTGATCGACTTGACGTGGACAAGAGTGGGTACATCGAGCTCCCTGAATTCCGCTCGCTACTTGCAGAGCTCGGTGTTACGCCGTCAGACGAACGCATGGCTGCATATCTTGCGGAATTTGACACCGACTCGGACGGGAAGATCTCGTTTTCAGAGTTTGCTCGGTGGTGGAATAATGTCGACGATGTCCAATACGTTCTGAAGCGCGATAGTGGGCAGCGCGATGACCAAGCAGAAGATGAAAGTAGGAGTGCGGCTTTGTCGGATATCAAGTCTTCCGAGATGTCCATTGTATCTTACCGGGGTAAGGACACAAGTGCCGTTGTGGCTGGTCTGGAGCCCAACACGCTCTATCGCTTTAGACTCCGAGTTGTTGGAGCTCATGCAAGTAGTCAGCTCAGTGATGCCCTCGAGATGTGGACGGTGCCTTATGCCCCTTCTCGACCTGGTCGAGTTTGTGTGTCGTGTACCTCTGCTCTGCTTCGCTGGCACCCTGGAGTCCGTGGAGCATCAAAATTTGTGCTGGAATTGAAACTCATCGAGACACTTGGAAATGAGTCTGGGGCTCCCAGTGCAGGCCGTAGCGCTCCAGTGAACGGTGGCAACTGGACAAACGTTTACGAAGGCTCCGAACCGCTTGCCTTAGTCACAGAGCTGTTACCAAGTACAGTGTATCGCGCGCGTGTATTCGCTCTCAATCGAGTGGGAGGATTAAGCGATCAGTCAACGGTGATGCAAGTTTGCACACCAGGAAGCCGCGAAGAAGAGCGTGCAGCAGGTGGTGGTGTGATGCGACCATCGAACGCCGCCGAACATTTCACAATCGAGTGTGGTGAGGTCGGTGACCTAGTTCGCGGAGACTCGGTCCTGTTCTGTGAGCGATTGTATCGCAACGCAGACGGTAGAACTGCAAAAACGTCCACATCTGCGTCAGTGTACTCAATGGGCAGTGCTGCCGGCTCCATGATCGCCATCGGAGAGCGGACGGTTGCAGCTCGAGTTGTCAGTGTCAAAATGGATGACAAATATGGCCGGGTGCTGTCCATGATAGTGCTCTGGAGCACGGCGCAATTGTACGACGACCAGACGAATGATAAGCGGAGTAGCACGTCTAGCCTGTCATCCAAGCGAGCTGCCGGAGGAAGCAAAGTAGTAGCTAGTTCTGGTACGAGCCTCATGGGTGCCGGACATGTTCTCGCGTCAGATCTCAAGATTTCACGGCGGGAGAAGAGCTTGTACAGATTTGACACATTCCGAAAGGAGTGGGTGGACGAACGCGCAAGGCTCGCAGACTCTTGGGACCAGTAGATAGAGCAGTGCTACAAATGCGAACCCACAGTTGATTCACTTATCGCGCAACTCTGTCCTAGAATCTATCGGGTGCTAATCAAGAAAGCTGGATGTCGCGGATGAGCTCGCACAGGTCATCATCCACGTATGCCGGCAGGTCCTGCGCCTTGCCTCGGCGCTTGCCGAATTCTTGCAACTGCTTGAGTACTGCTGAGCTGCTTACCCCCTTCCTGTCCTTGCGGATAAATACGACGCTATTGACATCTTGCTCACTTGGGCGAAGAACAAACACGCTCGAGCCCTCAAAAACCTGCTTCAGTCGCGCAACGATTTGCTGAAAGAGCGCCGAATCACGGCAGGAAACATTCAACAGCATGACACCACCGTCAGACAGAAGCGTAAAGGAGTCGCGAAGGAACTTTTCCTCCACAAAGGCAACGGGCGGGCAGCTCATGCCCACACTGCGTTCCTTGGCGTCGACATCCACAATGATAGAATCCACACGCAGATCATCATTCTGCGGAGCCTCGGAGGCTGCCTTCGCGCGGTCGCCAACGTACACAAGACCATCCGCAATCACGACATCCATGCGGCCATCTTGCTGGAAGCCAAAATATTGCTCTGCAACCGTCACGATCGTTGGATCAAGCTCGCATGCTGTCATGCGAACACTCGGGACGTTGTCGTGAACGTACTTGGCGAGACAACCACCTCCAAGACCGATAAGCAGCGATCGGTGGGTCTTTTCTCCGGTTTGGGCGTGCGGGCCGAGCCACGAAGCGTGCAGTGCAGCGACCATACCCTTGTGGTACTCGAAAGCCAGATACTCAGTGTCAACCGTCGAGTTAGCCGCGCTCTTCTTCTTCTTCTTGTTCTTCTTCTTCTTGCTGCTGCCCTCGCTTCCAGCGTTCTTGGTGCCTCCGCCAACAATGAGCCGAACCTCACTCTGAATCACGTTGGTATTACTCAAGAACACAAGACGGCGCAGGCGGTCACCCGAATCGTCGACTTCCTCGATGAAGTACGCGCCACTCAGCGTTGACTGGCCCTGGTGGATAATATTACGCTTGCCTAGACCCTCCTCGACAGTCAGGTATGGGATCTTCTCGTTTGAGGCGAGCGTCTCGGGGGCAAGCTCCATGATTTTCGCGTTCAGCTCTTCCTGGACTTGCGTTGTGCTGTCAAAGTTGTGTCCGCGACCAAGCGCAACGAGGATGAGGCGACTGAAACCCGCACCACCCGCGAGCTCTGCAGCACCCTCCTCGGTTGAAAACATCCACTCGTGCTCGCGGCCCTGGGGGATGAGAAACACGGCGCAGCTGCCGTTCGGACCACGCATGCTTACGTCCACGAGGCGCAATGTGAAACGCGGCACTGGGTCTGCCTCGGGGGCAGTCGCGTCGTCGCTGTTGTTCGCGATGAGCTCGATCACTTCTTGCCGGCCGACCTGAAGCTTCTTGAGTGCACCTTGCGTCATGGTGTACCACTGAGTCGCCTCCACTTCGTGAGTCAGCCACTGCTGGCGAGCAAGGCCACTGTCGTGCTCGAAGGGCTTGGCGTTGTACAACGCCTTGCGGGCGCTGGGCAAATGGCGAGCGACCTTGGACGTCGTGATGAGGAACGGGATGAAGGGCTTACGCGCGTCGCGGGGCACTTCGCGCACGCTCACGGCCCATCCATTGGGTGCGTCGGCACTCTCAGCCTCCTTGGGGTTAGCCGAAAGGCAGAAGAAAGTGAGCACGTGGCGCAGGATAAAGTCCTGTGCCATGGTGACGCAGAAGTATCGTCCTCCCGGCGCGAGCACGCGCTGCACCTCGAGCAGCATCTTGGTGGCGTCCTGGCGGATCTCGTCCGTGTCGCTGGCCATGAGCGCGTCGAGCGCGCCCTTGTCGACGACGAGGTCGAAGGAGCCTGCCTGGAAGTCGCGCATGTCGGTCATGTCCATGACCCGCCACTGCATGTCCGGGTGCTTGCGTCGCATCTCGTCCACGACGCGCTCGCTGAAGTCGACGCTCACGAGCGAGGAGAACCCGTCGTCTGCCAGCTGCTTGCTGAGCTCCGAGTTGCCGCAGCCCACGACGAGCACGCGCACGGCGCGCTTGAGCTTGGCGAGCAGCGCGCGCGGCGCCGCCGAGGCCGCCGGGAGCCCCAGCTCGGCGTGCAGCGCGCGCTGCAGCTGCGCGTACTCTCCGTACCACTCGAACGCCTCCTCGCTGCGCTTCTCGAAGAACGCGTCCCAGTACTCCTTCTTGCGGAAGTCCTCATACTGGCGCGGCAGCAGCTCGCTCATGGCGGCTCGGCTCGTCTCGGAAAGTGATGGCATGCCATCGGCTGGCGCGCACACCGCCTCACGCTAACTCGAGGGAGTGACTACGCACCTATCGCCTGGAAGCGACCACACTCGGCCAACGAAGCCTCCCGCGCCACCAGCCAAGCTCGCCCGCCCTCCGTCCGCCATGGACCCGAACCAGCGTACGCCCCCGCTATCTGTTGCTGCTGCTGCTGTTATTGTTGCTGCTGCTAGTGGTCGAGTGTGCTAATGCTACGCCTGCTGCAGCCAAGAAGACGACGCTGAGCGCCTCGGCCAAGTCGTTCTCCTTCAACCCGTCGGCTTCGTCCTGGACGCCGTCGTTCGTACCGCCGCCGCCGCCGGCTGCGCCCGCCCCGCCGGCGTTCAACCCGGTCATGCCCGTCCCTAAGAAGGGCGGTGCGGCTGTGATTGGCGCGGCGGCTGCCGCTGCGCCGGCGTCGCCGCCCCGCAGCCCCAAGAAGGCCACACCCGTGAGCAGCCCCGTCAAGGCCGCGCCTGCCGTCGAGGAGGTCGAGAAGCAGGTCGAGCAGCTCGCGGTCGAGGACAAGGCTGAGGAGCCCAAGCCCGCGGAGGCCGAGGCCGAGGCTGACGAGGAGGACGACGAGTTCGTCGAGGAGGAGGAGGTCGGAGACGAGGACCCGCGCGAGCACCTCAACGTTGTGCTCATCGGACACGTCGACGCCGGCAAGTCGACGCTCTCGGGAAACATCCTGTACCTGATGGACCAGGTCGACAAGCGAACCATCGAGCGATACGAGAAGGAGGCCAAGGCGCGCAACCGCGACAGCTGGTTCCTCGCGTACATCATGGACACGGGCGAGGAGGAGCGTGCCAAGGGCAAGACCGTCGAGGTCGGACGCGCGCACTTTGAGACCGAAAACCGCCGCTTCACGATCCTCGACGCCCCCGGCCACAAGAACTACGTGCCCAACATGATCCAGGGTGCTTCGCAGGCTGATGTCGGTATCCTCGTTATCTCGGCCCGTAAGGGTGAGTTCGAGACGGGCTTCGAACGCGGCGGACAGACGCGTGAGCACGCCATGCTCGCCAAGACGCTCGGTATTAACAAGCTGATCGTCGTCATCAACAAGATGGACGAAGCTAACTGGGCTCAGGAGCGGTACGACGAGTGCGTCAACAAGCTGCGTCCGTTCCTGCGTACGTGCGGCTTTGCCGTCAAGCGCGATGTTGTCTTCATCCCCATCTCGGGTCTTGAGGGTGACAACGTCAAGACTGTGCTGTCGAAGGAGAAGGCTCCGTGGTACGATGGCGACTCGCTCATCAACTTCATGGACACGATGCACATCACGGGCCGCAACCCGGAGGGCGTGCTTCGCGTGCCCATTCTTGACCGCTACCAGGAGCGCGGCACAGTTGCCATGGGCAAGGTCGAGTCGGGTGTCCTCAAGACGGGCCAGAAGGTGCTGCTCATGCCGACCCGCGCGACCGCTGTTGTGAACCAGGTGTACATCAACGAGGCGCCCGTGCGCACGGCCAAGCCCGGCGAGAACGTGCTGATCCGCCTTTCGTGCGGTCTTGACGATGTCCAGAAGGGTTTCGTTCTGTGCGGTGCGAAGGAGGCCGAGCCGCCCCGCGCTGTTCACGCGTTCGCTGCGCAGGTGGCGCTCGTCGACACGCTGGAGCACCGCCCGCTGCTGACGGCTGGTTACAAGTGCATTCTGCACATCCACACGGTCGCTGTGGAGTGTACGGTGGCCAAGCTGCTGCGCCCGATTGACCCCAAGACGGGCAAGCCGGTGAAGAAGCACATTACGTTCATCAAGCAGGGCCAGTCGGCCATTTGCCGTATCGAGGTTGACCAGAGTATCACGGTCGAGACGTTCGAGCACCTCCCGCAGCTTGGCCGCCTCACGCTCCGTGACGAGGGTAAGACCATCGCGATTGGCAAGGTGCTCCAGCTCGAGAAGCACTCGACCGAGTAAGGAGTCAACGGAGCGTGGGAGCGAGCAGTCCCTGTCGCCGGACTGGGAAGAGATGGCTTGCTTTCCATAAGACGCAATTGAGTTTTTCGCTTGCGCTGATGTACCTCGCTGGTCATTTATGATAGACCCTTGCCAATTACGTAGAATCCATGAGCAACATGAGAACCAAATCTTTGCCTGCATCAACGTATCTATCTGTTGTCGATCCGATCCTTCCTTTTGCTACCATGGACGTGCCGTCCCGCTATCAGCTCGACACATCCATCGCTGTCGCCATTTGCTCGCGCGCGATCGCGAAAATGGCCACGAGAGACGCGAGCTGCAGGTCCTCCGAGGTGCCGCTCGCCAAACGGTGCTCCAGCTTGGCCAGCTCGTCGTATAAATACATGCGGCACTTGGGCGGCAGCTCGAGCTCCATCGTGTACTTGTACACGTCCTGCAGAATGTCGCTCGTGGCGTAGCCCTTGAGCTTTTGCATTTCGGCGCACTTGCTTACCGCGACGGGATAGCTCTCGTTGAAAAGCCACTGCGTGACAGAGGTGATATCCTTTGGCAGCGGGTTTCCCGTGCACATGTACACACTGTTTTCGTCCACGACGTCGTGCGCCATCGAAGTTGCCTGCAGGATGTTGAGAATCCGACGCATGTCGCCCTGTCCGAGTCGAAGCACCGCCTTGAAGCCGTCCTCGGTCATGTTGAGCCTGCTCCGCCAAGAGGCATCAGGGTATTAGTTGACACATACAGGATGGTCATTGAATGTGAGGCAGCAACCAGAAACGTACTTCTCGAGCTCCGCGATGTGCTTGACGCGGCCACTCACTTGGCTTTCGTTGAGCGGTGCGAACCGGAAGCGCGTGCAGCGCGACTGCAGCGCCGGAATGATCTTGCTGACATAGTTGCAGATCAGGCAGAAGCGGGCGTTCTTGGTGTACTTTTCGATCACTGCAAGTAAGCAAAACCCGTCAGCCAAAATCCTCTCTTGCTCGCGTCTTCATAAGCGTGCAACAAACCTCGACGAAGCGAGAACTGCGCGTCGTTGGTCATGGAGTCCGCTTCATCCAGGATGATCAGCTTGACTCCATGGCTGCACGAGGCGAAACATTAGCATTGAACTTCCCATCTGGAAGCTCGCCAAATCCAAACCTGAAGAGCTTCTTGGTGCCCGCGAACTCCTTGATCTGGTTGCGCACGACATCAATACCGCGGTCGTCCGACGCGTTGAGCTGCATCACCACACCACCTCCGTCATCAGCACCTGCACCTGCCAGCAGCAAAAAGAGTCCCAACAGACGCCCGCACCTCGAGCACCATAGATCCATAGTTCTTGCCGTAGAGGCGGCGCGCGGCCGCAATGATCATGGAGGTCTTGCCAGTGCCCGGAGGTCCGTAGAAGAGCAGGTGCGGCAGCTTCTGCGCGTCGATGAGCCGGTTGAGCGTCGCCACGATCTCCTGGTGCGCGATCAGGTCGTCCAGACTCGACGGCCGGTACTTCTCGACCCACGGCCACGTCTCCGTCGACCGGTTGCGCGACGAGATGCCCTCGAAGCTGCGCCATCGACCGCAGCGTTAGTCGCAGTGACGGTACACACAGACCAACGCGCCGGCCACGCACGCAGGCGCGTCCTCCGCCAGCTTCATCTCCTCGTCCGCCATCGCCAGCAGCTCCAGCCTTTTTCCCGCGCTGGAAACCGCACGGGATGCCAACTAGCAAACCGGTAAACACCACTACATGCCAGTATGCGATTTGGCTACCCGGTAGTTATATCCTCTTGGCAAGGAGAGCGTAAAGTGCCAACCTTGGGGCTCTCAGCGATAGGAGCTGTTTAGGTGAGGACTATCATGTTCATTGTCCAGCGAGGTGTCAAGCATAACAGCCAAAATATATATTAGCTTCTCAGACACTTCGTAATATCCCACGTGGTGCTCATACAAGAAATCACAGCGAGATCCATACCCACTCTCCATCTCACGATTCTCGGTCATCGACAACATGCCGCCCTAGCTGAGGTATCGGCAACGCATGGCATCATCAATCAGTTCTCGCGCTTCCATTTTGTGAAAGCCTAACTCCCCCCGCACCTGTAGTCTCCTAGCCCACCTTTCTTTTTCTCGAGCTTCCTCTTTTCCGTGTTGGGCGTGCTCTTTGGGTTGAACTCACACAGAAATCGATGATGACGAACCGCGCTGGACGGACGCTCAATCTCCTTTTTGCAGTGCCGACAGATGGTTGGAGCTGTTGTGGTAATTGGTCGCGACTAGCTCGTCGGGCACGAACTCGTCGGCGATCCTACTCTTGGAGTGTCCGTAAACAGAACACATTCGATGGCACCTCGAGGACAAGTCCGTCTTCGAGGTTCAGCTTTCGCCTATTTATTTACCTCCTAACTACCACTCGCTCTCACGCACTCGCTCGACGGCTCCGCTGCTACAGCCGCCTTGCTGACCCACGAACCGCCTTTTGGGTTTAGTTGGTACGTTCTCGACTGACTGCCGTTCTCTTCCCTGGCTGTACTCCTCATGCTCGCTCGCGCATGGTTCCGTCGCTTCGGCTAGGTCATCCCGCATTCCCGGATACTGGAGTCCAAATGTCGAGCCAGGACCCCGGCTGGCCGACATCATACTGTAGCACCACCTGACCCGAGCGCATGGAGCAAACCTCCTCCAGAAGTATGACTTCTTGCCTATACTGCTCGATCACACAGTACCCGATTCCACGTATTCCCTTCGTATATAGCATTGTTCCGCTGGCACATACACACATTCACGTGATGCACTTTACTGGCTGGTATCGCCATCCTGCCGGGCTTTCGCTATAGTACAATGCGGCATCGGTGGAGGCGCTGTCGGTAATCCAGCGCACGCTCATGTAAGTCAGGTAACCGTGCAGGTGATAGTGGAGAGACGTGCACTCGCAACCTCCATGGAAGAGGTCATCGCGAAAGATAAGGCAATGACAATGCCCTCGTTGACACACCTCTTGTTGACGTGCGTCCAGCATCCAGGGTAAATGCGAAGGCGGGTAATGTCTTCAATGGAGACCAGAACGCCAGCCAACAATCCATCAGGTTGTAGTGCAGCAAGACGCCGAAAGCCTTCCTCACCGTAGTCTTGGTGGGATTGGTGGTCCCGTCCTCCAGAACAGGATCGCACAAACGAGAACTCGCGCACGACCCATCCTGGATCCATTGTCGAAGCCACATCATGAAGCTTTTTTCTTGAGCTCTGCCATCGCAACGGAGGCGTGGTGGACCCGGGACTGGGCTCTAAAGGCATCGCTGGTCTCAAACCCGACGGTCTCAAAGATGTTGGCGTAGGCAGCACGACAGGCTTCAACTTGGAGCGCGTCGAGCACTTCGAGATCGAGCCCGAGGTCGACAATAGTGAAGCTGCGGGGTGGAAGTCGTGGCCTGAGCGCCATTCTTGAAATGAGGTCAGCTGGGACGGGAACGCCCACCGTAAAACTCGATTTCAGTATGTCGTTGCGGCTGTTATTAGAGGTCACTGATATCGTGACTTTTTGGCTCTCCTTGGTTGCTTTTGTCAACCTCCTTCTCCGGTGTGGACTTTCATCTCATCAAACCTGAAGACCAAACAACAAACAACAAAAAAAAAGAGCAAAAGCAAAAGCAGAGCAAAAAAAAAAAAAAAAAAAAAACTCTAATCCACAAGCTGGACATCACAACACCCACAGCTTGCGTGGACAGCATCCCTATTGTTGTTCTTAGCGATCCGTCGAGACCTATCTATTCGATCAAATCCCAGTCGCGTGCGAGCTGCGCAGCGAGCGCCTCCCCGTCGAGCTTGAACCTCAGCAATGGCACCGAGACAAGCAGCGCCAAGCGTTTCTTTTTGGCCAATCAGACGCCTGCTTCGCGGCTTCTTCGCCTGCGACGCGTTCGCGCTGAGCTCGTCACCTTCCGAGTCGGAACAGCGCCGCACTTTCTCCAGCGCGTGACAGGGTAAAGCGGCTCCCGGAGAGAAGCAGGCCACAAGCCAAGCCACGCGGTCAAGCACAAGCCAAGAGCCAAGAGCCAAGAGCCAAGTCAAGGCAGTAGCCATGAGCCAGGAGGGCCACGAGGACGCGGAGCTGCAGAAGCTGCAGGCGCAGATCGAGAAGGGCGCGGAGGAGACCAAGACGTACCTGGCCTCGGTGCGTTTAGTCGACGGCTCGGTTCTGTTCTGTGCGTGACGTGACGATGTGGACGGCGGTGCAGCTCAAGGAGCGGCTGGCCGAGTACGACGAGCACTACAAGGTGTCGGAGACGGCCACGTCGTTCCTGGCCGCGGGCATGGACCGCGCGCACAAGTCGGTGGACGAGCTCAAGGGGCTGGGTGAGTCCATCAAGCAGACGTCCAAGGACAAGTCGGCCTCGGTCGCGGACGCCGCCAGGGCCTCGTTCCACCGCGTGCAGGCCGCGCTCGAGGCGCTCAAGGAGAGCGGCCGAGCCTACGACCAAAAGTTCAAGGTGCGAGACATTGCTCGCTTGATCGGGCTCGACAGCTGGGACTAACGGATCGCTGCAGGCGGGGGTGAGCAGCTCGGTGCAGTCGGCCAAGGGCGGCATCTCGTCGGCCACCTCGACGGTCTCGAGCTCCATCGAGCACATTGTCGTGGCCACCCGCACGCGCAGCAGCTCGAGCTTCGAGCAGCTCAAAGAGTACCTCTACTCGACGCAGAAGAGCATCTCGGACTCGGCTGCATCCTACGGCCACGGCGCTGTGGGTGAGTAATCCGTGCTTTGATAAACCTGCGAAGCGTGTCTCGATGCTAAGTCAACATTGGGCGATGCAGTGGTCGCTGGTGGAGTCGTGACTAAGGCCGAGCAACTTGATGAGCGCTACGGCGTGGTCGGAACGATTACCGGTGCGGTGACGGCCGTCACAGAGCGCGTTGTCGGCATCGACAGAGCGCTGGGTGTGTCGGAAAAGGCGCTACTGGTGGACGAGAAAGTCAGCGGCGGTGTTGGCGCTTCGCTCATCAACAAGGGCTTGGAGCTCGTCAACACGTCGGTGGTGTACGTGACCGATGCGCTTCAGCAGGCAAAGGTGACGGCTGCCGAGGCGAATGGAGACATCAAGCCAGCGGAGACGAATGGAGACGTCAAGCCAGCGGAGGCGACCGTGGAAAACGCGGAAGTCATCGCTGCTGAAGAAAAGGCTCCAGCCCCAGCTCCTGCGCCGAAAGAACTTTGATTTCTTTCACCTGCCCCCTTTATCAACCAGTATCTCCTCCATCTATCGCCTTGAGAGGTGGTTTAGAACTATCAAGAGAGGAATCTGGCGGACGCCTTATCGCTTTTGCTAATGCATATCAGGGTCAAACAAACGGCTTTTGCTTTTGTATCACCAACAGATCGAATGTCTTGATAAAGCTGACAGAATGATGAAAGCGATCTTGTGAGCAAGTGGCCAGTGGCTGGACACTTTCCAAACATAGCATGTCACGTGGGGTCTAAAGTGGGCATGGAGTCGTTTTGAGCTCGAAATCTCCTACCATCGATCGAAGCCGACGACGAGCATCAACTTCGTCGACCCTGAACGCTTTTAATCTACAATCGATGCAGTGAGGTGCGCAATTCGAAGTTCGTTTGGCTGCTGGAGTTCGCGATATCACCGTCTCCGATGAGTCGGCGGGCTATAAAGAAACGATGGGTTCCCCACTCGTTCGTGAAGCGAATGGTCAAAATACTGCGTGCTTCTGTCAAGCGACAAATGACCGGAGAAAGTAGGCGGCAGTGGATCGAGCGGAATCTACAGGACTCACAAGCCGGCGTCGCTATTGATCTAATCCAGTGTTTACTTGGGTGCGTCGAGCACATGATGAGTTTCCATGACATGACTAACAAGTGATTACGCAGGCTCATGATGACAGCTGCAATCATAGATCAAAACTGGGCAAAGTCAAATTACAACCACGGCACGACTTATTTCGCCATCGATGTCCTCAACTTCATTGCGATCGCATTCAATCTCGGCATTCGGTATGATCAGTCCTGTTATCAATTTTACTAACACCCCTCACACCCAAGTGTGCGTGCAGGTTTTACTCCGCTAGCAACCGTCGAACGGTTCTCGTACATTGGCTGTCAATCGTCGACACCATTTGCTTTGTACCTCTCCTTCTCGAAGTCCTGACAATCGCAGATTACACGAGCAAGTATTTTGTGCGGCTTCTACTTATTGCGCGAGCCACACGGTTATTACAGCTATATCGGCTGCTACGCCTAGCCCACTCTGCAAAAACTCGTCAGTTGATGACAATCGTGCTGACAATTACATGCATCATTATCTGCTCAGCAGTCGCGATTCAGGTAGGGAGATGCACGTAGTATCCACTCAGCTTCAGACAAGATAGCTAATACACTTGACTAAGGCTATCGAATACTGCGGCGACAATTCACCCGATGACGAATGGTATGACGAGTCTGGCTGCCAAGCATTAACATTCGTCGATGCAATGTACTTCGTGTGCATTACCATGACAACTGTCGGGTGAGTACATTCAAGTTTGCTGTCTGCGTTGAGACTGGCTGACTCGCTGAGAATCCCAGCTTTGGCGATGTTGCTCCACGAACATCGACGGGGAAGGTTTTCGACATGGCGCTAATTGTATTTGCCGGTGTGCTGATTCCCCTCCAAATCAGTGGGTACTCCACCATTCTCAGTCGGGAGGTACATACAACACAAGGAATTCAGTCTTTTGCACATCATCTGACTCCCTGACTATCGTTCCTGTTCAGACTGCATTTGACAAAAGGTATGTCCCAAAGCCGGGCGTGCAGCATGTGTTAATTTGTGGTGATGTCGACCATGGCGCACTACTCTTCTTTTTGCACGACTGGCTGTACCGAGAGCGAGAGTTTGGCCTCAAACAGCAGGTTGTCATTCTATCACCGTCATTGCCAGCACCAGACTTGAAGCGAATTTTGATTCAGCCAGAGTACGAACAAAGAGTAATTTATCTACAAGGTTCTGCGATGGTAGCGGCAGATTTACTACGCGCTAGCACACCATCTGCAGAGTGCTGTTTCGTTATGGTGAAAAAGCACAGCTATGCTCTTGATCAAAATGACACTGCAACGAACCTCATCACTTGCTCAGTCCGAAAGAACAACAAACATAGTAGGATAACTTTTGTTTTCGAGAGTGCATGGTGAATTCTAACTGGATGCATACTGCAGTTCCTTTATATGTTCAGGTGTCCAAATTTGACAATATCAGGCATGTCCACATCTCCGGTGCGTCAGCCGTCGTCTGTATCGAGCAAATTAAGTTGGCTATGCTAGGTAAAGGGATGTGGATTCGAGGCCTTAACGCTTTCGTGAGCAACCTTTTACTCCGATATGCTCCAATTGATGACAACAAGTACGTTTTTTTTTTTTTCTTATTCATACAGTGGTGAGTACGAAAGATCGCTGCTAACACTTTTTTTTTTTTTTTTGCTTCCCTTAGAGGAAACTGGATGACCGATTATTTGAATGGATGCTCTCATCAGATATTCGAAGCCTTTGTCCCGCCGTGCCTTCTTACAATGCAGTCGTTTCGAGCACTTGCTCTGCTAATCTACCGAGAGTTTGGTGTTCCTCTTGTTGGCGTACGCACCGTTCATGAAGTCACGCAGGTTTATCCCGTCGATGATGCTCTACCAAATGTGCCGATTCAAAGTGTTTTTTTCATCGGGAAGTCGCGTGAGATTATAGCCAAAATTGAACGACTGACACCAGCAGTTTTTGTGAGACACCAAGACATTCATCACAGCATCGATGTCACTCAACACCGAAGCGCTCGAAAAGTTGTTGGTCTTTTCAATGCAATAGACAATAAAATCCCGTTCCGCAAGTTATCTGTAATACTTGCAGACAGTACAAGAAGACCAGCGTCGCGGATTTTCCGCATCTCGGAGGGTACATCGATTGCAACTGCACGAGGAAGTATTGGAGTGGAGAAAGTAGCTCCGATCAATGATGATGACGCCACTTTATCAAACCACGGTATTGCAGGGCAAAATCGCCGCTCTAATGGTCCCTTCCATGACGCACCTCATCTTCAGCCCCGTTTGAACAATCGTGTCGATGAAGACGATGAAAATCCTGTTGACAACTTGGATGGAAGTCTTCGCGACTCATCGAAACCGGTTGTAGCGTTAAGCCCAGCCGAACTCATCAAAAAAGCAACGAGCCCTCCAAGTGCCCGTGGACCAACTCGAGAGCCTGTGATGATGCCACTCTCAAGTCGTACACCACGTAGCACTCGAGAGCCTGAAGATGCTTTATCAAAATCTGAAACCAGTCTATCGGACTTGCAAGCTCCTAATCCTCGACCTCAGCCAGAGTCGACTAATACTCCATCACAATCATCTTCCGCATCAAGACCAGGCACTCCTACCACAGTTTCAGGTCCTTCAGTCGAATCAATAATTCCCGCCATCTACGCACGCAGGGAAAGCTGGCGTGCGCTTCCAATTGTGCGCCGAACATCTGCTATTATTGCGGCGAAGACGACGGCAATGCACTTACGAAAAGGATCCACCAGCACACTTTTACCAGGTGGATACCCACCAGGGGAATTGACAAACCATTTTGTGGTTTGTGGAACTCCAAGTAGCTACTTGGAGTTTCTCCAGAACCTGTCAGATTTAAACGACAAAGCTGATGCGGTCGTGTTTGTGACGCCGCGCCAATTTACGGATAAAGATATAGAAGTCACCAAGCTAGAGCAGAAGATCTACTTTGTACAGGGATCACCGCTTAGCATGAGCACATTTTATGCGTCTCGAATGCTTTTTGCACGGAGCATTTTAATTCTTGCTCATTGTGGCGATGATTCAGATATTGAGCTCGCGCCGGATGTTGAGGACAGTGACGAAAACATGGTAGATGTAGATGCGATCACCACTCATCGCTTCGTAAGTGAAGCGCTTCATAATGTTCAAGTGCAGCAAGCGGCCGGTAACACAAAAACAACCAAACCTTTTCTTGTAGTGGAGATGATTCGCCCCAGCAACGTCAAGTTCCTCGCAGACTATACAGGATCACTCTACAATATCAAATCAAATGACCATCAACAACGTGCACGCATCCTAGGTAAAGAAGCAAAGTGCCTCGATACCTCTATGTTGAATCCACTCTATGCGTCGGGACACATTTTCTTTTCGAATTTGATGGATGCTTTCATCGGTGCAAGTGGGCAGCAACCAATGGCAGCAAATGTGCTCATTCAACTCATCACTAGCGGAAATATGAGCATGCAAAACCCCGATCATGAAATGCGGTCGCGCCATCGTCTAACCCAAATGGTCGCCCCACAACGGTACCACTTTCGTCCGTATGCGCTCATGGTTGAAGCATTTTTGTTGAGTGAAGTATGTGCACACTTTATTATGCAATTATCGTCTTGGCTAACGCTTGGTACTCGGTAACAGGGTGTAATGATCCTCGGAATGTATCGAGGCGGAAACTCACAGACAGCACCTTCGTTCGTTCTCACCAACCCATCGGGCGATGAGCTCGTCTCTCCCCACGACCTACTCTTCATCATCAAGTGATCTCCACACATATGCGCTTAGATTGTCAACACACACAAATCTTGTCTACTCAGTGCGACGAGAGAGGACCCTTGGGGAGCCCATCGGAGTCCCAGCACTTGAAACCCGTCTGCGATGCCATGGTCGTGTTATGGGCGCTGATAATTGTCCTTCGCGCAAAATATCCGAGAGTGACTTACCAATCGGAACATCCACCCACGAAATTCCTTGTGGAGACCAGAGCTGCACGCGACTTTCCGATGAACAGATTGCGAGACGAGTCTCTGTGGGGTCCCAGGAAAACCCTCGAACTGGTTGAAGAAGCGACACAACCGAATGAAGCCGCATCGATTCCACATGCCAGATCCATACATTGTGCGGCATCTGGTCGCTCTTGGTGGCAATGAACGCCGAGTCAGCACTCCAAGCAACGCGGCTGATACCGATCCTCGGGTTCTCCTTTCTGCACCAGTAACAGCAACCAGAGATACGCAAATGGGTCAGAACGCAACAATCTCGCCCACTTTCGAATACAGACATTGCGCACAGTGGGTCGGAGGTGACGGTCATGACGGAGAACGGCGGCTCGCGGACAACAAAGCAGACCTCACGCGTCCGCTTCCCTCCCGCCGCTTGTGCTGCTGCTGAAGCCGCTTTTAGAGAGTTGGATAGTCGTGAAGGCTTCTGTGGAGCTATCGCAATGCGCTTCCCTTGCGGTCGCTCAAGGATGGCAACGTCCGCGAAGTGCTCTTCATACTCCACCTGATCGTGTGTCGTTCGGTCAGTCACAGCAACAATACCACCACACAAACCCATTTTACCGCGTCTTTGTTCTCTCGCACGAGATTGACCGAGAGCTCTTCGTGGTCGAGTTCAGCTACGGGTTTCCAGTTCAGGTTGCCAAGCACACGGAGGCAAGTTTCCTGAGGGCGACCATGTCATGGCTCGGATCCCCAGAGCGCTTTCGTAAGCCTGTCGAGCAAAATATTAGTTGGTGATGTACGCTTCGGTTCACACTTGTGGGCGACACTAGCCTTATAGTTTGCCAGCAACTCGCCGTTTGGCGAGTACAAGACGACTCGGAACTCGAGATGACTGTCGCGCACAGCAATGGCTCTAGGTAGTCGAAACGTGTAGTCATGCACGACTTCACCTACGTAGGAATCAAACAAAGCCGTGGTATAGCTTCCCCTGTAACAATCGCAAGTTCAAAGGGTATGCACGACCTGTTGATGTCACTTCCATTGCCATAGATGAGCAGACCCAGCGCAAATGAACAGAAAGAATGCGAAGGCATCGAAAGTCACCAAAATCTGGCACCATGCTCCATCCCGAGAGATGAAAACAGCAAGAAAACGAGACTACAGACACCGCATAACAAGCGTGTTTGAAATGAATACAAGAGCATTGCCAAGCAACAGCACACACGACAACTAGTGTCTGAGGTTCTGTCATCCAAGCAATGCCTCTCGATCTCGACAGACAGATAGACAGGCAGACAGATAGACGGACTCTCTACACTACGCCTCCGTGCTGTAGGCCGGGAAGTCGATGTATCCCTCGCCGGTGGGAGGTCCATGCCAGAACACGGCTGGATCCGCAGAAGCTAGCGGCCAGTCATTCTTGAAGCGCTCGACGAGGTCCGGGTTGCTGATGAACAGTCGACCGAATGCGATAGCGTCGCATGCGCCGCTGCGGATGGCTCCCTCGGCGATGTCGCGCGTGTAGCTGACATTGCCGATGACGCGGCCACCATAGGCCTTTTTGACGTCGAACAGGTTGAGCAGCGGACCCTTGTCGTGGAGTCCGAAGCCGGCGCCATCAAGCATCGCGACGTATGCCAAGTCGTACTTGCGCAGGCGCTCGCACAAGTAGGTAAACATGTCTGCGTTGTCGGGGCTCCCCATCTCGTTGTACGGACTATTCGGTGACAGTCGCACGGAGATGCGGTTTTCGGGGTACACGGTCTTGAGGGCCTCGATGAGCTCGAGCAGGAAGCGCGAGCGGTTCTCGAACGACCCACCGTACTCGTCCGTGCGTTTGTTGGTCACTGACTGCAGAAACTGGTCGACGAGGTACCCGTTGGCACTGTGAATGTCGACACCGTCAAAGCCGACGGCCTTGGCGCGGACAGCGCACTTTCGAAAGTCATCGATGATGGCCGGGATCTCGTGCGTCTCGAGTGCGCGTGGCGTCGCGTGGCTGGTGTGCTGACCCGTGGCGTCGCGAATCAGGCCGTCGCGGATCGGGATGGCGGACGCGGATACGAGGTCGTGTTTCTGGTTGAAGCTCGGGTGTCCGGCACGGCCAATGTGCCATAGCTGCAGGAAGATCTTGGCACCCTTGGCGTGCACGCGGTCGACGACCCGCTTCCACGCGGCGGCGTGGTGGTCTTCGTAGAGCGCCGGCGTACCGAACCAGCCGTAGCCCTGCTCCGAGATGGCCGTAGCTTCCGTAACGACCAGTCCAGCGCCGGTGCGTTGCTCGTAGTATCGCTCGTTGATCTCTACTGGCGCGCGCGTTACGGGGTCCGAGCGCGCTCGGGTCATGGGAGACATGACCACTCGGTTGGGGAGCACGAGGTCGTCGGTGATCCTGAACGGCGTGAAGAGCTTGTAGTCGTCCATGGCAATTGGTAGTTTGTTTGTTGTGGAGGCAGTGGTGGTGGCGTGGTAAATTGGAGAGTGAGGTGATGACTGGTGGTCGCTTGGGGGCGACTGGTGGGGCAGGAGAGTCTGCGATTGTCTCAAGGAGATTCTCTAGGAGACTTGGATAAGTGTTGTCCTGTTACCATGGGTGGTTGCGAGTGAACAGCAGAGCGCAATGCAGTCGTCTCACCTTCACCAACTCGGCCCGACGTGTCGGCATGGACATTGACTTGACTTCAAGTTGAAGTCGATTCGATTGGCTTCGCTAGTATGGCGTTTATGCGGGTCTGTTTATGCAGGTTTGTGGGTCTCGATCGACCCACCCAGCTGGACCCGACCTGCGTCAACAAATCGAAAGACTTCTAGTGTGTATAGTCATCGTACTAGTCTTCATCGGTGTTTGTAGTAACTAGTACGCTAGCCACTGTCGACCATCAACGAACGGATCGAGTCCACACACCACCCCCATGGTGTTCGCGCGCGGGTCGACGCCCAGGGTCGTGGCTCTCTCTTCCTCTCTTTCTACAGGCCGCGCCCGCTCGCTCGCTGCTGATGTGATCTTCTGCTCGTGCTCGTTGGTGTTACTGCCGCGTGACAGGAGGAAGCGGCCAGGCTGCGGGCGCGAGTTGCCGAGCTGGAGGCGCAGCTCGCCTCCGCCTCTCGACAGCTGCTCGCGGAGGCAGTATGTGGCGATACCAACGCTGCTGCTGCACCGCAGACCCAATTGAAGTCGAAGGCCGATACAGAATGCCTGCATCAAAGGCAGCGGCAGCAGGAGTCAATGCGGCGTCTGACTGGGTTGCTACAAGGCATGCTGTGGAACGCGCACTCCATGATGTTGGGCTGGTTGGTAGGATCGCATGCACTGGCTAAACCACGTGGTTACGAACAGTGTCTGAAGATATTTTTTGCTTCTTGGACGGCTCAGGGTTCGCAATCGAGCAACCCGCTTGCGACTTGTGTCCGCCTTCCTCGCGACGTTGCCCAGCGAGGCTGCATCTTGCAGGGCATGGCAAACGACAGGTTGGATAGTGGGAAGCGTTTCTTGATGGAGCAGCGATCATGTATCGACGTGGGGCAGCCGCGCTGGACAGAAGACTGTCATGAAAACGCGCACGGTGATACTTTGTTCGTTCGATTTGACTCCACCCACTTCGAAGGAGCCACAAGTGTCAACGCCGTCTATGACGCCTTGGTGTTTTTCTTGCGCAACGCCGAGATCAGCATTTCCGAGAAGCTTGGTCATATTACGGTGCGCGAAGACTATGATCTGCGGGGGCCAACCACATCGCATCATCGCTTGCTGTCCACCAACTCGCACGGGGTAACTCAAGAGATCCACCGAATTATGTTTGCTCGATTTGAGGACCATGGCAACGAGGGTGAAGAAAGCGGCATAGTGATGGTTGACTTCGTTGACGATGATGAGCTTTATCCTTATTGCCCGAGTGTGTTTGTGCGGCAAGATGTCACGGCTGCCATGTTGATCACAAGGCATCACCGAGCAGCTGAAAATGGGCGTGGAGACTCGGACGTTATTGTGATGCAACGCGCAGCATTCATCAAGATCCATCGCCCCCAGACGGACTTGGCTCCGCCTGTGATTCGTGACCTGCGCTATGATATAGCTCGCTGGGGCGAAGCCATGATCCAGACTATGGCTGATCGCCTCGACTGCCATGCTAGGTAGGGGAAAAGCTCAGTCAGTTTGCACAGATAGGTCCTCAACAAGTCACTCAGTGTAAGACACAGCAATCTGTCAGAAGCAAGCTATATTCATTCCATCGTCGACCATAAATGCAACCGCCAGCTCGTTTACGAACTGAATGGTGTGCTTTGTATGCCGAATATTGTTGCTCAGCAGTGTATTACAAAAGACGCCAGACCACACATTGCTTCCGCGAGCAGCTGCCGAGAGGCGGAGGCGAGCTGCGCCTCCAGCTCGGCAACTCGCGCCCGCAGCCTGGCCGCTTCCTCCTGTCACGCGGCAGTAACACCAACGAGCACGAGCAGAAGATCACATCAGCAGCGAGCGAGCGGGCGCGGCCTGTAGAAAGAGAGGAAGAGAGAGCCACGACCCTGGGCGTCGACCCGCGCGCGAACACCATGGGGGTGGTGTGTGGACTCGATCCGTTCGTTGATGGTCGACAGTGGCTAGCGTACTAGTTACTACAAACACCGATGAAGACTAGTACGATGACTATACACACTAGAAGTCTTTCGATTTGTTGACGCAGGTCGGGTCCAGTTGGGTGGGTCGATCGAGACCCACAAACCCGCATAAACAGACCCGCATAAACGCCATACTAGCGAAGCCAATCGAATCGACTTCAACTTGAAGTCAAGTCAATGTCCATGCCGACACGTCGGGCCGAGTTGGTGAAGGTGAGACGACTGCATTGCGCTCTGCTGTTCACTCGCAACCACCCATGGTAACAGGACAACACTTATCCAAGTCTCCTAGAGAATCTCCTTGAGACAATCGCAGACTCTCCTGCCCCACCAGTCGCCCCCAAGCGACCACCAGTCATCACCTCACTCTCCAATTTACCACGCCACCACCACTGCCTCCACAACAAACAAACTACCAATTGCCATGGACGACTACAAGCTCTTCACGCCGTTCAGGATCACCGACGACCTCGTGCTCCCCAACCGAGTGGTCATGTCTCCCATGACCCGAGCGCGCTCGGACCCCGTAACGCGCGCGCCAGTAGAGATCAACGAGCGATACTACGAGCAACGCACCGGCGCTGGACTGGTCGTTACGGAAGCTACGGCCATCTCGGAGCAGGGCTACGGCTGGTTCGGTACGCCGGCGCTCTACGAAGACCACCACGCCGCCGCGTGGAAGCGGGTCGTCGACCGCGTGCACGCCAAGGGTGCCAAGATCTTCCTGCAGCTATGGCACATTGGCCGTGCCGGACACCCGAGCTTCAACCAGAAACACGACCTCGTATCCGCGTCCGCCATCCCGATCCGCGACGGCCTGATTCGCGACGCCACGGGTCAGCACACCAGCCACGCGACGCCACGCGCACTCGAGACGCACGAGATCCCGGCCATCATCGATGACTTTCGAAAGTGCGCTGTCCGCGCCAAGGCCGTCGGCTTTGACGGTGTCGACATTCACAGTGCCAACGGGTACCTCGTCGACCAGTTTCTGCAGTCAGTGACCAACAAACGCACGGACGAGTACGGTGGGTCGTTCGAGAACCGCTCGCGCTTCCTGCTCGAGCTCATCGAGGCCCTCAAGACCGTGTACCCCGAAAACCGCATCTCCGTGCGACTGTCACCGAATAGTCCGTACAACGAGATGGGGAGCCCCGACAACGCAGACATGTTTACCTACTTGTGCGAGCGCCTGCGCAAGTACGACTTGGCATACGTCGCGATGCTTGATGGCGCCGGCTTCGGACTCCACGACAAGGGTCCGCTGCTCAACCTGTTCGACGTCAAAAAGGCCTATGGTGGCCGCGTCATCGGCAATGTCAGCTACACGCGCGACATCGCCGAGGGAGCCATCCGCAGCGGCGCATGCGACGCTATCGCATTCGGTCGACTGTTCATCAGCAACCCGGACCTCGTCGAGCGCTTCAAGAATGACTGGCCGCTAGCTTCTGCGGATCCAGCCGTGTTCTGGCATGGACCTCCCACCGGCGAGGGATACATCGACTTCCCGGCCTACAGCACGGAGGCGTAGTGTAGAGAGTCCGTCTATCTGTCTGCCTGTCTATCTGTCTGTCGAGATCGAGAGGCATTGCTTGGATGACAGAACCTCAGACACTAGTTGTCGTGTGTGCTGTTGCTTGGCAATGCTCTTGTATTCATTTCAAACACGCTTGTTATGCGGTGTCTGTAGTCTCGTTTTCTTGCTGTTTTCATCTCTCGGGATGGAGCATGGTGCCAGATTTTGGTGACTTTCGATGCCTTCGCATTCTTTCTGTTCATTTGCGCTGGGTCTGCTCATCTATGGCAATGGAAGTGACATCAACAGGTCGTGCATACCCTTTGAACTTGCGATTGTTACAGGGGAAGCTATACCACGGCTTTGTTTGATTCCAACAGACTAGCATCCTACGCAGCAATCCTTGCCATGATGCACTTCATTGCGGATGCTAACTTTGAATGACAGCTATAGTAAACCCGAGCTAGCAGATGAGCATGTTCACTTTAGCACAACATGAGACGGAAACTCACAGACAGCACCTTCGTTCGTTCTCACCAACCCATCGGGCGATGAGCTCGTCTCTCCCCACGACCTACTCTTCATCATCAAGTGATCTCCACACATATGCGCTTAGATTGTCAACACACACAAATCTTGTCTACTCAGTGCGACGAGAGAGGACCCTTGGGGAGCCCATCGGAGTCCCAGCACTTGAAACCCGTCTGCGATGCCATGGTCGTGTTATGGACATTGAAAATTGTCCTTCGCGCAAAATATCCGAGAGTGACTTACCAATCGGAACATCCACCCACGAAATTCCTTGTGGAGACCAGAGCTGCACGCGACTTTCCGATGAACAGATTGCGAGACGAGTCTCTGTGGGGTCCCAGGAAAACCCTCGAACTGGTTGAAGAAGCGACACAACCGAATGAAGCCGCATCGATTCCACATGCCAGATCCATACATTGTGCGGCATCTGGTCGCTCTTGGTGGCAATGAACGCCGAGTCAGCACTCCAAGCAACGCGGCTGATACCGATCCTCGGGTTCTCCTTTCTGCACCAGTAACAGCAACCAGAGATACGCAAATGGGTCAGAACGCAACAATCTCGCCCACTTTCGAATACAGACATTGCGCACAGTGGGTCGGAGGTGACGGTCATGACGGAGAACGGCGGCTCGCGGACAACAAAGCAGACCTCACGCGTCCGCTTCCCTCCCGCCGCTTGTGCTGCTGCTGAAGCCGCTTTTAGAGAGTTGGATAGTCGTGAAGGCTTCTGTGGAGCTATCGCAATGCGCTTCCCTTGCGGTCGCTCAAGGATGGCAACGTCCGCGAAGTGCTCTTCATACTCCACCTGATCGTGTGTCGTTCGGTCAGTCACAGCAACAATACCACCACACAAACCCATTTTACCGCGTCTTTGTTCTCTCGCACGAGATTGACCGAGAGCTCTTCGTGGTCGAGTTCAGCTACGGGTTTCCAGTTCAGGTTGCCAAGCACACGGAGGTAGTCGTCGTAGCTTCCGATGGCTAGAAAGTTTCCTGAGGGCGACCATGTCATGGCTCGGATCCCCAGAGCGTTTTCGTAAGCCTGTCGAGCAAAATATTAGTTGGTGATGTACGCTTCGGTTCACACTTGTGGGCGACACTAGCCTTATAGTTTGCCAGCAACTCGCCGTTTGGCGAGTACAAGACGACTCGGAACTCGAGATGACTGTCGCGCACAGCAATGGCTCTGGGTTGTCGTCACGTAAGACCACTTGAGTTCACCTCCACCAATCAGCTGAAACCAGATCGTACGAGTTGTCAGGTGCCCACGCGATCTCGGCGCAGTCGTAGCTCTCAATTGGGAAGTGAGCGGCGATTTCCCACGTCTCGCAGCTATACACGGCAATAAAGTCCTGCAGCAGCTCGCATGCTCCAATCAGTCTCAAGATCTCTTTGCCTCGCAGCCGCCGCTCGTGCCTTGCAGTCCTGCCGCTCTGCGACCGCGAGAAACTCTCCGTCCGGCGAGAACGCGAGTCCTTCAGCGGCGAGCTTTGGGTTTCTCAGCACCGCGACGGTCGTGGCGTCAGCGAGCGACCAGACCGTGGCGTGCAGCTGGAAGTCGGCCACGGTGACAATGTGGCGCGCGTCCGGGGCCCACACGGCCGCGACGAGCCCCGCGACGCCCTCGCTGATCCTGCAGGTCCACGACGGGTCCGCGACCGACCAGACCTGCACCGTGGCGCGCTTGTAGAGCGCCGCGAGCACCAGTTGCGAGTCGGCGGACCACGCGAGCGCCTGCACCACGTCGAGCGCCGCGAACTGCTGCGCGATCTGCAGCGACCGCCGCTCGCGCACCACCACGCGCGCGCCTATCGCCACCGCCAGCTGCTCGCCGCTCGGCGCCCAGCGCGCCAGTCCGCCGCTCACGCGCAGCGGCGCCGACACCTGCGCCTCCTCCATGTTGGTGTTGCCGACGAGAAAGGCCGGCGTTTCCGTCCTGGATTAGTAGTACAGTAGGAAATATGTCCTATTTTAACGATTAAAATCGGAAATATATCCTTTTATCATGTGAAAATGCCCTGAGTCGATGTGGTACGGGCGGTTCCAGTCGATGAAAAGCCATTGCGGATCAAGCGCTGGGGCTGGCAGCCATGGCGGAGCGCATCTCGACGGCCGAGTTCGAGCGCCAGGCGGCCGAGTACACTGGCGAGCAAGTGGAGCGGCTGAACGCGGCGGTGCGCGCAGCACCGGAGCTGGGCGCGCGCTCGAGCTTCTTCCAGGATCCGGTGAACGTCGAGCGCGGGCTGCCGGTGTTCCAGGGCAAGCACACGCGGTTCGTGTACGACGACGAGGAGGAGGAGATCGTGGCGGCCGTCGACGTCACGCAGGAGGCGCTGCAGGCGGGGCCGCGCGTGCGCACGGTCGCGGAGCTGGACGCCGACATTGAGGACGCAGAGGAGGAGGAGGAGGAAGAAGAAGAGGAGGAGTACGAGGACGAGGAGGAGGACGAGGAGGATGACGCTGGCGTCGCCAACGAGTTCTACGTCCACGAAGAGCAGCAGGACGAGGAGATGGCTGTGGATGACGCCCACGTGCAGGCCATGCTGCAGGACGTCGAGATGGAGCTGGCAGCCGTGGCGCTGGACCAGCGCGCGCTGCTGGAGCGTGCGGCCGCAGCCACCGCTGGCGCACACCCTCGAGCAACGCAGTAGGTGCTTCGACCTGCTCTTTGCGTGCGTGTTCCCGTGTACTAGATCTTTGCTGCGAGCGGCTTGACGAAATCCCGCGAGCGCAGTCCGTGAGAATAGATAGATACCAAGACTTCTTGTGCACTGTTTTCTGTTGAGCGTTCAATCAATCCACCCCACTGTCATTCCAACTTCGAGGATTCGCAGCGTCCCGAGTGATACCAGTGAACCAATTGAGGCCAGCTCGTTTCGCCAAGACTGCCAACTATTCCTGGGCATCCTGGCACTCAGAAGCCCTCGAGTCTGATCTTCGGTAAAGATAGGAGGCTGTAACAGGAAGGACCGACCATGACTCGAGGCTTCAAGATGGCAACCACAATGACTAAATAAAGCCCGCAAGCGGGAAGCGCAACCGCTTTATTGCCTCACTTTGTTTTCTCGTCCTCAGTTCGCTCGCTGAGCGCACACCGCTCTCGGAGACCGAAGCGGGCTGAGTTTGGGCTCCACAGTCCCTGCCTGGACTTTTCTAGCGGGTCTTGCCATTAGACGCAGCAATCAACGAAGCTAGTCAAGAATTTGCCATGGCTAAGCGTGGCCAGAACGAGATCACCAAGCTGGTGGCGGTGTTGGAGAAGGGTGCCAAGGATAAGCGCGAGATTACCATCGACGATATCATTTCCAACCCCATCTCGTGTGGCTATTTGCTCGACTTCTGCCAAAAGAGTGTACGTGATTGAATTCGATGCGCTTGTGCCTCTAGATGCGGTGTGACAGACGAGCGATATGTTCTTGATGGAGCAGTACTGTGCCGAGAACCTCAACTTCTTCATGGCGGTCGACAAATTCAAGGACGAGTGTAGCCTGCTGGACTTTCGCGATCCGGAGTCGGTGACCACGTGCAAAGAGATGGCCGACCAGATCTGGGCGGACTACTTGTCGCTCAACTCTCCGAACGAGGTTAGTCTCCCATCGGAAGATCGTGCAGAGACGATGGAGCGCATGAAGAAGCCTGGCGAGTTTCGTGGCAAGTTGTTCGATGTCGCAACTCAAGATGCGATCAAGACCCTTCAGAAGGACACGCTCATGCGCTTTCTCAAGTCTCCACAGTACAATGAGATGGCAGCCAAAATCACTGCCGTGCACGACCTGTTGAGCAAGAAGGCACTCGAGGCCGATGGCGCTTATCAGATCGATATGCCTACGCGGACGATGCTGACTGACGACAAGATTTCCCGGGAGTTCTCGCTGGACGATATTTTGAACGACAAGATCCTGTTTACTGAGATGCTTGAGTACCTCGAGAAAAGTGCGTTGCCAACTCTTGCGGTGGTAGCGTTTCTGGTTGTTTGACACTAATGACTCTGCTGATGGTAATAGTGTTCAAGGCGGAGAACCTCAAGTGTGCGCGGCAGATCAGGCGGTTTGAGGAGTTGGCGCAAGAAAAGAAGTCCGATGATCTCAAGGACTTTGCATGGGATGTCTACCTATTCTTCATTGCACCAGGTTCACCTTATGAGGTGTCATGCACGAACCTAGATCGAAAATCTGTGCAGCTGCGACTTGGATGCCCAATCAAGTCCATGTTCGAGCCCATCCGTGAGAACACAATGCTCGTGCTCAAGCAAGACCACAAAAGCTTTTGTACACAGCTTCAGCCAAAGACCCTCAAGGACCGAATCAAGGCGGAGAAGTCAGGTGGTGCGCCAGCCAAGGGAGGATTCCTGTCGAAGATCAAGGTTTTCAAGTAAGCTAGGGGCGTGACCAGTCATGGCGTCAGCGCCGAAACCCATTACTATAGCAGAGCTCGCTTGATATGAGCGAGGAGCACGCTCGTGCGCTTGCATTTGGTCCGCATAGCTATATACAAATCAAACAAACTCGCGTTGATGCCGACTTGAACGTGAACGAGCAAACTTTGCGTCTCTGGAACGCATCGCAACCTTCTTCATGATAGCATCAACTCTGGTCGTCTACGTGTGTGTTGGGCTCAAGCAAGTGCGATACAGCCACTACCTCATAGAGTCTTCGTGTCGAGGTAGAAGACGCCAACCATGAGTTGCTTGCTTGCTAGCTATAGTAACGAATGACAGGTGCCACCAGCGCAATGGAATGATAACTCTCATAAAAAAAACCACATGCAATCTTCCCTGAAGCGGAGTCCGCACGGCTGCTTACATGCAAAGGCTACCTGCCGACGCACTCGGTGGCTCGCTCACTTGCCCGCTCGCTTCACTCGATTCTCGTTCTCGCCCCCTTCCTCTTCACGGCGCACGCGACAGCGGCGTGTGCTGCGACGACGACTCGTCATGCGATGACTTGTGCTTCAGGTCCGACGTCGCGGCTTGCGTCTTCTCCTTGAAGTCCGTCGCCATCGAGCTCGCTTTGTCCTTGGCGTCCGTCGCCATCGAACTCGCCTTGTCCTTCACGTTCTCTGTCGCCGACTGCGTCTGGTCCTTGGCCGAGTCCGTCGTGCTCGTCTCCACCTTCATGGCGTGCAGCGTGTCAGCCACGTAGTCGAGCGACTGGTTGAGCACCTGGGCCGCCTTCTGCTTGAGACCTGCACCCTGCTCTTGTGCTCCTTGAGCCATCTCACTCGACTTAGCCTTGGTCGCGTCCACCGCCTGCGAGCTCTTCTCCACCGTCGTGTCCTTGGCTGACGTCGCGGTGTCGACGACCTTGTCCTTCGCCGATGTCGCCGTCGACGAGACTGACTGCTGAGCCGACGAGAGCTGGTGCTTGAGCGCCTCGAACCCATTCTGTGCCGTCTCGCGGGCGGCGTACATGATGCCGACGATCTTCTCCTTGGCCATCTGCGTTGTCGACGGACCGGTCGAGGAGGTCGAGGAGGTCGACTCGTTGAGTCCTTCGTACTCCTTGGCTCGGCCTGCAAGGTCGTTCAGCGTCTTCATCATGTCATCGACCGACTTGCGCGCCTCAGCCATCATTGCGTCCGACACGTTGTTGCCCTTGGCGCGGAACTCCTCGCTCAAGCGCTTCATCTGTGACGAGCGGATACCGCAGTGCGGTCAGAAAGGCCATTGAGACAGCACACGTCTCCCAACAACAAAGCTCACCTTGTCGACCGAAGTCTCGGCTTGGCTGATGTCCTTGTGCATAGAGCTCGAGTTCACCGACGAGCTGCCGTTGTGGCGGTCGTGGTCCGCGATCACGTCCTTGAGCTGTGAGGGAGGCGAGAACGTGAGTCCCAACGTCAGAAAGCCACCGAAGTAGCAGCAGCAGCAGTAGCAGCAGCTGGACGTAACCTTACCGACTGCAGGTAGGCAGAAGTCTGCTCGGCACTACGGCGAAGGCCGTTCTCCAGCTGGTCCGGCAGCATATCCTTGATCGCTCCAGTCGCTTGCTTGGCTCTCTGGGTCATCGTGGCGGTGGCGGAGCTCGCGGCAGAGCTGGTCTTGTCACTCGCGTGACTCGCGGTTTGGCGCATCGAGTCCGCCGCCGACTGCCCCTGAGAATAGCGAGAGCTCGACTCGTGGGAGCCGTAGCCACCGCCAGTGCTCGTGTGGGAGTCAGAGTGCGGGATGTAGGCGCCACGCGTGTTGGGGTCGCTCGATGTCGCGTGCTGTCCGTGCTCGTTCTGTCCAGACGCCTTGAAGAGAGGGTCGCTCGTCACGTGGTAGCCGCGCGGGTCGTGAGACGCCTGGTTGCCGGTCGTCGAATAGGATCCCGCCTGTTGCTGCTGCTCGCTCGAGTGTTGTTGTTGTTGCTGCTGCTGCTGCTGCTGCTGGGAGGACTTGTCGGTCGCCTCCGAGTCCTTAGAGTCCTCCTTGTGGCGACGGGAGTGGAACATGTTGGTTGCTTGGGTACTTGGTAGCTTAGCTGCTTGGGGGTCACGTGCTCGAATTGAAAGTGGAGGACCGAGTTGCCAGCGCGGCAAGACCGACCTCTTCGCCTGGATCATTTGAATAAAGCACGCCGGGTCGAGAGAACCTTAACGGCAACCTGTCGCAGGAGTGGTGGCTGCCAGTCCCGCCGCAGCGTCGCGCAGGCGCCTTGAAGCTAGCTGCCACCGAGCTAACGGTCACATCTCGCTAAAGCTGGCGGTAAGCTACGAGCCAGGACAGCTAGCCTGCGCCAGATCTCGACTCGCCGTAACGCGTCGAACCCAGCATGAGCTCCGGAGGCATCCATCAGGGTGGAGGAGGAGGAGGAAGAAGGAGCAGCCGTCTCCACGTGCAGCTCGACGACGCCATTGCCGCGACCGGCAGTTTCCTCGACGCGGTGGAGTTTGCTCATCATGCGAGACGTATGCTTTTGCCTGGTACGATCGCACTAACGAGCCGTTGTGGCACCCATGACGATCCATCAGCTCCATGACAAGCTGGCGCAGTACGACCGCGACCGCACGTGCTTCACGCCAGCCTCCGAGTATCTCAAGAACAGCATCGAGCACGTTCAAAGCAAGCTGGATGAGGTGCGATGCGATGGATCAATCCTCATGTGTGAAGAGAAAGAGACAAACAAAATACCGCTAACATCACTTTCCGGTGCATCTGACAGTTCAAGGGCGACTCGGAGCGTGCTGGCACGGGGAAGTTGTCGCATGAGGATCGCGAGGCGCTAGCGATGTCCCTGGACGCCCTGAACAGCGCCGTCGAGAGCCTGACGCACTTTGCGCAGTCGTTCGACACGCACCGACGCTCGTTGGAGTGCGAGACGACCCACAAGCAGTCAGCAGCGCAGCCGCCGAGCGGCTCCGAGACGGAAGGGTCCGTTGAGAAGCTGGTGCGGTCGACTCTCTCGCACGCTTGCCTGGGCTTTGACAAGCTTCAGCGCGGTCTCAACGAAGATGGGGACGACCACCAGGAAGAAACCAAGCACGTTGAAGACACGAAGGCTCCGTGGAAGCCGGCTCGCGTGAGGCGCAACTCGATCAGCATCGACGCGTTCGGAGATCAGCCGAGTGGAGTTGGAGAGGAGGGGGAGAAGGCCGACCGTGCGGATCGAGGGTACGTCGGTCACGCTCAGTTTGCCAACCAGACTGGTCCGGTGCCATGAGTCATGCTCTCGCGTCCGTGGACGAAGGACAGTGGTGAAGTTGTGCATTGAATGCTTCCAGGGTTTGTGTTCATGTGTTTTCTAATGCTCGGAATGGTGCTGCCGCGATGCATTCGCGCCAATGTTGCTTGCTCTCCTGCAACGTCTTGATTGCAACGGCAAATCTTTCCATTCAGGATGGTACTTGTGCTTTATTCATTCTTTCGTGTGGCTTCAAGGTGGAAGGCCGACTTGACTCAAACTTCAACTTCACTATAATGCCTCCTGGTTGGGTTCCATGCGTTTCGGCATGTTGGCAGAGATCCGGCAGCCATCACCGTGTCAGCTGCTGTGCTGGGACTTCTGTTAGTGCTCTCGGATCGAGTCATGTCAAACTCGATTAGCAGTCAGCACCATGCCTCATTTTCAATTCGAGCACGTGACCAACAAGCAAGCAACCAAGCGACAGCATAGCAAACCGACCAGCCATCATGTTCCACTCCCGTCACCATAAAGATTCTGACGCGATGAACGAGTTCTCTCAGCAACACGAGGAGCACCAGACGAACTCTCGCTCGACGGCTGGTAACATCCACGATCCGCACGGACAGCATGCAGCGAGTGATCCTCAATTCAAGACAGTTGGACATGGCGAGCATGGACAACATTCGGCATCAAGCGACCCCAACATGCGTGGCGACTACCTCCCGCACTCGTCGGCTCACGACCATGGAAAACAGTCGCACGACTCACACACGGGGACTGATGGCTATGGCTTCTACGACACGAGTTCTCATCATCCACAGGGGCACACGATGATGGACCCTCACCACACCAAGGATCCTAACGAGAAGCAGTCGACGGCAAGCAAAGTGAAGGACAAGGTGAGCTCGATGGCGACGGATGCCAAGGACAAGATCAAGGAAAAGACGCAGGCTGCGAAGTCCAAATTGAAGGGCAAGCCGTCGCATGACGAGTCGACGCAGCATCATACGACGCTATCGCACGCGCCATAAGGTCGAACGAGACAAGAAGTCGAATTGACCGACTGGAATTGGCTCAACTGTGAGCGGGGCATTTGCATACGAGAGTTGTGTGGTCTCTGCCTGTAGCAGACTGCATGTAGTAACCAGGGAATGAGAGCTGGCTTCATTGCATTGAATTGCAGCAGAATTGTGCTATGAGTTTGTTGCTGTCGGCCTCCTTCACGAACGGACAATGAAACGCATTTCACCGAGCTGATCATGGTGCATGCTGAATGACCAGTCGTCGACAACTGCGATTGTCTCTCGTCACCTTATACAAATCGAAACAAAGTCACCATGCACAGAGCTACAACAAACAAATGTTCAGTGCTTATCGAGCAACTACGCCTACACAAGCATTCAATGCACAACTTCACCACTGTCCTTCGTCCACGGACGCGAGAGCATGACTCATGGCACCGGACCAGTCTGGTTGGCAAACTGAGCGTGACCGACGTACCCTCGATCCGCACGGTCGGCCTTCTCCCCCTCCTCTCCAACTCCACTCGGCTGATCTCCGAACGCGTCGATGCTGATCGAGTTGCGCCTCACGCGAGCCGGCTTCCACGGAGCCTTCGTGTCTTCAACGTGCTTGGTTTCTTCCTGGTGGTCGTCCCCATCTTCGTTGAGACCGCGCTGAAGCTTGTCAAAGCCCAGGCAAGCGTGCGAGAGAGTCGACCGCACCAGCTTCTCAACGGACCCTTCCGTCTCGGAGCCGCTCGGCGGCTGCGCTGCTGACTGCTTGTGGGTCGTCTCGCACTCCAACGAGCGTCGGTGCGTGTCGAACGACTGCGCAAAGTGCGTCAGGCTCTCGACGGCGCTGTTCAGGGCGTCCAGGGACATCGCTAGCGCCTCGCGATCCTCATGCGACAACTTCCCCGTGCCAGCACGCTCCGAGTCGCCCTTGAACTGTCAGATGCACCGGAAAGTGATGTTAGCGGTATTTTGTTTGTCTCTTTCTCTTCACACATGAGGATTGATCCATCGCATCGCACCTCATCCAGCTTGCTTTGAACGTGCTCGATGCTGTTCTTGAGATACTCGGAGGCTGGCGTGAAGCACGTGCGGTCGCGGTCGTACTGCGCCAGCTTGTCATGGAGCTGATGGATCGTCATGGGTGCCACAACGGCTCGTTAGTGCGATCGTACCAGGCAAAAGCATACGTCTCGCATGATGAGCAAACTCCACCGCGTCGAGGAAACTGCCGGTCGCGGCAATGGCGTCGTCGAGCTGCACGTGGAGACGGCTGCTCCTTCTTCCTCCTCCTCCTCCACCCTGATGGATGCCTCCGGAGCTCATGCTGGGTTCGACGCGTTACGGCGAGTCGAGATCTGGCGCAGGCTAGCTGTCCTGGCTCGTAGCTTACCGCCAGCTTTAGCGAGATGTGACCGTTAGCTCGGTGGCAGCTAGCTTCAAGGCGCCTGCGCGACGCTGCGGCGGGACTGGCAGCCACCACTCCTGCGACAGGTTGCCGTTAAGGTTCTCTCGACCCGGCGTGCTTTATTCAAATGATCCAGGCGAAGAGGTCGGTCTTGCCGCGCTGGCAACTCGGTCCTCCACTTTCAATTCGAGCACGTGACCCCCAAGCAGCTAAGCTACCAAGTACCCAAGCAACCAACATGTTCCACTCCCGTCGCCACAAGGAGGACTCTAAGGACTCGGAGGCGACCGACAAGTCCTCCCAGCAGCAGCAGCAGCAGCAGCAACAACAACAACACTCGAGCGAGCAGCAGCAACAGGCGGGATCCTATTCGACGACCGGCAACCAGGCGTCTCACGACCCGCGCGGCTACCACGTGACGAGCGACCCTCTCTTCAAGGCGTCTGGACAGAACGAGCACGGACAGCACGCGACATCGAGCGACCCCAACACGCGTGGCGCCTACATCCCGCACTCTGACTCCCACACGAGCACTGGCGGTGGCTACGGCTCCCACGAGTCGAGCTCTCGCTATTCTCAGGGGCAGTCGGCGGCGGACTCGATGCGCCAAACCGCGAGTCACGCGAGTGACAAGACCAGCTCTGCCGCGAGCTCCGCCACCGCCACGATGACCCAGAGAGCCAAGCAAGCGACTGGAGCGATCAAGGATATGCTGCCGGACCAGCTGGAGAACGGCCTTCGCCGTAGTGCCGAGCAGACTTCTGCCTACCTGCAGTCGGTAAGGTTACGTCCAGCTGCTGCTACTGCTGCTGCTGCTACTTCGGTGGCTTTCTGACGTTGGGACTCACGTTCTCGCCTCCCTCACAGCTCAAGGACGTGATCGCGGACCACGACCGCCACAACGGCAGCTCGTCGGTGAACTCGAGCTCTATGCACAAGGACATCAGCCAAGCCGAGACTTCGGTCGACAAGGTGAGCTTTGTTGTTGGGAGACGTGTGCTGTCTCAATGGCCTTTCTGACCGCACTGCGGTATCCGCTCGTCACAGATGAAGCGCTTGAGCGAGGAGTTCCGCGCCAAGGGCAACAACGTGTCGGACGCAATGATGGCTGAGGCGCGCAAGTCGGTCGATGACATGATGAAGACGCTGAACGACCTTGCAGGCCGAGCCAAGGAGTACGAAGGACTCAACGAGTCGACCTCCTCGACCTCCTCGACCGGTCCGTCGACAACGCAGATGGCCAAGGAGAAGATCGTCGGCATCATGTACGCCGCCCGCGAGACGGCACAGAATGGGTTCGAGGCGCTCAAGCACCAGCTCTCGTCGGCTCAGCAGTCAGTCTCGTCGACGGCGACATCGGCGAAGGACAAGGTCGTCGACACCGCGACGTCAGCCAAGGACACGACGGTGGAGAAGAGCTCGCAGGCGGTGGACGCGACCAAGGCTAAGTCGAGTGAGATGGCTCAAGGAGCACAAGAGCAGGGTGCAGGTCTCAAGCAGAAGGCGGCCCAGGTGCTCAACCAGTCGCTCGACTACGTGGCTGACACGCTGCACGCCATGAAGGTGGAGACGAGCACGACGGACTCGGCCAAGGACCAGACGCAGTCGGCGACAGAGAACGTGAAGGACAAGGCGAGTTCGATGGCGACGGACGCCAAGGACAAAGCGAGCTCGATGGCGACGGACTTCAAGGAGAAGACGCAAGCCGCGACGTCGGACCTGAAGCACAAGTCATCGCATGACGAGTCGTCGTCGCAGCACACGCCGCTGTCGCGTGCGCCGTGAAGAGGAAGGGGACGAGAACGAGAATCGAGTGAAGCGAGCGGGCAAGTGAGCGAGCCACCGAGTGCGTCGGCAGGTAGCCTTTGCATGTAAGCAGCCGTGCGGACTCCGCTTCAGGGAAGATTGCATGTGGTTTTTTTTATGAGAGTTATCATTCCATTGCGCTGGTGGCACCTGTCATTCGTTACTATAGCTAGCAAGCAAGCAACGCATGGTTGTCGTCTTCTTCCTCGACACGAAGACTCTATGAGGTAGTGGCTGTATCGCACTTGCTCGAGCCCTACATTTCCGTAGACGACTAGAGCTGATGCTAGCATGAAGTCAGCCATGCGACCAGAGGTGTCGAAGCAAACGCGGGATTGCAGCAGGGACATGACGGGACGCGGCGCGAGCTCGCTGCGAAAAGCCGAGAGAAGGTCTCCCCAACGGTGGCATCTCGACCTATACTGTCGGCAAGATACTCGACAATGCTACCGTTGGATGGCTGCTTTCCTCGATGCGCTGCTGCTGCCGCTGCTGCTGCTGCCTTGCCATTCTTCAGTTTGCTCTTGACCTCGCAAGCACTCGACTCGACACCTTCACCCGACTCCTCGCCACTAGCCCTCGACGGACCAGCCACCATGTCGGAGCAGACCAGCGTGGCGCAACTCAAGACCCAGGTGACGGCAGGCGCTGACCAGACCAAGCGGTACCTGGACGACCTGTCCAAGAAGGTGGGCGAGCTGGACGAGCGCAATTCGGCCAAGGGTGAGCCCTCGTCGGCGTCCAAGTACCTCGAAGATGCGCTGCTAAACGCCCACAAGACGATCGACGCGCTCGCCGAGACCGGCCACCAGCTCGCGGGTGAGCCTTCCGGTGCCAGTCTGACCGACCAAAGCGCGTCCATGGTGCAATCGGGGCTCGACCGCACGCAGGAGGCGCTTCGCGCCATTAAGGAGCGCGCTGTGGAGTACGACTCCAAGTACATGGGCTCCCGCGGGTCGCATGCGACCGAGGCGGTGACGGAGACACTCCACGAGGTCGTGAATGCCGGTCGCCAGCGCGCCATGGACGCGATGGAGGTCGCCAACGACATCCTGCAGCGTCTGCGCCAGACTGCGGAGAGCGCGGTGGGTCAAGCCAAGCAAGCAGCGCAAGTGACGACCGGCGAGGCTGTCAAGCTCGCGCAGAAGGGCGACGAGATGCTCGGTGCTAGTCAGAAGGCTGGTGACGTTGCCGAGGGCGTCAAGAAGATGGATGAGCGCATGCAAGTGACGTCCACGGCCGCCAAGATTGACGCCAAGGTGACGGGCGGCCTCGGCAAGAGAGTGGTCGAGAAGGGCATGGGCATGGTCCAAGAGAGTGTCGAGTACATCACCGAGACGCTGCACCAGGCCAAGCTTGCTGCCAACAAGTCGAACACGGCGATGGCTGTTGAAAGCAAGGCTGGCGAGATGGCAGGGTCGATGGCTGCGACTGCAGAGCAAGGCAAGCAGATGGCTCAAGAGACGGTCGAGTCAGCCAAGCAGACCGGGGGTCAAGCGATCGACACGACGCAGCAAAAGGCGACGGAGGTCAAGGACATGGCGGTAGACAAGTCCTCCATGGCCAAGGATATGGCTATGGAGAAAGGATCGATGGCCAAGGACCAGGTATCCTCTACTGCAGACACGGCTCGCGAACACATGCCGGACATGTCAGGCCGCATCCAGGAAGGAGCGAGCAAGGCCAAGGACATGGGGGGTCAACCTACCGAGAAGGGCAGCGAGATGATGGACGAAGCCACGCAGAAGGGGTCTGAAGCCACCGAGATGGCCCAGGAGAAGACGTCGCAAGCCGTCGGGAAGGCCAAGGAGACCGGCGAGCAAGCGATGGAGACCACCAAGCAAACCGGGCACCAAGCAAAGGAGAAGACCAAGGACATGGCAGGCTCGGCCACGGAGAGCGTCAAGCAGACTGGACACGAGGCGAAAGAGAAGACCAAGGAAGGAGGTCACCAAGCGAAGGAGAAGACCAAGGAAGCTGGCCGCAAAGCGAAGGACAAGACGAAGAAGACCACCAAGGAGAGCAAGGCGAAAGCCAAGGAGACGATGCAGGGCAGTTCCAATCAGGAGCAGAGCGAAGGCTCCGGTGTGGTCGGAACGACGTCGGAAAAGATGAAGGATGCAGCGACTCGCGCGCGCAAGGCTGCTGGTACCACGGAAGGCGGGGCTTCAAGCTCTTCGAGTTCGTCCAGTTCGTCCAGTTCTTCGAGTTCGGAGAACGAGGCCAGCCAGCAGAAGGAGGTTCCTTCCCACGCATTCATCTCCAAGGCGTAAGCTGGCCGAGAGCAGACGGAAGCAGTTGCATGGCGTACTTCGCGATTGAGTTGGTCAGCGGCACGTTTCAGATCGAAGAAGCCTCGGCGAGCAGTAGACGGGTGAGCTGCTGCCTGTAGGAGCTGAGGGCAGATATCAACGAATGCTTGGGATTTGAATGAACGTACCCATGAATTTATGAGTTGATTGTGCTGCTCCTTTCTTGGTGATGGTGATGCAACAGCAGCAGGTGGTATGGGCACAACTAAACACCAATTCCTTCCAGTCTACAGATCAAAGGGGTTGAACGAGTTGTTGGGTGCCCACTGTTGTTGCTGCTGTGGCGGCGGCGGCGGCTGCTGTGGTTGCTGCCAAGCCGTCATGGGCTGGGCTGGGGCCAACGGCGCACTGCTAGACGGGAAGTGAAACGGGTTGCTGCTTGCCGGCGCCGGTGTAGAAATGGACACCTTCTCGGAGAAGTCCAGCAGGTCAAACGGGTTCGTCGCTGAACTTTGGTTGCTCGACGTGCTCGAAGGAGCTGGGAAAGCGAGGAGCGGAGATGCTGCTACTGCCGGAGCTGAGGTGGCATTTGGCGGGTCATCGAAGCGAAAAAGGTGGATGTATGAAGGAGGTACAGCCGGGCTCGATAGAAGGTCTGCTCGCCATACAAAGAGGCATCGGCAATTAGAACCAGAGATCAAGTGGAGTGCAAACATATAGAGCTGGAGCTTACCGTTGCCGAAGAAGAAAAATGGGTTGGAGGCAGTACCATTCGACGACGCGAGTTGGCTGACAGTTAGTGCTGGCGCCCCAAAGCTCGAGTTGCTTTGCGCAGAATCGTTGACTAGTGGGGCTGTGTATGCTGGTACAGCCGGGCTCGATGGAAGATCTGCTCATCATCCAAAGGGGCATCAACAATTAGAACCAGATATCAAGTGGAGTGCAAACATGTAGAGCTGGAGCTTACCGTCGCCAAAGTCGATCAGATTTACTTCTTGCACCGGAGGCTTTGTCTCTGCGGGTGCTTCAGCGGCAGTCTTGTGAACCCGCTGATCGACAAAGCTTGCGAAGGGGTCGTCCTCTTCGTCCTCGTCTTGGTTTGATCTATAAGCTCCAGTGGAAGACCCAACAACACTGCTGTGGCGCGCCTCATTCGAGATCGATCCCCGCTCACTAGATTTCGACGTTGATCCAGCACGAGCGCGTGCGAATTCAGCGAACGGGTCCTCATCTTCCTGGTTATCACGCTGTGGCGGAGCAGGATCATCAAAGAAATCAATGAGGGCTGGGGGCTTCTCTTTATGAGCGACTGCAGCTACTGGACGTGGCTGTTCTTCAGGTTCTTGGTTGTCTGACTGTAGACGCAGCCGATCGAACGATTCAAGCGCTTGATTGAGGCTGTCGTTCACTGATAGGTACTTGCCAAGATCCTGCAGAAACGTCAACGAATGCGTAAGCAATTTGCGAATCGTACTAGCACTCGAACTCTCCTAATGTTGACTCACATCGCTGTCTTCGTTTACTGCGGTCTGGATGAGGCCTTCCATTCGCTGCACAAGCTCGCGCGCCTGTGTGGCGAGTTCGTCAATGACGCCGGTCATGTCAATGCCCGCGTCGCTCTTCCGCGCTTCATACAGCATGTCCTCGAACATCTCGGAGACGTTGGACGCGAGGTTGAACAGCTCCTGCGGAGAGAGTCCGCTTATTCCACTGCTACTGCTTGACACCGACGAGGTATCGATTCGTCGCCTGCTTGAAGTTGACGAAGAAGGGGCTGCACCGGTAGCAAAAGGCGCGGCGGCACGCGATTCGTGCGCCGGCGGAGTTAGCACCGGCGCACGGGTCTCATCGTACTGCTTTGGGAACACGACGCCCTTCTTGCGCATGTTGTGGTACGTGTCGACGAACAGTGGATACTCGCTCTGCAAGGGGCACAGAAAGGTGAGCTCGTCGTTCGTCATTGCAAAAAGAAGTCGTCGGCGAACCCGATGTGGAAGGAATGCTTCACCCCAGGCCTGAACCATGTCGAGCACGCGCGCCGCGATCTCGAGGCTATCACGTCCGCGCTTCTTGGCGTGCGACTGGAGCACATTCACGAAAACCAATGTCGCGATTAGCAAAAGCGCCACTTGCCACCACCATCATCTCAGCGCGCATCCCACCCTGTATAGATCCTCCATCTCGTTCATGAAGGCCTCCGATGCGACCTCGACGAGCACGAGCGGCCCGCAGTTCTTGACGATGGCCTCCGTGAGCGTCAGCGCGCGCGTGACGACCCTCGCGGACGGGTGTCCTAGCCGCAGCTTGAGGAAGCGGATGGACTCCTTGAGCCTGCCCGAGCACCACCTCCCCGTGAGTCCTCTAGCTCGTCGACCCGAGCGCGCGCGGAGCTGCGAGGCGCGTACACTGCGCGGTTGCGCGCGGCCGCGAGCGCGTCGACGACCTTGAGTATGCGGTCCCACTGCTCGTCCGTCTCGAAGTCGCTCGTGGCGAGCGCGATGGCGTCCGTCATGTCCTTGATGCGCTCCTGCTCGCTCGGCGTGTAGAGCACGGCCACCGACTTCTGCTGCACGAACTGCCCGAGCGTCGACGCCACCGCGCGCTTGCTCGGCATCTTCTTGCGCAGCTCCAGCACCTTGGCCTCCATCTCCGAGACAGGCGGTCGGTCGGTCTCGCACTGCTAGTATACCTGACGTGGAGGCTTCCTTTTCGTCCTCGCGGGATGGGAAGGGGGAGGAGATGAGTGACGGGCATTGATCTGAGGGAGGAAACCCTTCCGAACCCGATAGAGAGCGGCGATTGGCGGGGCGGAGGGAGTTTTTGGCCAATGGGAGAGCTTCAACTTGAATGCGTGACGTGGTGATGCGCGTGGACAGCTCAGCTGCATGGAGCGATCCCGCCGTTGCGCCCGCCTTCGCCCGCCTTCTGGCTCATTCCTGCAGTTGCCAGCACCAGCGCAAGCCTCGCAAGCCCAACGCAAGCCTAGTTCCAGCTTCTCGACGGCCATGGAGCACTCGCACGACCACGGGCACAGCCATGGGCACGACCATGGCCACAGCCACGACCATGGGCATCACCACGACCATGGACATCACCACGACCACGACCACGGGCACGAGCACCATCATGAGCACCAGGTGGACGGGGACGAGCTGGTGCGGCGATTCACGCAGGCCAAGGGCCGCGCGCCGACGCCCGAGGAGGAGAAGCAGCTGCGCGAGCACGGACACACGCACGAGCACTTTGAGCACGCGGGCGTGTTCGACGAGCGCGAGGCCGCCAAGACGGGCCGAGACTTTGCGCAGCGCGCCTTTACGGTCGGCATTGGCGGGCCGGTCGGCAGTGGGTGCGTTTGAGCTGGATGGAGGGATTGAGGAGCTGGAGGCGAGCTGACCTTGTGCCGACTGAACAACAAACAGCAAGACGGCGCTCATGCTCGCGCTCTGCCGCGCGCTGCAGCACCGCTTCAGCATCGCGGCCGTGACCAACGACATCTTCACGAGGGAAGACGGAGAGTTCCTCGTGCGCCACCAGGCGCTGCCGGAGGAGCGCATCCGCGCCATTGAGACGGGCGGCTGTCCGCACGCGGCTATCCGCGAAGACATCTCGGCCAACCTGCAAGCCTGCGAGGACCTCACGGACGAGTTCGACGCGCAGATGCTGCTCGTCGAGTCGGGCGGCGGTGAGTTTGTTCTGCAGCGCGTCTCACTAGCAATGCCAAGTGGCTAACAATCTGTGACCGTGCGCTGCAGACAACCTGGCTGCCAACTTCAGCCGCGAGCTTGCCGACTACATTATCTATGTCATCGACGTGGCTGGCGGCGACAAGGTGCCGCGCAAGGGTGGTCCTGGCATCACGCAGGCCGATTTGCTGGTAGCTTTGCACAAATTTCTCGCTGTGATATGACTGAACGAGCGCTAATAGTTCATGCTGCTGCACAGGTCATCAACAAGATCGATCTGGCCCCGCATGTTGGCGCCGATCTTGGTGTCATGGACCGTGATGCCAAGAAGATGCGCGGTACTGGGCCTACCGTGTTCAGCCAGATCAACGCTGGCAAAGGTGTGGAGGAGATCATTGACCACATCGTCAACGCCTGGCAGGCAGCTGGCAACAAGGCGTAGGCTCCAGCTGCAGATCGTTCTATGCGTTGGTGTTCATGTAACGCGGGGAAAGTCCCCATCCGACTTTCATTGATTCGATTCTAAGCCAAATGCTGCATTTTTGTGATGAGTTGTGCCAAGTCATGGGCATTCTCAGTTTGAAGTCTTCGCGTCTGCGCCATTGCGCCTTCAATTGAGCCAACATAGAAGCAAATGCGAACCATCAACAGAAAAGCTATCGCCAGCCAGCAAGGCCATACGGTACGACAGCCTGCAGACTCGAACTCATCAATCGCCCAGCTTCGAGATCGGTCTATTGCGAGATTCGTCGCTCGTAAGCACCACTCCAGATCGATGTTTTCAAACAAGGGTCTGTGGGGACCTGGTGCAACAATTTGGTCCTCGCCCTTGATTCCGTCGCCCTGGATTGGCTCCTCATCACAACTCTGGTCTTCGTACTTTTGCACCAGCTCTTCTAATACAGCATCTATGGTGGCTGGCTGATTAGACTTTGGGTCCAAGCCAGTGGAGATTGGGGTGATACGCGGCTGACCAACAGCCAACTCCAGTGCTAAAAGTGCGGCGTCTAGGTGCTTGCAATGATCGTTGATAATAAGCTCAACAGTATTCACTGCCAGCCGGGATGTCGAATCAAGAGATCGGACGAGGTCCAAACTTTGTTCACTCTGTTGTTGCTCAAGAGAACGAAGGTGGTCCAGTGCCGTCAGCATTTTGTCGACTTCCTTGGATGAGATCTTAGCTGGCTTGCTTTTAGATGATTTGCCGGCATCGCTCTTTTTCTCGTTCAACTTGGATTCCTCATCGCTCCCATTGTTATCTTTGTTTTCTTCCTCGTGGCTATCAACCACATCACTCAACTCTGAAAATGATGCCGTAATTGTCACGCTTGAACGAGGAAGCCGCGCAGCTTTGCTAGCGAATCGAGCACTGCGCATGGCAAAGTTCGTCAAGTTCGTCGTCAACTTCTCAACAGCATCGGTGCTGGCCTTTTCGGACGCCGTTACGGCTGACAACCAGTCTTTTGCATCATGGCTTGGTATTTTGGAGCAGCGCGCGTCTACCTTCGAGCGCGCCTTTGCCACGCGTTTCTGAGTGTCAATCAGCGCGTCACGAAGTTCTGCGTGTGTTTGACTTAGCTTCCGATGTGTATACTTTAGAGTTCTCGAAATGGGATCAAGCAAGTTCACTGCCCGCATCTCGTGGTAATGAGCGAGTTCAGACAACAGTGTAGACACGTCCATCAGGCCGATGGTCTCTGTCGGATCACCGTCACATGCTGTGTTTGTGGTATCATCATCGGCGGATCCATCTTCGGTCTTCTCACTCTTTTCAACCATCTTTGCAAACAAACAAGCGGATTTGTTGGCTCTTGCCTCCTTCCGAAGTCGCTGTACACATTCCTCTTCTACAGAGGCCATCTTCACAAACACGTCGTTGAGCCAGCTGAGCATTAGAAGAAACACTTCGCACTTGGTTGTAGCCTGTGCCACTTTATCAACTTCGCTGTCGCCATCACTTGCGTCGCCATCATCATGACAAGTCTGGTTGGCAGGGTCGTCGACCACGCTTTGGTTCTCGGCTTCTCGTTCCCGCTCGGATCGCAATTGACCCCGCAGCGTCGCAACGTGTCCCCGCGAACTAGCGAGCAGGTGCTGGTACGAGCGCAGTGCATCCGCCGTGCGCTCCGCCAGCTCTCGCATCCTGCGCCTGTCCTCCGCTCGCAGCTGGTCCACCACGAGCGTGATCGCGCGGCGCTCCGTGTTGCGCTTCCTCTGCAGCTGCCTGGCGCGCACGGCGACCACCTCCCTTTCCTCCCTCTCCTCGCTGTCCGTGGAGCAAGTGGACGACGCGGTCTCTCCCGTATCCGCTGCTCCCAGCAGCCCCTCCCTCGCGACGTCGAACGCGTGCTCCTTCTCCAGCGTCTCGTCCAGCTCGGCCAGCAGCAGCGCCGCCCTGCACTCGTGCTGCTCCTTGACGCTCGCCAGCGCGTCGCCCACCGCCGCGCGCAGCACGGGCGCCACCCGCGCGTTCGCAGCCGCCGTGGCCGCCAGGAACTCCTCGAACGCCAGACAGGCGCGCGCCAGCGCCGGCGCCGCCTGCCGCGTGGCGTCCGTCACGTCCGACGGGATGGCGATCGGCAGCCCCGCGAAGCTGCGCGCGTGCTGCTCCTCCGCGTCTGCGAGCGCGCCGAGCACCGCGGCGGGCGCTGCACAGGACGCCGACGCCACCTGGCGCGCCAGGGAGGCCAGGCGGCGCCGCAGCGCCTGCGGCTCGTCGCCGACCGCCATGAAGACTCGCGCGTCCGTCCTTTCCCGAGCGACTCTTGAACTGAGTATGGAAAAAAAGCATGGAGGGGCAACCTGAGTACACTGCGCGAAAGATCTATGCGGACGAGTCAGGGTGGGGTTTTTGGCGAATGGGAGGAGAGAGAGGGAGGATTTGTGAACCAATTGAAAGGCGGGAGCAACCACTTCAACTTGTGGGGGATGAGGGCCACAACACCGCAAAGGCGGTGGATTTGGCTCCAGGTTGGCCTTGTCTTGTCGATCAGACAGGAATAGTTGCATTAGTGGGGGTGTCCTGCTATTTTTCGTCGTCAGGCTTGATGCAATGCGCACGCCATTTATAGGAACCACATTCGCCAAGCTCCAGGACTGGACTTGAAGCCATTTTCTTCACTGTCCGGCTGCTTGGTGTGTCGAGCGTGGCTTGCCACCGAGGGCATTGAAAGCTCCAGAATGAGCCGCCTCACGCGGCTCGGGAGTGATGTCCCGGTGTACTTCCCGTCCATCGTGTCGACGTCGGCAACTGCTTCAGGAGAGCAACGGTTCATACCGAGTCCGCCCCAAAAAGGACGCCATCACGCCAAGAAGCAGCACGAAGGTGCATCAGCTCGTGTTCAACTGGAGCCATTGCGGCCACCAATCAACATCCCGGGAAGCGGAGCCAGTGGGAATACTAGTGCTCGATTATCGATCAGCTCGTCTTCGGGGCGGATCTCGTGGGATTCTAAAGTAATGGAAGGAGGCAGTACGGTGGCCGAGAACGTGGCGACATTTCAGGAACTTGACCGCAAGCTGCAGTTTTACAAGCAACTTTCAGCTCTAAAGCTCCGCAGCGTTGTGACGTCTGAGCATGAGCTCCTACGCCGAATAGATGGCGTGCTTGCAGCTACCGCGACAGCTCTAGACGCTGATCACGCACTACTGTACGCCGTGGATAATGTATCAGGAACACTCAGTGTCACCGCTAGCACAAAGATCGGCGTCGTGGGATTTCAAGTGGACAGGGAATCTTATTCACTGCACGAATACTTGCCAGCCCACGCCAATTCTGAGAATGAGGATGTTGAGAAGTACAGCGAGAATGAATCTGCAGGCGAAGGGGAAGCTAATGCGTCTTGTCGAGCTGGAATGAATGAACCGACGGTGTTCTATGTGCCAAACTTGCAGACTTTGTCAACTTACCACTTTGACTCCGACGTTGATTCGCGTGCTCAAGACTCAACTGAAGTGAATCGCACGCGGAGTATTGTAGCAGCTACAATTGCAGACGAGTGTCGACGCACCATATTTATTGTCGAGGCTCGGAGCTTCCGCGATGTTACATTCTCATCGTCAATATTCTCAGCCGCTGTTACAGCTATCGAGAATATCGCCTTTGCATTCGATCTCAAGCAGGAGCATGTCCACGCCGTGCGATCGTATTCAGCTCTGGAAAACCTCCTGCATGGTGCCTTGAAACCTCCACGCTGTCCATCAAAATTACTTTTACAGCAATTTGAGCCGAGCAGCAACACTCCAGAAATTGAGCCAACTACATCCACAGGAGAGGCCGTGGCTGGTTTGGAAATGGACGAGCTGAAATACTTGCAGTCGCCGAACGCACAAGTGATTTTGGAAGAATTGCTATCGCATTCGCGGTACACAGGCGCATACTTCATTGAGCTTCACACAATGCGTCATGTGTGCGAAGTATTGGCTGTGTGCGGTGACACTGGCCCAGAAAACGGTGATATTCAATGCTCTCTACAATCTTTTCTAAGTCCAACACTGGATGAAGACGACTCAGAAGCGTCGGCTTCAAATTTGAGCGTTAGGAAACTGTTATTCCAACAACTTGTAGATAGCACAGATCAGCGCACAGAAATCGATCTGCTGACGAATGATGCATTCAGGAATCTTTTTGCGCCGCTGAGCATTTCAGCACTAGACTTCCTCCCTGTTCCTTCAAGTATCTCGACGCGCTCTGCTGGAGTGCTTTGCATTAGCGCTCCAACATTTGCTGATTCAAGTTCGTCGATCACGTCAAACCAGGCTAGTATGCCACATCCGCTGCATTACACTGCTCGCGCTCTAAAGCCGTTCCTAGCTTCGCTAGCACTTGCTCATGTTCTCAAGAAGAAAGATGATGATATGCGGACTTCAACACTGCAGAAGAAGAAGCTTATTGCACTTTTCAAATCACACTTTCATCTTGAGTCAGTCAATGACCCCGCTACTCTTGTTAACACCATCTGTGCGGTAGGAAGCGATTTGTTCAACACCAGCCGTGTCACCCTGTACGTCGCGGATGCCATCAAGAGTGAGCTGTGGTCACTCAGTTCTCTCGGGAGTGTCAATGGGCTCCGCATTCCGTATGGCAAAGGTATCTCTGGAACTGTTGCAGCCACAAAGGAGACGCTGGTTGTGCGAAATCCGTACGCGGACCCTCGATTCGACCGATCCTTCGATGTCAAGTTCGGCTTCAAAACCGAGTCGCTGTTAACGTTTCCTGTGCTCGACAAAAATGGCGAGACTCTTGGCGTGATCCAAGCTGTGAACTTTCGAGGCTTTCTCGATGCAGAGACTGCTGCTGGAAACCCTCTGCTTGCACGCTTTGATGAAAAACTTCTCGATGTTTATCGGCACCTCGCGGCCCATGCCTTGAGGATCAACTCATCCCTCATTACATTTGCAAAGGTGCAAGCAGACTACTGGGTAAACCGCGCCGTGCTAGTTGAGCACCAGCAGCTTCACAATCAACCCCATTCAGGAGAAAACGACGGAGCCACTTCTGACGGGTCAGCTTCAGATGCTTCAACTGTTGACACAAGTGGCATGACACCCCGATCCGCTGCTCAGGCAATAGCCGCTGGTCCGGGACTGCAGCTCGTTTCCGGTCAAATTGAAGTTGCAAGTGTCCACTCGTTACTCGACATTAGTGGCTTTGACGAGGCAAAACGGGTGCCTCGAAATAAGTGGAGTACATTTGCATATGCGTGCTGGGCTCTCGGCGGGTTTCTACTCCTAGCGTCACGTCAGCGCGTTTTGCGTCGTCTTGAACTCGAAACAAAGCTAGATGAGGAGGACGAAGACGAATCGCCACGTGAGCATACCAATACTAGTCGGACCAACAGCGTTGCGGACGACAAGACATCCTCTGGACTTGGCGGAAGATTGCGAAGCCGAAGCCGTATAGCCTCTATGGTTCGCGCTGGCCGAGCAAACTCGTTGATCAACCGCTGGCGCCGAATAACGATGGATCACAACGATGGACGAGTCGACGAACTCCTCGACCCGAATTATGACCCTCTCAGCAAATCCATTCTGGAGCTTGAAGCGAGTGCGTTCATGCTCTTCGACGGACTCATGCTTGTCTCGACGTTCCGAATCGAGGAGCGCACACTTCGCGCATTTATCTCGGGCATCGCACGGACATATCGATCGGTATCGTACCACAGCTTCTTTCACGGGTTTGATGTTGCACTGACAGCATATCGCCTCGTGCGCACCACGGGTGTGCTGGACGTGATCAAAGAGCTTGAGGCGCTAAGTCTGTTGATAGCAGCCCTGGGACACGATGCCGACCACCCAGGCAACGACAATCAGTTCGAGATCGACTCAGCCTCGCCTCTCGCACTTTGCTACAACGACATTTCCGTGCTGGAGAACCACCACGCCGCCACGACCTTTGCCGTTCTTCGTAGTAAGTGCCGTTCGCTCTCTATCTTTCGCAGCTGTGATTGCCAACTGATGGTGCTTGTTTGTCTTGGCTCGCTTTTACTGTAGCTCCAGAATGCAACATTCTAAAAGACCTGAGTGCCAGTGCGTCTGCGTCCGTGCGCACTGCGATAGTGCGCTGCATCCTGGGAACAGACATGAAGCACCACACGCGACTGCTGTCCGACCTCGCAGTCGTGTGTACTGTCGACGACTTTGCGACGGTCGCGGACGGCCGACAGCTCATGCTGACGATGCTAATCCACGGCGCCGACCTGGGGAACCTGGGGCAGCCCCGTGAGGTGGCGCTCAAGTGGGTAGACCGCGTGTGTGAGGAGTTTTCGGACCAGGCGCGTAAGTCGGCCGGTCTGGGGCTGTTCGTGCCGCCGCACATTGTCAACCTGGAGGAGGAGGTCGTGCGCTGCCGGCTGCAGATGAACTTCATCGACTACCTCGTGACGCCGCTGTGGACGACCATCACGAGCATCCTGCCAGATGCGCGCAATTGGCTCGATCACCTGCGCGCCAACCGCGAGTACTTTGCCGAGCGCGCGGCGCTGCTGTCAGCCCGTCGACGTGAGCCCGCCGGTGAGTAGCGCTGCCAGAGCAACAGCCACTGCAATAGAGAGCCAACATCCGCGACGCAATGCGTTCTGTTTGATTGTGGGGGGCTCACTCGGGCGTCGCAATTGGATCGCAATGGCCAATGCGCTCGGTAAGTATCTTGCGGGTGCCGGCGGTTGGGCCATGCCACTGTGTAGCCATGTGTCATCTGGTGATAGGCAATGTTGAAGCTTCGTCACCACCGAAAGTGACGCGCCTGCCTGGCAGCGACCTTGCTAACCTGATCCCAATCCTTTTAAACAGTAGTACCAACTATAACAGTCCTCTCGTGCAGGTAATCACCGCCATGAGACGCCCTTTCCCACCCATTTTATGCGTTTCCGCAGGTTTAATTTCCGCCAACGAGGCGCGTTGAAACGCAATGCGTGTCCTCCATTGGCCAAAAACGCAATATTGAAGCTCCGTTAAACGGTCAACCCTTCCAGCAACAACCAACAACAACATGGAAGCAAAGCCAAAGGTGTCCAAGCGTCGGCTCATTCCCGAATCTTCCGGCCAGCGAGCAGCCCGACAGCCAGCCAGCCAGCCAGCCCTCCCTCCTTCTACAGTACAAGCTCCGATGGCGACTGGCGAGAGCGCGAACGGCGGCGCGAGCGAGTTCGCGGGCGTGCAGCGCGCCGACGAAGACACGGTGACGTTCCGGCACCAGGGCGAGCTGCCAAAGCTGCCCATCCCGCCGCTCGAGGACACGTGCGCGCGGTACCTCGAGTACGTGGCGGCGCTGCAGTCGGCGGACGAGCTGGCGCTGACCAAGGCGCGCGTGGCGCAGTTCCTGCAGGAGGACGGCCCGCGGCTGCAGCAGAAGCTGCTGGCGTACGACCAGGACAAGAAGAGCTTCATCGAGGACTTTTGGTACGAGGCCTACCTCAACCACCGCAGCTCGGTCGTGCTCAACGTCAACCCCTTCTTCGTGCTCGAGGACGACCCCACGCCCTCGCGCAACAACCAGATCTCGCGCGCGGCCTCGCTCGTGCTCGGGTCGCTCAAGTTCATCAACGCGCTGCGCAGCGGAAAGCTAGAGCCCGACATGTGGCGCAACAACCTCGCGCTGTGCATGAACCAGTACAAGCGCCTCTTTGGATGCGCGCGCATGCCCACGGCAGAGCTCGACGAGGAGTTCGTGGACGAGTTCTCCAAGCACATCGTCGTCGTCTGCCGCAACCAGTTCTACTGGTTCGACGTTTGCTGGGAGGACGGCGTCACGGCCATCACGGAGCGAGAGCTCGTCGCCAACCTCAAGGCCATCAAGGAGGACGCGCAGAAGACGGACGAGCTCACTGCCGCCACCGAGGCTGTCGGCGTGCTCACAACTGAGCACCGCGCCAACTGGGCCAAGCTGCGCGCCAAGCTGCTCGTCAGCAACAAGGAGACGCTCGACATCATCGACCGCGCGCTCTTCCTCGTGTGCCTCGACAACACGGCGCCGCCCGACGCTGCTGCGTTCGCTGCCACCGCGCTGCACGGCACGTACGGCATCCACAACGGCGTGCAGACGGGCACGTGCATGAACCGCTGGTACGATAAGCTGCAGCTGATCGTGTGCGAGAACGGCGTCGCGGGCTGCAACTTCGAGCACTCGTTCGTGGACGGCCACACGGTGCTGCGCTTCGTATCGGACGTGTTCACCGACACGATCATTCGCTTCGCGCAGACCATTCGCGGCGGCAACTACTCGTTCCTGGAGGCATCATACCGCGCGCCGTCGACGGCTCCTCAGAGCACGCACCGCCCGCGCACCAAGCCGCTCAAGCTCGAGTGGGAGCTCAACACGGAGCTGCAGGAGGGCATCAAGTTCGCGGAAGCCAAGCTGTCGGACTTGATCCTGCAGAACGAGGTCGACGTGCTCGAGTTCACGGCGTTCGGCAAGCTGTTCATCACGCAGCACAACATGAGTCCCGATGCGTTCGTGCAGATGGCCTTCATCGCCGCCTACTACTTCCAGTACGGCTACGCACCAAACGTCTACGAGCCGGTGCTGACGAAGCGCTTCTTGCACGGCCGCACGGAGGCTGCGCGTTCCATGACCGTCGAGGCGCTCAACTTCGTCGAGGCTTTCTTCTCGCCCACGTCGCCTCTCGACAAGATCGAGGCGCTGCGCAACGCCATCAACGCACAAGTCAAGATGGTGCGCAACTGCGCGTCCGGCAAGGGCGTCGAGCGCCACCTGTTCGCTCTCGAGTGCCTGTGGCAGATGGAGCAGAAGGGAGCCGTGAAGCAGGCAGCCAAGCCCGCTCTGTTCGCGGACCCCGCGTGGGGCAAGCTCAACCACACCATCCTGTCGACGAGTAACTGCGGCAACCCGAGCCTGCGGCTGTTTGGCTTTGGCCCCGTGGTCGCCGACGGCTTCGGCATTGGATACATCATCAAGGACGAGGGCATCCAGTTCTGCGCGTCGTCCAAGCACCGGCAGACGTCTCGATACCTCAAGAACCTCGAGGCGTACCTGCTGCGTGTGCAGGACCTGCTGCTCCGGGAGGAGGAGATCCGCTTCCCGAACGCGGCGGCCGAGAAGAAGAGCCAGAAGGCTGCTGCCAAGGCCACGCCCGCCGCTGCGTCGGCCTCGTTCAAGGGCTACGGCTTCTTCGACGATGGCGACCTGCCCACTGAGACCAACGGCAACGGCACTGCCGGCCGCGTCGGTCGCCCTCTTGACGTTTAGTTCCGTTGACTCGTTATGAATGGCGGCTCTACTCGCCATGGTGAATACAATCCTGCTAGTTTCCCTCTAATGATCACCACAGCGCTGCTTTCATTCTTCCTCGTCGCTAGGGTCCTCGTCGCTGAAGTAGGTCGAGGGCTTCCGTATCCGCCGAGTGGCCGTCGAGTTGGGCGGGATGAGCACGTCGCCGTCGGTCGAGCCCTTGGACGGATACGCGAGCAGCGACAGCGACAAATCCTCCTCCGAGTCCCTGGGCGGCGCTCTGCATTTAAAGTGTCCATCAGCCCCGTTAGCTCCGCGCGTGTCCTGACCATCCACGACCGGCCAGTCCGCCAAACGCACAGCAGGTTGGTGGCGCCCTCGTCGTCGAAGAAGTGCACGCGCTCGTGCGGGTCGAAGCGCTTCCGCTTCTTCTTGAGCTTGCGGCTGCTCGCCGGCCGCTCGCGCGCGCCCAGCACGTTGCGCGGGCAGTCGTACGAGTAGTGGCCGTGCGCGCCGCACTCGAAGCAGCGCAGCGTCTTGGCGAACGAGCGCTTCTTGGCGAACTCGCCGGCGCGCCCGTTGTCGCGACTCAGCGACACCGACAGCCGCAGCCCCTCGAGCGCCGCGCCGTCCATCGACTCGACCGCGCGCGCGCAGTCGGCCGCGCGCGCGAACTGCACGAACGCCACGCCGCGCGACCTGCGCGTCTGCCGGTCGCGCAGCACCAGCACGCGCGCGAGCCGCCCGAACGGCGCGAACAGCTGCGCCACGTCGCTCGTCGTGTACGCGTACGGCAGCATCGACACGTACGCGGTTGTCGGCAGCACGGCGGGGCCGTCCGCTTGGCCTCCCGGCGCCTCCATTTTGCCAAAGTTGCCGCTTTGTGGACGGGGTGGATATTGAAGATTATTCATTGGTTAAAAAATAAAAAAATTGGAGCCAATAGGATGGTTGTGGCTTCCAGGGATGCATTGTTGAATGGTAGTGGCTATCTGGAAGTCAAAATGCGGCGAGGAACCCATCACTTTTTGGCGCATCAAAGCTGCTGCAAAGACCGACGCGAGCGGACGAGATGAACCGCGCGCCGACGCCCGTGGCGGGGCTCCACGCGGGCTCCAAGAGCGACTTCGGGGAGGACCTGGACATCGACGACATGATCGAGAAGATGGGCTGCGCCAAGGAGTACTACCGGCTTGAGGACTGCCTTGGCGAGTTCGACCGCGACTGGACCAAGTGCCAGCGCGTCGTCAAGCAGCTCAAGCAGTGCAACGACCGCCTGCGGCAGCTCAAGGAGGCGCAGGCCGCGCGCAGCAGCGCCGCGTGAGGGGCGGGAGTGACCGCGGGAGGCTGTCGCGGAGCATGCCATTCCAAATCTATACGCCATTTGCTGCTTCTACTTTCCTGCGACTTGCTGACACGAGCCTTCATCTCTCTAGTCCTTCCTTTTGCATACACAACAAGCACGCGCCGCTTCTAGCCGAAAAGCTAGAAAGGAGCCTCAACCGTCTGACCGCCCTCGCCACTGCCAGCAGAGCCACCGCCCATGGCATCAACTTCCTCGTCCTGCTCATCCGAAACGTACCAGCCGTCCATCGTGTCGATGTCCATGGCCGTGTCCTCCTCGCGACTCTCTTCTTCCATGGCAAGCCGGGCGTACTCGGCGCGGGCGTACCGATCCCAATCACTGTCAACACGAGCGCAAACAAAGTCGTCAGGATGGCTTAGGTCTTGCATACAATAACAGTCGAGAGACACGTACGTGAGTTCAGGCTCTGCCAACTGCTGACGGAGCAGGAACGGGTCGCGCTGCTCAAACTCGATGAACTTGCTCAAGTTGAACAACACGTTGAAAAACACACCCGACACTCGAATCTTGTCAGGCCGAATCAGGTCCTTGTGAAAAAACTCGCCGTCCTTCTCGGGGTGGAGCAAGTCCGACCTAGGTATACACCCAACCACGATTAGCAACCATGCTCGCTCGCGCTTTCGCACAGGATGCTAGACTCACATTTGACACAATATGTCTTCGAAAGGCACAACTTCGTGCCCCAGACACTCCATCCGATGGACTTGGTGGCGGTAGAACGCTCGCATCTCATCTGCGCGAATGACGCCGTCTTCGGTCGTGTCGATCAGTTCGAACCAGTATCTCAGACTGACAGGGTTACTTTTGTCTTCTTCGGACAGCATAAAATCTGATACACAGGACATATCAGTCAGCAGTCCAGAATATGCCCCTTCACCAACTCTCGACGCATACTTACAGATAAAATCCTCGTAGCTCATCTTCTTCTTCTCTTCCGCCGACAGAGTCTGGACGCGCGCAAACGGCCGACGACCACGCTCGAAGATCCGATCCACAATGATCCGCGTCAGCGCATGGCCACCGTAGCGCACCAAGTCGTCCGGACTCAGCAAAAAGTCGTGGTCGGTATCGAGCTCCCAAAATTTGCAGTACAGCACATAAAAGTGCTCGTACGAGAAGTACGAGTTCACCTGCAAGTGCCACCTCGGTTAGTTCCATTGATTGCAGAGGAGCGTGTCCGAGCAGCGCACCTTGTTAATGTCTTCCTCTTCGTCAACGCAGTTAAAGGCTCCAACCAGGTTGCTGCGCCGCAGTTTTCGCAGCGTGATCTTGCCGCTGCTATCACGATCCACCGAGTAAAATATCCGGACTACGACAGTTAAGGCTGGATTTGCGAACACCAAAGCGACGTTGTTAGTGAACTGTGATAGACCAGGTTAGGAAGGCGAATGCTGACATGCTGACTTACCATATTTCTCCTGGAATTCAGGTGTTCCTCCAAGGAACTCAAGCCCAGGGTGATACTTGAGTAGCTCTAGAGAACGAATTACACACAACCGTGAGCATCAGCGAAAACCATGCTCATACAACGCGCACCTACCATGCAGGAATGGCGCAAAGTCGTCGCGCTCGATGTGATTGTTTTGCTGTTGTTTGACAACCCGGAAGAATCTCTCGATGCTGTCGTACGGAGCCAGCTCGCGACTCCAGTAGGACTCGAACATATCCTTTGTAATTCGCTGGGTTGACTCATCGGTCGCCTCAGGTGCTCCACCTGACGCCTTTTGAGGACCCTCCTGCGCGATCACTCGTCTGAAGAATGGGGCATTGAAGAAAGACGGGAAGCCGCACAGGTCCTTCGTGATAGCGACAAAGTCCTCGACCTTCATGCCCTCGGGAAAATCCTGAAACCGGGTCTCGATGTCGTTCTGGCGTCATCAGGCACATCTCGTAAGCTTCAACATCAGTGCTTCAACAATCGCATGCGACCAGTGCTTACCGCCTTCCGTGCCATCGAGTCAATCGACATTCCACGAGTGCGTCCACGACGAGTCTCTCCAGGTGTGAAGAACCGCGGGATCACTCCCTTCTCCCCCGCAAGGTCGCCGACCTTGTCGGTCTCCATTGCTGCGTCGGCGTCTTCATCACCCGCCGCAGGCGCAGGGCTCGTCGGCTCCAGCCTGGTTCTCGTTCATCTCAACATCATCCGCGGCAACCTTTTCCGGCGCGGGCTCAGCAGCAACGTGCAGCTCGTCGCCAAAGAGGCTGACGAGGTGCTTCTTGCGTCCGCTAGGGCTCTGGTCGCCCGCGATGCCGCCGAGCATGGCGAACTGGTTGTAGTTGGGCGGGCGCTTGGGGCTTCGCGACGGCGACTCCCCGCCGCTGTGCACGCCTCCTGCGGAGCTGGGCGCCGCGGCCGCCGTGTTGGCGAGCAGCGCGTCGAAGTTGAGCTCCCGTCCGTGGCGCAGGTCGTCGACCATGCCCTGGATCATCTCGCGCGTGCCCTCGACGTTGAGCCACTGGCGGAAGAGCTCCTCCATCTTCATGCGGCCCGTGGCGCACAGGTGCGCGCTCTCAATCTCCGACAGCCGCAGCGACTCTGGCGCGCCGACCGACGAGCCCGTGGGCGAGAGCATGGCCGCGTCCGCCGCGGGCTCGGCCGTCTCCACCTCCACGGCCATCTCGAACTGGCAGCGCGCTAGTCGCGAAGGGGAGGGCCTCGCGGGTGTATCCAGGCAGGTCACGAGGCCAAAGCGAGCAAGGGGGGAAGGCCCTGGAGCCTCGACGCCGCCTGTCTCCTTGGAACCGCTTGTGTGTGTGAGTGCGCCTTGCGTTGCTTGCTCCCTTTCTCCGCGATGAGGAGGTGAGGAAGTATCTCAAGCGTGTTTTCGACCAATCGCAGGCAACTGAAGCCGATTTTCTACCAATAAAAGGTGGAGATCACACGTCGAGGAAAAAAAGAACACCCCTTTCTGTCGCGAAAAATGGGGACGATCCCTCGTTTAGAGTCCCGCGTTTTACCAGGTAGTCAGCACCGGCGCCACCAACCGCGAGCACCAAGGGAAACAGTGGCCCATACTGCTGCCTAGATAAGGAGAAGGTGCAGCGCGCTGGTGGAGATGCCGGCCATGTGGAAGCCTGGAGGCGACAAGCCGCGCGCGCAGGGCGAGCGGCAGCCCAAGCGCGAGGCTAAAGGTGGCGACGGCGCGAAGATCGCGGGCTCGGCGCTCCCTGCGCGCGAGAACGCGGGTCCGCGACCCAAGTTCTCGCTGTCGCAGAAGACGCTGGCGATGAAGGTCGGTGGCGCGGCTGGCGGCGGCTCTGGGTGTTGTGGGGCTGACGCGTTGGGGTGCGGTGGGCGAGCAGTTCATGCAGCGCAAGAAGCACACGGAGGCGGACCGCAAGGCGGCGCTGCAGGAGCGCAAGAAGCAGGACGCGTGGGTCGAGGCGGAGGCGCCAGAGGACGAGTGCGTTGATTGTTGCTGGGTGGTGGGGGGAGGTGGAAGGCCGCTGACAGAGTTGATGGGACGCAGCTCGACGGTGATTTGCGTCCAGGACGTGGCCGACCCGTCGCTGCCGCTCGTGTTCGGTCGGCGGTCGTTTGGAGGGTTCAACAAGGGCGTCGAGGTACGCATGATGGCCCGCAATCTGTCGCTCGACGTTCTCGACTTGCGCTGAGCCTGTGGGTGCGAAATTGTAGGACGAGTTCAAAGAGATCACGCGGCAGCTCAAGTACACCGAGTCGGAAGAGAAGGCAGCGCGCGAGGAGGTGTCGGCCGAGGAGATGACATCGCGCATGGGCAAGTACACAGGTCTCGCGCGCGGAGGCAACCGCGGCAACAGCGGCAGCAACCAGCGCAAGCGGCAGCGGAAATAGCCTGCCCAGCATTCAATGAACGTGTTCTGTATGCGACGTGAGCTTCTCCGCGGTGTGCATCGGATCACACACCACCCGCATTGTCGGGATCGTATTGATGTCGTCTCCTCGCGGTGGTCCACTGTCACAGGTTGTCAAACCCTGCGGGCGGGAGGAAAAGGATAGCATGCGGCACGGCACCAAGCGGCAGCGTGGTCTGTCTCTCATCCACATCATCATTTCCCGCTGCTGTTGCGCGGTTGCGGTGGTGGAATCAAGCTCCGCCGGCTGTGCTGGGGCGTCGGCCGCCACCTGTCGCCGGCCCCCTCTGACTTGCGGATGCATCTCATCTCATCTCCGTCTGCTGCTTCAGTCCTGAACAATCCTATGCGTGGCACGCGAACCGGTAGCTCCTCGGTACTGCAACGAGCAGTAACAGCGCATGGAGCACCTTCTCTCGCCGATCCGTCTCTCGCGGGCTCATCGGTGGCCTGGAGCTGCTCGTCGCCTCGAGGAGCTGCCCAGCCGACCGCAAGCTCCCATACTTTCCGCGAGATCAAGCGGCGAGGTAGGGGTCGCCGGGGCTAGAGAGGACAAGGGGGATAAGGACCGACGATTTGGCCGGGCTCTGACCGCGCGAGTGGAGCTGCTGGGCTCGTCCAGGGCTTTCTCTCAAGCACGGCGCCCGACGTCGCAGCGTTGAGACCATTCGTCAATTTCCCGACTCGAGCCCAAGACCAGCAAGGGATCTGCAAGCGACAAGCCGGGAAATATCCAAGGAGCTCAGGCGACCATGGCGAGCGGCAACTCGTACATGTCGATGGCGACGCCCAACGACGCCAAGAACTACATTAACGAGGCTGGCCAGATCCAGTGGGCCCAGATCCCGCTGAACGCGGCGCTCGACAAGCTCAAGGCCACCCGTGAGGGTCTCACCTCGGATGAGGCGCAGAAGCGCCTGGCCGAGTACGGCCCCAACAAGCTCCCCGAGGAGAAGGTGAACAAGCTCATGGTCTTCCTGGGCTTCATGTGGAACCCGCTCTCGTGGGCCATGGAGGTGGCCGCCATCCTCTCGATCGTGCTGCTCGACTACGCCGACTTTGCGCTCATCCTCTTCCTGCTGCTGCTCAACGCCTGCATCGGCTACTTTGAGGAGATCCAGGCTGGCGACGCCGTCGCTGCGCTCATGGGTCAGCTCGCCCCCGAGGCCAAGGTGCTTCGCGACGGCGAGATGATCAACGTCCCCGCTGACCTGCTTGTGCCCGGTGACGTCATCCGCGTCCGCCTGGGTGATGTGATCCCGGCCGACCTCAAGTTCCTCGAGGGCGACCCGGTGAAGGTCGACCAGTCGTCGCTGACGGGTGAGTCGCTGCCGGTGACCAAGAACGAGGGCGATGAGGGCTACTCTGGCTCGGTCGTGAAGCAGGGTGAGATCGAGGCCGTCGTGACCAGCACGGGTGTCAACACGTTCCTGGGCCGCGCCGCCGAGCAGATCGCGGGTGCCGACTCGCACGGCCGCCTGCAGATGGTGCTGACCACGGTCGGCAACTTCTGCATGGTGTCCATCCTGGTCTGGTGCTTCATCGAGCTGGTTGTGCAGATGGCTGGCCGCACGTCGGAGAACCCGTGCTACATCGTGACGGACGGCTGCCTGGGTGTCGCCAACATCCTGGTGCTGATCGTCGGTGGTATCCCGGTTGCCATGCCCACGGTGCTTTCGGTGACGCTGGCCATCGGTTCGTCGGCTCTTGCCAAGGAGAACGCCATTGTGACGCGTCTGACGTGCATTGAGGAGATGGCGTCGATGGAGATCCTGTGCTCGGACAAGACGGGCACGCTCACGCTCAACAAGCTGTCGGTGGACCTGGACAACCTGATCCCGTACAACAACTTCACGGCGGACGACATCCTCAAGTACGGTGCTCTCGCGGCCCGTATCGAGAACAACGAGGCCATTGATGTTGTGTGCTTCAACACGTACCCGGGCAAGGACACGATCAAGGACGAGTACACGCTGCTGCACTACACGCCGTTCGACCCCACGACGAAGCGCACGATCGCCAAGCTCAAGGACAACCGCACGGGTGAGATCTTCCGCGCCGTCAAGGGTGCTCCGCAGGTGGTGCTGGACATGGACGTGAACGCCGACAAGCTCCGTGTGGAGGTTGAGGACCGCATCAACGAGTTCGCGTCGCGCGGCTACCGTGGTCTTGGTGTTGGTATCTCTCGCAGCGGCGACGTGCCGGTGGAGGAGTGCGAGTGGCAGATGATCGGTCTGCTGCCGCTGTTCGACCCTCCTCGCCACGACACGGCTGACACGGTGAAGAAGGCCATTGCGCTCGGTGTTGCTGTCAAGATGGTCACTGGTGACCAGAAGGCTATTGCTGTTGAGACGTGCCGTCAGCTGGGAATGCCGACGAACATCCTGGATACCTCTTTCTTCAACCAGGCTCCTCCTCCTGGCCTGAACCTGGCGCAGATGGTGTACGACACGGACGGATTTGCTCAGGTGTTCCCGGAGCACAAGTTCGAGATCGTGAAGCACCTGCAGTCGCTGAACAAGGTTGTTGGTATGACTGGTGATGGTGTGAACGATGCTCCTGCACTCGCTCAGGCCGACATCGGTATTGCTGTCGACGATGCTACGGACGCTGCTCGCGCTGCTGCCGACATTGTGCTCGTTTCGCCCGGTCTGAGTGTGATTATCACGGCCATCCGCATGAGCCGTGAGATTTTCCTCCGCATGAAGAACTACGCTATGTACTCGATCGCCATGACGGTTCGTATCGTGTTCACGTTCGGTCTGCTGACGGTTGCGTGGAACTGGTACTTCCCTCCTATCCTTGTGGTGGTGCTTGCTATTCTGAACGACGGTACGATTCTGACGATCTCGAAGGACAATGTGGTTGCGTCGCCGCGTCCGGACTCGTGGAAGCTGAAGGAGGTGTTCATCTCGTCGATCAGCTTCGGCATCTGGCTCACGCTGTCGACGATTGTTCTGTTCGCGGTGGTGTACAACTCGGACGGTTTCGAGGGTGCCGGTGTGGAGAACCTGTGCGTCGGCTGCATGAAGGACCACTGCGACGACTACTTCCAGTCGGCGTACCAGGAGTGCGCGATTACGGCCAACTCGACTGGCTGCGGTGAGATGGACGGTGACGTGATCAAGACGGCTTCGCTGTCGGAGGTGGGCAAGTTCCGCGCCAACCTGATCAACGAGTACTGGAACGACTACACGGCCAAGTACGACTCGAAGGACAAGCTGTTCGAGGACCTTGCGGACTTCCACCTGAACGACCTGCCGGGCGATGTCAAGCCGTCGGCCGACGAGGCGTACGACCAGTTCGTGTACCAGTACACACTGGGCCAGAGCGGCTCTGGTTACAGCGGCAGCTACGACGTGTTCAGCGCTGCTCAGCACGGCAAGGGTGTGGTGTTCATCGGTGACGACAAGGTGCCGGTGACGAACCAGGTGAGCTTCTGCGACTACGTGTGGGACTTCTCGAACTGGAACTCGACGTGGGGCAAGGACCACGACACGATCGGCCCCGGCATCCAGCGCAAGGAGGGCGTGCTCCGCTCGCTCGTGTACACGCAGGTGTCGATCTCCGGTCAGGCTCTGATCTTCGTGACGCGTACGGCCGGCTCGAACAACTGGTTCTTCGCGGAGCGTCCGGCGACGCTGCTGCTGATCGCGTTCGTGTTCGCTCAGATCGTGGCTTCGGTGATCGGCTGGATTGGTTTCGGCGGCTACCCGACGGACCGTATTGCTGTGATCGGCTGCGGCGGTGGCTACATTCTTGTGGCGTGGCTGTGGGTGATCGTGTGGCACTTCCCGCTCGACCTGATCAAGTTCGCGGTCAACTACATGCTGTACAAGGGCACGGACACGTACAACCAGAAGGCGTTCACGTCGCGCATCAACGCCGGCCACCCGACGCTCGCGCACTCGGTCGTCACGAACGAGCAGCGCTCGATTCGCGCCAGCCGCACGGTGTAAGCTTACTGACCGGGCGTCGACTTGTAGAGATGTAGCCTAGCACTCTCTGAACGAAGGAGGACGCTACTGAAGTCGAGTGTGTGCCTTAGACAATGGAATAGCTACCTAGCTCGCTTGGTAATGAAACATTGATTGATGTCGCAGTCACAAACAAAGTTCACTACACTTCTACCGTTTCATCAACCAGGTTTTCGACAGGCGTGGCGTTCGAAAAGTGGGCAGAGTAATTTGATTCCAGCATTTTGACGATGTTTTCGTTGGGGATGGTTGTGGGCGAAACCCTCTGCATTTTCTGAAGTTGAACCGTGCGAGCAAGATGAGTGGAATGCTATACGTAGTCGGTGAAAGAGGGAAATGAATATTGTGCATCTCGTGCATTTTTGGAGCGTATCTAATCGTGATTGCGTACTTGTGATGGTCCTGGCATGACAATGATGCCCCTTCAAGATCAAGTTCATTTGTGATGCATAACTCTTCCAACACGCCGTAGGAGAAGAGTTCCTTTCGATCTCCCACAATAGTCTACAAGCGAAGGCTCCATGTTTTCTTTCAAACAGTGCGTGGGTGATATCGCGGAAGACGAGGCCATTCGTCAACCTGCTGAGACCTGTATAGAGCCTGAAAGCACGAATAATCAAGGAAGATGCCGAACAGCACCTCATACTCCTCTATAGCGATACCCAATGACGCCAAGAACTACATTAACGAGGCTGGCCAGATCCAGTGGGCCCAGATCCCGCTGAACGCGGCGCTCGACAAGCTCAAGGCCACCCGTGAGGGTCTCACCTCAGATGAAGCGCAGAGGCGGCTGACCGAGTACGGCCCCAACAAACTCCCCGAGGAGAAGGTGAACAAGCTCATGGTCTTCCTGGGCTTCATGTGGAACCCGCTCTCGTGGGCCATGGAGGTGGCCGCCATCCTCTCGATCGTGCTGCTCGACTACGCCGACTTTGCGCTCATCCTCTTCCTGCTGCTGCTCAACGCCTGCATCGGCTACTTTGAGGAGATCCAGGCTGGCGACGCCGTCGCTGCGCTCATGGGTCAGCTCGCCCCCGAGGCCAAGGTGCTTCGCGACGGCGAGATGATCAACGTCCCCGCTGACCTGCTTGTGCCCGGTGACGTCATCCGCGTCCGCCTGGGTGATGTGATCCCGGCCGACCTCAAGTTCCTCGAGGGCGACCCGGTGAAGGTCGACCAGTCGTCGCTGACGGGTGAGTCGCTGCCGGTGACCAAGAACGAGGGCGATGAGGGCTACTCTGGCTCGGTCGTGAAGCAGGGTGAGATCGAGGCCGTCGTGACCAGCACGGGTGTCAACACGTTCCTGGGCCGCGCCGCCGAGCAGATCGCGGGTGCCGACTCGCACGGCCGCCTGCAGATGGTGCTGACCACGGTCGGCAACTTCTGCATGGTGTCCATCCTGGTCTGGTGCTTCATCGAGCTGGTTGTGCAGATGGCTGGCCGCACGTCGGAGAACCCGTGCTACATCGTGACGGACGGCTGCCTGGGTGTCGCCAACATCCTGGTGCTGATCGTCGGTGGTATCCCGGTTGCCATGCCCACGGTGCTTTCGGTGACGCTGGCCATCGGTTCGTCGGCTCTTGCCAAGGAGAACGCCATTGTGACGCGTCTGACGTGCATTGAGGAGATGGCGTCGATGGAGATCCTGTGCTCGGACAAGACGGGCACGCTCACGCTCAACAAGCTGTCGGTGGACCTGGACAACCTGATCCCGTACAACAACTTCACGGCGGACGACATCCTCAAGTACGGTGCTCTCGCGGCCCGTATCGAGAACAACGAGGCCATTGATGTTGTGTGCTTCAACACGTACCCGGGCAAGGACACGATCAAGGACGAGTACACGCTGCTGCACTACACGCCGTTCGACCCCACGACGAAGCGCACGATCGCCAAGCTCAAGGACAACCGCACGGGTGAGATCTTCCGCGCCGTCAAGGGTGCTCCGCAGGTGGTGCTGGACATGGACGTGAACGCCGACAAGCTCCGTGTGGAGGTTGAGGACCGCATCAACGAGTTCGCGTCGCGCGGCTACCGTGGTCTTGGTGTTGGTATCTCTCGCAGCGGCGACGTGCCGGTGGAGGAGTGCGAGTGGCAGATGATCGGTCTGCTGCCGCTGTTCGACCCTCCTCGCCACGACACGGCTGACACGGTGAAGAAGGCCATTGCGCTCGGTGTTGCTGTCAAGATGGTCACTGGTGACCAGAAGGCTATTGCTGTTGAGACGTGCCGTCAGCTGGGAATGCCGACGAACATCCTGGATACCTCTTTCTTCAACCAGGCTCCTCCTCCTGGCCTGAACCTGGCGCAGATGGTGTACGACACGGACGGATTTGCTCAGGTGTTCCCGGAGCACAAGTTCGAGATCGTGAAGCACCTGCAGTCGCTGAACAAGGTTGTTGGTATGACTGGTGATGGTGTGAACGACGCTCCTGCACTCGCTCAGGCCGACATCGGTATTGCTGTCGACGATGCTACGGACGCTGCTCGCGCTGCTGCCGACATTGTGCTCGTTTCGCCCGGTCTGAGTGTGATTATCACGGCCATCCGCATGAGCCGTGAGATTTTCCTCCGCATGAAGAACTACGCTATGTACTCGATCGCCATGACGGTTCGTATCGTGTTCACGTTCGGTCTGCTGACGGTTGCGTGGAACTGGTACTTCCCTCCTATCCTTGTGGTGGTGCTTGCTATTCTGAACGACGGTACGATTCTGACGATCTCGAAGGACAATGTGGTTGCGTCGCCGCGTCCGGACTCGTGGAAGCTGAAGGAGGTGTTCATCTCGTCGATCAGCTTCGGCATCTGGCTCACGCTGTCGACGATTGTTCTGTTCGCGGTGGTGTACAACTCGGACGGTTTCGAGGGTGCCGGTGTGGAGAACCTGTGCGTCGGCTGCATGAAGGACCACTGCGACGACTACTTCCAGTCGGCGTACCAGGAGTGCGCGATTACGGCCAACTCGACTGGCTGCGGTGAGATGGACGGTGACGTGATCAAGACGGCTTCGCTGTCGGAGGTGGGCAAGTTCCGCGCCAACCTGATCAACGAGTACTGGAACGACTACACGGCCAAGTACGACTCGAAGGACAAGCTGTTCGAGGACCTTGCGGACTTCCACCTGAACGACCTGCCGGGCGATGTCAAGCCGTCGGCCGACGAGGCGTACGACCAGTTCGTGTACCAGTACACACTGGGCCAGAGCGGCTCTGGTTACAGCGGCAGCTACGACGTGTTCAGCGCTGCTCAGCACGGCAAGGGTGTGGTGTTCATCGGTGACGACAAGGTGCCGGTGACGAACCAGGTGAGCTTCTGCGACTACGTGTGGGACTTCTCGAACTGGAACTCGACGTGGGGCAAGGACCACGACACGATCGGCCCCGGCATCCAGCGCAAGGAGGGCGTGCTCCGCTCGCTCGTGTACACGCAGGTGTCGATCTCCGGTCAGGCTCTGATCTTCGTGACGCGTACGGCCGGCTCGAACAACTGGTTCTTCGCGGAGCGTCCGGCGACGCTGCTGCTGATCGCGTTCGTGTTCGCTCAGATCGTGGCTTCGGTGATCGGCTGGATTGGTTTCGGCGGCTACCCGACGGACCGTATTGCTGTGATCGGCTGCGGCGGTGGCTACATTCTTGTGGCGTGGCTGTGGGTGATCGTGTGGCACTTCCCGCTCGACCTGATCAAGTTCGCGGTCAACTACATGCTGTACAAGGGCACGGACACGTACAACCAGAAGGCGTTCACGTCGCGCATCAACGCCGGCCACCCGACGCTCGCGCACTCGGTCGTCACGAACGAGCAGCGCTCGATTCGCGCCAGCCGCACGGTGTAAGCTTACTGACCGGGCGTCGACTTGTAGAGATGTAGCCTAGCACTCTCTGAACGAAGGAGGACGCTACTGAAGTCGAGTGTGTGCCTTAGACAATGGAATAGCTACCTAGCTCGCTTGGTAATGAAACATTGATTGATGTCGCAGTCACAAACAAAGTTCACTACACTTCTACCGTTTCATCAACCAGGTTTTCGACAGGCGTGGCGTTCGAAAAGTGGGCAGAGTAATTTGATTCCAGCATTTTGACGATGTTTTCGTTGGGGATGGTTGTGGGCGAAACCCTCTGCATTTTCTGAAGTTGAACCGTGCGAGCAAGATGAGTGGAATGCTATACGTAGTCGGTGAAAGAGGGAAATGAATATTGTGCATCTCGTGCATTTTTGGAGCGTATCTAATCGTGATTGCGTACTTGTGATGGTCCTGGCATGACAATGATGCCCCTTCAAGATCAAGTTCATTTGTGATGCATAACTCTTCCAACACGCCGTAGGAGAAGAGTTCCTTTCGATCTCCCACAATAGTCTACAAGCGAAGGCTCCATGTTTTCTTTCAAACAGTGCGTGGGTGATATCGCGGAAGACGAGGCCATTCGTCAACCTGCTGAGACCTGTATAGAGCCTGAAAGCACGAATAATCAAGGAAGATGCCGAACAGCACCTCATACTCCTCTATAGCGATACCCAATGACGCCAAGAACTACATTAACGAGGCTGGCCAGATCCAGTGGGCCCAGATCCCGCTGAACGCGGCGCTCGACAAGCTCAAGGCCACCCGTGAGGGTCTCACCTCAGATGAAGCGCAGAGGCGGCTGACCGAGTACGGCCCCAACAAACTCCCCGAGGAGAAGGTGAACAAGCTCATGGTCTTCCTGGGCTTCATGTGGAACCCGCTCTCGTGGGCCATGGAGGTGGCCGCCATCCTCTCGATCGTGCTGCTCGACTACGCCGACTTTGCGCTCATCCTCTTCCTGCTGCTGCTCAACGCCTGCATCGGCTACTTTGAGGAGATCCAGGCTGGCGACGCCGTCGCTGCGCTCATGGGTCAGCTCGCCCCCGAGGCCAAGGTGCTTCGCGACGGCGAGATGATCAACGTCCCCGCTGACCTGCTTGTGCCCGGTGACGTCATCCGCGTCCGCCTGGGTGATGTGATCCCGGCCGACCTCAAGTTCCTCGAGGGCGACCCGGTGAAGGTCGACCAGTCGTCGCTGACGGGTGAGTCGCTGCCGGTGACCAAGAACGAGGGCGATGAGGGCTACTCTGGCTCGGTCGTGAAGCAGGGTGAGATCGAGGCCGTCGTGACCAGCACGGGTGTCAACACGTTCCTGGGCCGCGCCGCCGAGCAGATCGCGGGTGCCGACTCGCACGGCCGCCTGCAGATGGTGCTGACCACGGTCGGCAACTTCTGCATGGTGTCCATCCTGGTCTGGTGCTTCATCGAGCTGGTTGTGCAGATGGCTGGCCGCACGTCGGAGAACCCGTGCTACATCGTGACGGACGGCTGCCTGGGTGTCGCCAACATCCTGGTGCTGATCGTCGGTGGTATCCCGGTTGCCATGCCCACGGTGCTTTCGGTGACGCTGGCCATCGGTTCGTCGGCTCTTGCCAAGGAGAACGCCATTGTGACGCGTCTGACGTGCATTGAGGAGATGGCGTCGATGGAGATCCTGTGCTCGGACAAGACGGGCACGCTCACGCTCAACAAGCTGTCGGTGGACCTGGACAACCTGATCCCGTACAACAACTTCACGGCGGACGACATCCTCAAGTACGGTGCTCTCGCGGCCCGTATCGAGAACAACGAGGCCATTGATGTTGTGTGCTTCAACACGTACCCGGGCAAGGACACGATCAAGGACGAGTACACGCTGCTGCACTACACGCCGTTCGACCCCACGACGAAGCGCACGATCGCCAAGCTCAAGGACAACCGCACGGGTGAGATCTTCCGCGCCGTCAAGGGTGCTCCGCAGGTGGTGCTGGACATGGACGTGAACGCCGACAAGCTCCGTGTGGAGGTTGAGGACCGCATCAACGAGTTCGCGTCGCGCGGCTACCGTGGTCTTGGTGTTGGTATCTCTCGCAGCGGCGACGTGCCGGTGGAGGAGTGCGAGTGGCAGATGATCGGTCTGCTGCCGCTGTTCGACCCTCCTCGCCACGACACGGCTGACACGGTGAAGAAGGCCATTGCGCTCGGTGTTGCTGTCAAGATGGTCACTGGTGACCAGAAGGCTATTGCTGTTGAGACGTGCCGTCAGCTGGGAATGCCGACGAACATCCTGGATACCTCTTTCTTCAACCAGGCTCCTCCTCCTGGCCTGAACCTGGCGCAGATGGTGTACGACACGGACGGATTTGCTCAGGTGTTCCCGGAGCACAAGTTCGAGATCGTGAAGCACCTGCAGTCGCTGAACAAGGTTGTTGGTATGACTGGTGATGGTGTGAACGATGCTCCTGCACTCGCTCAGGCCGACATCGGTATTGCTGTCGACGATGCTACGGACGCTGCTCGCGCTGCTGCCGACATTGTGCTCGTTTCGCCCGGTCTGAGTGTGATTATCACGGCCATCCGCATGAGCCGTGAGATTTTCCTCCGCATGAAGAACTACGCTATGTACTCGATCGCCATGACGGTTCGTATCGTGTTCACGTTCGGTCTGCTGACGGTTGCGTGGAACTGGTACTTCCCTCCTATCCTTGTGGTGGTGCTTGCTATTCTGAACGACGGTACGATTCTGACGATCTCGAAGGACAATGTGGTTGCGTCGCCGCGTCCGGACTCGTGGAAGCTGAAGGAGGTGTTCATCTCGTCGATCAGCTTCGGCATCTGGCTCACGCTGTCGACGATTGTTCTGTTCGCGGTGGTGTACAACTCGGACGGTTTCGAGGGTGCCGGTGTGGAGAACCTGTGCGTCGGCTGCATGAAGGACCACTGCGACGACTACTTCCAGTCGGCGTACCAGGAGTGCGCGATTACGGCCAACTCGACTGGCTGCGGTGAGATGGACGGTGACGTGATCAAGACGGCTTCGCTGTCGGAGGTGGGCAAGTTCCGCGCCAACCTGATCAACGAGTACTGGAACGACTACACGGCCAAGTACGACTCGAAGGACAAGCTGTTCGAGGACCTTGCGGACTTCCACCTGAACGACCTGCCGGGCGATGTCAAGCCGTCGGCCGACGAGGCGTACGACCAGTTCGTGTACCAGTACACACTGGGCCAGAGCGGCTCTGGTTACAGCGGCAGCTACGACGTGTTCAGCGCTGCTCAGCACGGCAAGGGTGTGGTGTTCATCGGTGACGACAAGGTGCCGGTGACGAACCAGGTGAGCTTCTGCGACTACGTGTGGGACTTCTCGAACTGGAACTCGACGTGGGGCAAGGACCACGACACGATCGGCCCCGGCATCCAGCGCAAGGAGGGCGTGCTCCGCTCGCTCGTGTACACGCAGGTGTCGATCTCCGGTCAGGCTCTGATCTTCGTGACGCGTACGGCCGGCTCGAACAACTGGTTCTTCGCGGAGCGTCCGGCGACGCTGCTGCTGATCGCGTTCGTGTTCGCTCAGATCGTGGCTTCGGTGATCGGCTGGATTGGTTTCGGCGGCTACCCGACGGACCGTATTGCTGTGATCGGCTGCGGCGGTGGCTACATTCTTGTGGCGTGGCTGTGGGTGATCGTGTGGCACTTCCCGCTCGACCTGATCAAGTTCGCGGTCAACTACATGCTGTACAAGGGCACGGACACGTACAACCAGAAGGCGTTCACGTCGCGCATCAACGCCGGCCACCCGACGCTCGCGCACTCGGTCGTCACGAACGAGCAGCGCTCGATTCGCGCCAGCCGCACGGTGTAAGCTTACTGACCGGGCGTCGACTTGTAGAGATGTAGCCTAGCACTCTCTGAACGAAGGAGGACGCTACTGAAGTCGAGTGTGTGCCTTAGACAATGGAATAGCTACCTAGCTCGCTTGGTAATGAAACATTGATTGATGTCGCAGTCACAAACAAAGTTCACTACACTTCTACCGTTTCATCAACCAGGTTTTCGACAGGCGTGGCGTTCGAAAAGTGGGCAGAGTAATTTGATTCCAGCATTTTGACGATGTTTTCGTTGGGGATGGTTGTGGGCGAAACCCTCTGCATTTTCTGAAGTTGAACCGTGCGAGCACGACGGAACGCAAAAGACGAGAGTCCAACGCCGATAACAATGTACACCGAACCGCCAATGATACCCCACCACGCGACCTTCTCCGTTGCAAACGGCCCAGGACGCGATACTCGAGCTAGCTCCATGGCTCGCTCGGGAGTTGCACTTGACTCTTCATTTAACCAAAGTACTGGTAAGGCTGTAAGCGGCAAGTCTGTGTGCCACTGACCACCGTTTTCTTTGCTGCTTCCAGATACAATGGCGGTGATCTGCCACACAAACCGGCGATGGTAGACAAGTCCTGTGAGAGGGTCAATGTCCACAACAGTTTCTGTGGAGCTGTCGGCATCCTGGAGCACAAGCGGCAGCTCATCAGCTTGGATGGTCATGTTGATCCCAGTGATCTCCAGTGCTGAGTCTTCAATACCTGTCGGAAGAGAGGACGGGGTTGTCCATTTGGGCACAATGTACCGCATTAAGGATGCTCCGTAGCGTGTGATGTTACGAGAAAACTCGAGCTGTGCCAATCGGCGAGCAGGCGGCCAATAGAATTGAAGGGTCGATGGAGGGAACTCTCGACGTCCAGCTTGCCCTAGCGTTCGGCCCGTGAGAACGGCTGTCGTGAACTGCGAGCCGTCGGTGACTCCAAGATCTGCGAGAGGGAGCTTTTTCCCCCAAACATTGACGGATAGGCTACCATTAACTTTAAGCACTTCGCCAACAACTTTTGACCGCTGCGAGAAAACTTGGATATCATGCTGTTTGGCGGATCGCATTGTCAATGCAAGTTCGTGGTGGTCCACAGTTGTAGATGTCATGCAGTCGATACCAATTGCTTCAGCGTTTGGATATGTGCTGTCGTTTGAGCCAAAAAGATTCGAACAACTGGAGCTGCAGAGATTACACCGCCGATCGGATAGTGCCTGTCATCAACACTTGGTGGTTGATCACCTGCAACTAACGGTTGAGGTATCAAACCCAGTACGCTGGTCTCGTAAACAAACTTGGTGGCTGCGTAACGCAGATATGCCTGAAAGTCAGTTGTGAAGCTCCGTGGTTTATCTGTGATGCCAGCGGCGTCGAGCATTGGCAGACTCAGCCACACTTGAGTTCGACCTCCAGATACTTCTTGGATGCACGCTGACTCTATTTGTTGTTGAGTCATGACATCTGCATACGCGGCTCCAAGATTTACCATTACGAAATAACAATCAGTAATTGCCTCAAATGGCTGTGCAAGAAAGGCATCAATCAAAAGGGCAACTCGAGGCACACTTCCAATGGGAGTTATAGGTGAGAATCCAAACTCTGGCCCGATGCCGTCTTCATTCGCAGCCCACGTCCAGTGTGTTACGTCTTCTGCAAACACTTCCCATAAAGCCTCAACATCGCTCGGTAATAAAGTGTAGTCGCCATCGAGGAGACCACAACTGGTCGTCTCGACATCATAACTAAATTGTGCGTCAAGAGAATTCTCTGCACAATACGACCGGAGCTCGCCAAATCCAGGAGTAAAGCTGCAGTTCACGATACGGACCGGATCTTCAACTCCACTGTCTGGTATGAATTCAACGTCTTCACGGGCCATTCGCTCCGAGATCCGGCCCATATCCGTGTACACAGACTCACGGTGTGACAGCGTAAAGTTCATGCGCGTGATTGAGGCGTTAACAAATTGTATAGTTGCCAGGTCTCCAAGGAACGTCGGTAAAATTGCGTCACTACTGTCAGCATCCCGCACTTCTTGAATATGCTCAAAGATACTTTGAGCCAGCACATCACTATCTAGCAAAGATATCATCCATGGTGTGACGTGCTGTTGGACCATCTCTGCAGCAACGCTTTTACCGAGTTGAACATCTCCAGGTGCAAGAGCATCAAAGCGTTCTGATATCATGGCATCTAGCACGGCAAGCGCAGCTAACGCTGTCTCATTACGAGTAGTTTGATCTTCAGCAGCGGTACACTCTGCTGTTACACTTGAGCCTGAACAATCCACCAGTAAAGCTTGGAATAACGAGAATCCTTTGTATGGATTTACAATTGAAATATCTTCATCGGGATCGAGTGTGAGACGTGACAGCACATGCCAAGTTGTGTTTGCTAGCGAAATAGAACTACTTGGTGGCAGTCGGAAGCGAAAAAGCATTGCAGTTGGCTGGGGGATCTGATCGAGAAAAAATGACGAGGAACTTGCTAATGGCTCCAGCCACAGAAGCTCAACAAACTCTCGAAGCCAAGGGTGGTTATACCATGACAGCACCCAATGACTTACAGCTTGGAAGGTGCACACCATGTCGTCTTCCGAGATCTGTTGCAAATTAATGACTGTCAATGTATCGTTGTCTCCGGTTTCCGAAGCTGATTGGTTCAGGTACTCGACAAAATCGGCAGTATCGCCGCTCTTGGCTGAGGAGAGCCATGCGCTCACCCCGCCGAACGGATTTAGGAATGATGCGCGATTAGAACTATCCCAAAGCGTCAACAGCAGCTCAAGGTTCATCGAGCACTCACGAAGCGGATGGCGATTATTATCCGACGGCATCACAACTGTGTTTGAGACTAGGTTCCTTCGAGTTGCTGATCGTGGAACATTCTCTCCGCTCCAGGGTAGTACATTTGCTATATCGAAACCGAAATTACGCACTGGATCGATCTTTGCTGCCTCAGCTGTCGGGTCTGGAGCACTCCACTTGGTCAGCGCATCTACTTGATAGAACATAGATTCCATAGGTCTAGAACGCCACCAGTCAGCAATCGCCAAGGTCTGCTCACTCTCCATCGCAAATTTCAGCTGTGAAAATGCTAATGCAAGCTGAGTCAGGTTTGACGCCCGTGTGACTGTGACTTGCGGGAATGAGGGCTTGAGAATCGTTCCAAACTCGACCAAGGCGTCATCTGTTACTTTCCCGACATCATCGAGAATATGCTGGCAATACCTAGCATTCTGGGTAGCCTCGTCACTGTCTCCACGTACTAAAACACACCACAACACTCGACTTGCTGGGTTGACGATTGAGCCGGTAGTAGCCACTGACCAAAGGTAGCGCATCTTCGTTTTTGGGACACTACCAAGAGATGGTTGCGCGACCGAGAAGATATCGTCGCGGTTACTCGCACTCACTCTCACACCAGAATCAGTGAGCCCATATAATCGACTGAGATGCTTGGATAAATTCAAACAGTCTGTATCGCTTCCTCGAGGCGTTTTCCCTGTTGCCCACTGAAATATCACGTAATCTTGCAATATCTGGTTGTTTGCCCACTTGAGCAGCCAGAGTGCAATCGCTCGCAATTGCGTGCTAGACAGTGCTGTCACACTTTGCATATCGTTTAGAAGGTCAGTTCTTTGCTGCTGTGTCAGCGTATATGTCATGGTTTGTTTCTTAATCACAGTCGCCTTGAGAGGATACTGGTCCACTAACTCTTCAGAGCTGTCATCGACTCCTTCATATACCTCTTTCCAAGCCGCGAACCCCACAGGCAAATCGCTACTATTAGCAACCGAGTTTTCCATCATGTGGAGGAATGAATACTTGTGATGGATATGCCACAAAGGCTTTGCCTGGTCAAGCGTTGGCATAGGTGAAGATCGAAGTGCATCAATAAAGCTGCGACTGGAGCGCAACTCCAAGCCAATCTGAGCTCCTTCTGTACTAGGATCAAGGTCTTGGAAAGGAGGTGTCGACAGCCACATCTGAGCCATCTTCCCCGCCATTAGATCACTTGTTTCCCATCGCACAAGATACTGCTGCAAAGCAGTCAAATTACTCACATCGGCTGGATCTACAATAGAGTTTAGCTCGCTTGCCACCGCTTCAAGTTGTTCATTCCCATCAATTGCAAAGAACCATTTGTCTACAAATGAACTCTCACTCACTACACTGAAGTTCGAAGGTAATTCCCATAGCCGCACCGCAACTGGGATCGAAATGTCAGGAGTTGAGACGACCGCACCGGGCAAACTGCTGCTGTTGAGCTCAAATAAGTCGTCTATGGGTGAGTCTGGAAGGCTATCCAGTGATGGAGCGGCAAGGATACGCAAAAGATTGCATGCCTGGACTTCTTTGATACTGTCGGCTGTAACGATAGTTTCGGTAAATGATGCTGATCCCACAAGCTCTTCGCATGTGATCCATGTTTCTGTGGCCTCAACCTGTTTTTTTGGCTGCACCTTGGCTGCATTATCGACAACATCAGGATCGAAGAAGCGAGTTGGTCGAGAGGCAACACCTTGCAATGACAGAACTGACTCATTGAATTGAATTTGATACATAGCACCACCATTAGATGGGCATGTTAGTTGTGGTGATGACACAGGAGCGGCTTCGTTGACGACCTGTACCGTGGTAGGGGTGGTGGGACATTGAGCGTACAGCCAGTGACCAGCGACGTCCCGCACCAAGTGCTCGTTGGTCTTCCAGCTCTCGAGCCAGCCAAATACAATTTCCATCCACGTTTCCCACTGATTCTTACCGAATGCCGATGCAATTGCACTTTTTGCCGCAGAGATCGCTGGTGCACTATTGCTTGCAGTGGATTCAGAAAGCTCCTGCCAAAGTGATGCGCCAGCATAAGTCAGGAAGGTCGCATTATTCTCTTTTGCATCCCATAGGAGATTTGACTCTCGCGGAATGACGTATTCAGTTCCGTTGCTCGTACTGAGTGAGCAGGCATTGCTGATGCATCCTAGCTCCAATTCAATGCCACTTTGCATATCCGAGCGGTACGGCTCAATGTCGAGCGAATTTGCAACCCCACGACGCCACTGGTCCAAAAGTGCGTTTCGTACCCACTCCGAGCCCATTTGTGATCGAACCCACTCAGCAATCGACACAACGTGGTCGCTGGTTACAGGTGAACATGCAGCACTGCTTATACTTGTGTTAAATATTGCAGAGTGGGCACCTCCTCCACCAACGTTCCCATTTGTGCATATGCTTGTTACTTGATCGTTTAGCTCACTCAAGATAGCGGCAGCTGTATCTGCAGCAAGGGCAATATCATCTTCATTCGTAGAAGTCAGAATGAACCATCGGTGAAAGCCTGTAAGGTTCATAAATGAAACTGAGTTGCTAGGGTCACCAAGAGCTAAAGCCGCCGCGACAGGAACACGATTTGATGAGGAAGTAACAAGTGGAGATAACTCAAAACCCACAGTAAGTTCGTCTTGGTCATCTGCCAAGCTTGTAGATATTGCGTCGCATGAATAGACACGAGCGTCGAGCGAAAATGTTGTGTAATTCACGATGTAACTTGAAGTTGAGCTGTCATATTCGCACTCGGTCTGATCAACTTGGTACGTGTTTTCCATTGTGAGGAAGGGAGACTCGTTGTTTATTGCTGTAATTGTGCTCGATGTCACCGGGTCGTAGTACGCCTCCTCGCACGTCGATTCAGTTGAGATCACTGAGTTCACTGACGAAATACTAAGAATCTCACGAGGTAAGCACGTACTCTTTGTCCACCAGTTAGTGACCACAAGCTCGTTGAGATAGTTCGTCGTTCCCCATCTATGGAGCCATTCAACGATTGCAGTAGCACTCGTTTCCGTAAATTCACTCTGGTCCACTATGGCGAGGATGTGGGAAACATCAGAAGTTCGAATAGCTCGCATCCACAGTCCAAATCCACGAGTGGTGTTTGAAGGGTGAGCAGGCAACAGAAATGACGGCGAGGGCCCAGAACTAGGTGTGGTGACACCCCAAACGAGTTCTCTTGTTGCTTGAGACACAACAATACTGGAATCACTCGATGGGTTCAGCTCGAAGCCGCCTTGATATCCGTCGATTAACGGCTCCAAGTCGTAAAGAGTGCATGCACCAAGATTCAATCGCATCACGGATTGACAAGTGCCATCACTCCAATGGCGAAGCGCTCGGCGGATTATGAACCCGTCGCTAAGTAGTCCAGAGATCCAAGCAGACACGGCTGTGATTTGAGTAGTCGTCAAACCATCAAGACTGTCCAAAAGCACCTGTACGGAGTCACTTCCTCCATTCGAGTCGATCAGATCGAGCCACTTAGTAAAGCCCTCGGGAGTCGTGAAAGTTGCAGGCGCTGACGTATTCCACAGCTGCAGAGAGACGCTCGCAGTGAGGCTACTGATAGATCCGACTGAAGTAAGGCGGTAACCCGTTTGTGTACCTTCCATCTCGTAGTCAAGGTCGACATCAGGATCATCTACATCACTATTGCCTGTTCGACGGGCGTACGGTGCACGCCAGTAGCGATGTCGGTCTCGCTGGATTATTGAATTTGTCGCCCAACTCATTAGGTAGTCACGAACAAATAACACTTGCGATCGTGTAAAATAGTCGGAAATCCGAGCGACGTCGTTGTTCACCCCCTCGATCACATATTCAATGGCCGTTTCGTTCATCGAGATCACTTGTTTCCAGATCGCAAATCCTTCCGGTGTTGCAATGGGCTCGTCCATTACCAGCGATGCAGCAGATTGATCTGCGTCATAATCAACAATTGAGAATCGTAGATTGGACGACTTGGAACCTAGCAGTAGCATGGCAACTTCGGTGCTCAGCTGCAGCGTTGAATCTGTGGGTAAGAGTTCAAACCCTACTCGAGGAAACCCAGTCGGCTCACTATCAATCCATGCGTCAAAGTCTGTCAACGAGCTGCTGCGCAGCCTCCATTGCTCCACTACGGCTGCTTGTGCTTCATCTGCTGTCACTCGGTTGACTGCAATATTACGTGCCACAATCTCGCTCTTGATAGAGCGCAGGATGAAAGGTACGGCTTCCAGGCACGCACGATCGAAGACCTCGCGCATAACATAAGGGAATGCGATTCGCTGCAAGTGAATAAAAAGTGACGAGAGCGTGCGTGGGACATGCATCAGTTTTTGGTACTTGAGTTGGCGCTCTAGTAACGACGGCACACCCTCGACTTGTAGGCGCTCGTACATGTTTGAAAGTACACGAGGAAGCGCGTCAACCTTCGCTTGGGCGTAACTCTTTGCCAGAAAGCCTGGAATGAGTCCGTCTGAGATGTTTTTGTATATGTCGCGGAGAACGTGTGGGATCTGCTCGGTCCTAGCAACTGCCATCATCTTGACCAATGCACTTGGTAGGTTAGAGAAGTCTACTCGTGCTCTCTGTCTTGATATCACCGCAGGAAGCGACTCAACCCTCGCATTGTTCACAAGATCTGGAATGAAGGCACGCAGAGCACGCTGCTTTGTCTGAGCGAGAAACTCCCCGCGGAGGTGGCGCGTGTATTCACGCAGATGCTGGTGCGCATACTCTGCAACAAGAAATCTCTCCGAGTATCCTCGAGACCGCAGTTTGGACAGTCGCCGTACGTACGAGGCGTTCGCTGTGATGACAATATCCATCTCGGTTCCGTTTGATCGCTCGGAGACAAACGAATACTCGTTTTCAACTCGGTAAGTCACAAGAACAAAATCTTGGTCGTTGGTCGGCACATCGAGCTGAATATCGCGCTTGAATGATCGTTTCTGGTACACGTACGGTCCAATCTGCTGCACTTTTGGCCTGGTGTCGGATCCACTTAGTAACTCTGGTCCATTCGTGAGGTTCCACAGGTAAAAGCTGGTGAAGACTGGTGCGTCCATCGCGAGAGAGAAAGTTGATGTCTCTGAAAAAGTGCTCCATGACTCTGTACCAGGAGCTTCTGTTAAATCACCCGTGGCGATGAAACCAGCATACAGAGCGGCGTCACGACGATCTGAGCCGCCATCAAGCGCGCGCGAGCCCGCGATTATGAGAGCGATACCGCTGGCAATTAGTGCGAGCGATAGAGCGACTACCCAGCGACTCGGCAGCATGTCGGCTGTTGTGGCAACTCAGTGCATTTTAATGCACAAGTCGTCCGTTATCCCACGAGGTATAAATAATGGTGGGGGTGGTTGATGAAAGTGGTGGAAGTCTATGACCTATGGTTTCGCTGTTATCCTCTGGTTGTCGAATATGCGAATCCAAAAGGTGCTGGTATCCGTTTAACTCTTGCTCACCCTCTCCCCTCGCCACTGCAGCTATACGGGACTCCCAGCATACTCTACACTGAGTCCACAGTGTAGACTAGTTACCACGTGTGGCGGAGTTCCCTCACCACCACGATATTGGGAATGTTCTTGTTGTCGACACGTCCTGCGCAGCTAGCACCGAGGCGAAACGCCTGCCGCCTGCTCGCAATGGCCTTCTTCCGTGGGTCCGCACTCCGGTGGGGGACACCTACTAAATCCACACGGCACTGTCGATGACTCGGGTGGTTCACCTTGCTTCGACAATGATCTGCAACAGTGTAAGTCCTGCCGAGCCACCTGACCGCGGAAAAGAGGATTAGGCGAGCTTTACAGGTGGAAAGAAGTTGGGATCTACGACGCAACCAATGAGCTCTCGGCAAGCCTTCAACGCGACCGAGAAAATCCAGTCGAGTAGTGTAGTGTCCGTTGAGTCGCCTAGGCGAATCGCTGGCTAAGCAAACTGCAGCACTCCATCAGTCGTGATTTTACAAGATGGTGTCCAAGCGGCCGCATTTCCCGACTCACAACCCGGGGCCTCGAAGCTACTCCAAGCAGCCAGATTCTTCCGACGACGAAGACGGTGATAGAGACGAGAAGGAGCGGCACTGCCAAGTCTTCCTTCGACCTTTTCAGCTCGCAGTCACGGTAACGCCTTGCCTGTAAGCCTCGCCGATCCTTTTTCCACGGCCAGCTGTTTGGGTTTCCTAGCTCTGTTCCCACAGTGACCAAGGTCGAATCTTCCCGAACTAGCACAGCGCCGTTGATTCAGTTGGAGACCCGCAGGGTTCGCGGACTCAAGACGGAGGGCGGCATTATGCAAACAGGCATCGGGCGTTCAGTCATGGCGCCAGCGAGTGAAGATGGAGACGATGGAGACAAAGGAGACGACAAAGGCGAAGGAGACGACGGTGACTACAGACAACCCAAATCGCGCGACTTTCAAAGATTCCGTGAGTGGAAAGATCCGCTGGTGTTTGCAAGCTGGCGATGGTGGAGTTTCATAGCCATCTCACGTCCCGGGACGCGTGCCCATAACCACTGCACCGAGATGCCAGTACGGGATACCTCATGTGCACTAAGGTTTAATCGCCTCCAGACGATATCGCAGACTTCTGCAGCACGTAGAAGAAGTAGCCGAGTCCGATATCTACATTTGCGAGTCAAACGCGTGAGATTGCAAAGTAACTGCTACAAAATTGACTCTGTGAGCCCGCACCGATGTTGTGGAATGAGTACTCCCACCCGTAGCAGTGGCTTGTGGGGGCCTGCTCACCTTCTCCCTGGAAAATCACATTCCACATCATGAATCCAAGTCGGTTCAAGCATCTATCTGCAAAGGAAGTGAACGGCGAGTTACCAGTAGGAAGCGTTTGCGGAAGTGCGGCTGCGCGAATGAGATCTGGATGAAAGTGCCCGAAGGTGTAAGCACGTTTGTGATTCCGTTGCACATGGCCGCAGCCTGCTCGATGACGGCCTCGGATGGGGACCAGACGTCGCCCTCGTCACACATGAGCGCGTCCATGGCGGCCTTGTCGATCACCACGTCGAATGCTTCAGGCGCAAACACGTCGAGCAGTTTGGTCATGTCGGCCTCAATCCATTTCATCTCGGGCATGCTCGTCTGCGTGTCGTCATAGTTCGTCACGGTTAGCAACGCAGCTTCATCCTTCCAGCCAACGTGCTGGCCACGTACGCTGTACTTGGCGCTCATACGCTCAATGACGGTCCGCGAGAAGTCGATGTTGGTGATGTTGCGATACCCTGCCTCATACTACACGCACGGTTGGCTTCCTATGAGCGCAATTCAAGACTACCCACATCAGTCGACGGCCACCAACCATGTCAACGCTGAACGTCGAGTTGCCGCATCCGACCTGCGCCACAAATCACGGCAACTCAGCGTCACCAAGCAGAAATTCATCACCGTTGCAGTTAACGAAGCGCGCACCATGAGGATGCGGCTGCTGCGGTCCACACGCGCATCGATCAGCGCCGCCACGTTCTCGTAGCGCGCCAGCCAGTCGTACGAGTCCTCGCTGGTCAAAGGGCGAAATCGGCTCCGTTTCAGTCGCGATTTTGGGCCCGAGGCCTCCCACGAGCGCAGCAGAGCGCCGCGCACCTGGAGAAGCGCGCGTCCCAGTAGTCTTTGCGCTTGTAGGCCTTGTTGTCCTCTGGCAGGAACGCCGTCATGGTGGGATGGTCAAGGTGATGGTGGTCAAAGCGGAGCGGTTTTTGTATAGTGAAAACTATGCTTTATTTTATCAGCATTTTCTATACCATAGGTGTTGTCGCTTCCGTTTGGCGGCCTGCTTACTCTCGTCCGTGCTTGGCTATCGATTCATGAGCGTCCACTCGGCGATTGGAGTGGCGTCGACGGCAACGAGGCATTTAGCAGAACGTCTTGCCGCCAGTGGTCGACGCCTCGCCCGCGACTTCGTCGTAGGAGCGGTCGCCACCATCGCTCTGCTTGGTGCCGCCGTTGCTACCGGCGCCACGCAGACCCGTTCCTGAGCCACTTCCGCTGTTCTTGCCCTTGTTCTTGCCCTTGCCGGAGCCCGACCCATTACCGTAGGCATTGCCGTTAGTGCCGTTGCCAGTGCTTGATCCCTTGCCAGAGCTCGATCCGTTACCGTAGGCGCCATTGCTGACATCGCTGACCGAGCCGGAGGACGACTTGCTCGAGCCTGAGCCATAGCCGTACGCATCACTTCCACTGCTTGCACTACCATAGCTAACATCGCTACGCGAGCCAGACGACGACTTGCTAGGGCTGGATCCATAGCTGCCATTCCAGACACTGCTGCCGGATCCAGATGTCTTGCTTGGGTCAACAGAACCGGGGCTGTAGCTTCCCTTCCCACTATTGCTGCCGCCCACGCTGCTGCCGTATGACGGTGAAGTTGGGGTCTTGCTGGAACCCGAGCCGGTATCATAGGAGTTGGTTCCAGCGTTGCTGCCGTTCGAGGGAGACTTGTTCGAGCCAGAACCATATCCGCTACTGGTACTGCTCGAGCCATTGGCCACATCGCTGCCGGAGCTAGATGACGACGTACTCGATCCCGAACCGTTCAAGACCACACTGCCTGGAGAGTAGCTGCTGCCACTGTCAGACCCTTCACCCTTGCAAGGGGTCTTGCCCGAGCCGGAACCGTTCTGTGACGGCACACCACCGTTGCTGCCATTGCCCGAGCCATTGCCCGAGCCGGTGCTGCTCTGACTGCCGCCGACGTTGCTGCCGTTGCCCGACTGCTTACCCGAGCCGGATCCCGTGCCGCTGTTGCCGTACGTCTTGCCCGAGCCAGAGCCGTTCTGTGACGGCACACCACCGTTGCTGCCATTGCCCGAGCCATTGCCCGAGCCGGTGCTGCTCTGACTGCCGCCGACGTTGCTGCCGTTGCCCGACTGCTTACCCGAGCCGGATCCCGTGCCGCTGTTGCCGTACGTCTTGCCCGAGCCAGAGCCGTTCTGTGACGGCACGCCACCGTTGCTGCCATTGCCCGAGCCATTGCCTGAGCCAGACTTGCCCGAGCCGGAACCGTTCTGTGACGGCACACCACCGTTGCTGCCATTGCCCGAGCCATTGCCCGAGCCGGTGCTGCTCTGACTGCCGCCGACGTTGCTGCCGTTGCCCGACTGCTTACCCGAGCCGGATCCCGTGCCGCTGTTGCCGTACGTCTTGCCCGAGCCAGAGCCGTTCTGTGACGGCACACCACCGTTGCTGCCATTGCCCGAGCCATTGCCCGAGCCGGTGCTGCTCTGACTGCCGCCGACGTTGCTGCCGTTGCCCGACTGCTTACCCGAGCCGGATCCCGTGCCGCTGTTGCCGTACGTCTTGCCCGAGCCGGAACCGTTCTGTGACGGCACGCCACCGTTGCTGCCATTGCCCTGAGCCATTGCCCGAGCCGGTGCTGCTCTGACTGCCGCCGACGTTGCTGCCGTTGCCCGACTGCTTACCCGAGCCGGAGCCCGTGCCGCTGTTGCCGTACGTCTTGCCCGAGCCGGAGCCGTTCTGCGACGGCACGCCACCGTTGCTGCCATTGCCTGAGCCATTGCCCGAGCCAGTGCTGCTCTGGCTGCCGCCGACGTTGCTGCCGTTGCCCGACTGCTTACCCGAGCCGGAGCCCGTGCCGCTGTTGCCGTACGTCTTGCCCGAGCCGGAGCCGTTCTGCGACGGCACGCCACCGTTGCTGCCATTGCCCTGAGCCATTGCCCGAGCCAGTGCTGCTCTGGCTGCCGCCGACGTTGCTGCCGTTGCCCGACTGCTTACCCGAGCCGGAGCCCGTGCCGCTGTTGCCGTACGTCTTGCCCGAGCCGGAGCCGTTCTGCGACGGCACGCCACCGTTGCTGCCATTGCCTGAGCCATTGCCCGAGCCATTGCTGCTCTGGCTGCCGCCGACGTTGCTGCCGTTGCCCGACTGCTTACCCGAGCCGGAGCCCGTGCCGCTGTTGCCGTACGTCTTGCCCGAGCCGGAGCCGTTCTGCGACGGCACGCCACCATTGCTGCCATTGCCTGAGCCATTGCCCGAGCCATTGCTGCTCTGGCTGCCGCCGACGTTGCTGCCGTTGCCCGACTGCTTACCCGAGCCGGAGCCCGTGCCGCTGTTGCCGTACGTCTTGCCCGAGCCGGAGCCGTTCTGCGACGGCACGCCACCATTGCTGCCATTGCCTGAGCCATTGCCCGAGCCATTGCTGCTCTGGCTGCCGCCGACGTTGCTGCCGTTGCCCGACTGCTTACCCGAGCCGGAGCCCGTGCCGCTGTTGCCGTACGTCTTGCCCGAGCCGGAGCCGTTCTGCGACGGCACGCCACCGTTGCTGCCATTGCCTGAGCCATTGCCCGAGCCATTGCTGCTCTGGCTGCCGCCGACGTTGCTGCCGTTGCCCGACTGCTTACCCGAGCCGGAGCCCGTGCCGCTGTTGCCGTACGTCTTGCCCGAGCCGGAGCCGTTCTGCGACGGCACGCCACCATTGCTGCCATTGCCTGAGCCATTGCCCGAGCCATTGCTGCTCTGGCTGCCGCCGACGTTGCTGCCGTTGCCCGACTGCTTACCCGAGCCGGAGCCCGTGCCGCTGTTGCCGTACGTCTTGCCCGAGCCGGAGCCGTTCTGCGACGGCACGCCACCATTGCTGCCATTGCCTGAGCCATTGCCCGAGCCATTGCTGCTCTGGCTGCCGCCGACGTTGCTGCCGTTGCCCGACTGCTTACCCGAGCCGGAGCCCGTGCCGCTGTTGCCGTACGTCTTGCCCGAGCCGGAGCCGTTCTGCGACGGCACGCCACCATTGCTGCCATTGCCTGAGCCATTGCCCGAGCCATTGCTGCTCTGGCTGCCGCCGACGTTGCTGCCGTTGCCCGACTGCTTACCCGAGCCGGAGCCCGTGCCGCTGTTGCCGTACGTCTTGCCCGAGCCGGAGCCGTTCTGCGACGGCACGCCACCATTGCTGCCATTGCCTGAGCCATTGCCCGAGCCATTGCTGCTCTGGCTGCCGCCGACGTTGCTGCCGTTGCCCGACTGCTTACCCGAGCCGGAGCCCGTGCCGCTGTTGCCGTACGTCTTGCCCGAGCCGGAGCCGTTCTGCGACGGCACGCCACCGTTGCTGCCATTGCCTGAGCCATTGCCCGAGCCATTGCTGCTCTGGCTGCCGCCGACGTTGCTGCCGTTGCCCGACTGCTTACCCGAGCCGGAGCCCGTGCCGCTGTTGCCGTACGTCTTGCCCGAGCCGGAGCCGTTCTGCGACGGCACGCCACCGTTGCTGCCATTGCCTGAGCCATTGCCCGAGCCATTGCTGCTCTGGCTGCCGCCGACGTTGCTGCCGTTGCCCGACTGCTTACCCGAGCCGGAGCCCGTGCCGCTGTTGCCGTACGTCTTGCCCGAGCCGGAGCCGTTCTGCGACGGCACGCCACCGTTGCTGCCATTGCCTGAGCCATTGCCCGAGCCCGTGCTGCTCTGGCTGCCGCCGACGTTGCTGCCGTTGCCCGACTGCTTACCCGAGCCGGAGCCCGTGCCGCTGTTGCCGTACGTCTTGCCCGAGCCAGAGCCGTTCTGTGACGGCACGCCACCGTTGCTGCCATTGCCCGAGCCATTGCCCGAGCCGGTGCTGCTCTGACTGCCGCCGACGTTGCTGCCGTTGCCCGACTGCTTACCCGAGCCGGATCCCGTGCCGCTGTTGCCGTACGTCTTGCCCGAGCCAGAGCCGTTCTGTGACGGCATGCCACCGTTGCTGCCATTGCCCGAGCCATTGCCTGAGCCAGACTTGCCCGAGCCGGAACCGTTCTGTGACGGCACACCACCGTTGCTGCCATTGCCCGAGCCATTGCCCGAGCCGGTGCTGCTCTGACTGCCGCCGACGTTGCTGCCGTTGCCCGACTGCTTACCCGAGCCGGATCCCGTGCCGCTGTTGCCGTACGTCTTGCCCGAGCCAGAGCCGTTCTGTGACGGCACGCCACCGTTGCTGCCATTGCCCGAGCCATTGCCTGAGCCAGACTTGCCCGAGCCGGAACCGTTTTGTGACGGCACGCCACCGTTGCTGCCATTGCCCGAGCCATTGCCCGAGCCATTGCTGCTCTGGCTGCCGCCGACGTTGCTGCCGTTGCCCGACTGCTTACCCGAGCCGGAGCCCGTGCCGCTGTTGCCGTACGTCTTGCCCGAGCCGGAGCCGTTCTGCGACGGCACGCCACCGTTGCTGCCATTGCCTGAGCCATTGCCCGAGCCATTGCTGCTCTGGCTGCCGCCGACGTTGCTGCCGTTGCCCGACTGCTTACCCGAGCCGGAGCCCGTGCCGCTGTTGCCGTACGTCTTGCCCGAGCCGGAGCCGTTCTGCGACGGCACGCCACCGTTGCTGCCATTGCCTGAGCCATTGCCCGAGCCCGTGCTGCTCTGGCTGCCGCCGACGTTGCTGCCGTTGCCCGACTGCTTACCCGAGCCGGAGCCCGTGCCGCTGTTGCCGTACGTCTTGCCCGAGCCGGAGCCGTTCTGCGACGGCACGCCACCGTTGCTGCCATTGCCTGAGCCATTGCCCGAGCCATTGCTGCTCTGGCTGCCGCCGACGTTGCTGCCGTTGCCCGACTGCTTACCCGAGCCGGAGCCCGTGCCGCTGTTGCCGTACGTCTTGCCCGAGCCGGAGCCGTTCTGTGACGGCATGCCACCGTTGCTGCCATTGCCCGAGCCATTGCCTGAGCCAGACTTGCCCGAGCCGGAACCGTTCTGTGACGGCACGCCACCGTTGCTGCCATTGCCCGAGCCATTGCCCGAGCCGGTGCTGCTCTGACTGCCGCCGACGTTGCTGCCGTTGCCCGACTGCTTACCCGAGCCGGATCCCGTGCCGCTGTTGCCGTACGTCTTGCCCGAGCCAGAGCCGTTCTGTGACGGCACGCCACCGTTGCTGCCATTGCCCGAGCCATTGCCCGAGCCGGTGCTGCTCTGACTGCCGCCGACGTTGCTGCCGTTGCCCGACTGCTTACCCGAGCCGGATCCCGTGCCGCTGTTGCCGTACGTCTTGCCCGAGCCGGAACCGTTCTGTGACGGCACGCCACCGTTGCTGCCATTGCCCGAGCCATTGCCCGAGCCGGTGCTGCTCTGACTGCCGCCGACGTTGCTGCCGTTGCCCGACTGCTTACCCGAGCCGGAGCCCGTGCCGCTGTTGCCGTACGTCTTGCCCGAGCCGGAGCCGTTCTGCGACGGCACGCCACCATTGCTGCCATTGCCTGAGCCATTGCCCGAGCCCGTGCTGCTCTGGCTGCCGCCGACGTTGCTGCCGTTGCCCGACTGCTTACCCGAGCCGGAGCCCGTGCCGCTGTTGCCGTACGTCTTGCCCGAGCCGGAGCCGTTCTGCGACGGCACGCCACCGTTGCTGCCATTGCCTGAGCCATTGCCCGAGCCATTGCTGCTCTGGCTGCCGCCGACGTTGCTGCCGTTGCCCGACTGCTTACCCGAGCCGGAGCCCGTGCCGCTGTTGCCGTACGTCTTGCCCGAGCCGGAGCCGTTCTGCGACGGCACGCCACCGTTGCTGCCATTGCCTGAGCCATTGCCCGAGCCATTGCTGCTCTGGCTGCCGCCGACGTTGCTGCCGTTGCCCGACTGCTTACCCGAGCCGGAGCCCGTGCCGCTGTTGCCGTACGTCTTGCCCGAGCCGGAGCCGTTCTGCGACGGCACGCCACCGTTGCTGCCATTGCCTGAGCCATTGCCCGAGCCATTGCTGCTCTGGCTGCCGCCGACGTTGCTGCCGTTGCCCGACTGCTTACCCGAGCCGGAGCCCGTGCCGCTGTTGCCGTACGTCTTGCCCGAGCCGGAGCCGTTCTGCGACGGCACGCCACCGTTGCTGCCATTGCCTGAGCCATTGCCCGAGCCATTGCTGCTCTGGCTGCCGCCGACGTTGCTGCCGTTGCCCGACTGCTTACCCGAGCCGGAGCCCGTGCCGCTGTTGCCGTACGTCTTGCCCGAGCCGGAGCCGTTCTGCGACGGCACGCCACCGTTGCTGCCATTGCCTGAGCCATTGCCCGAGCCATTGCTGCTCTGGCTGCCGCCGACGTTGCTGCCGTTGCCCGACTGCTTACCCGAGCCGGAGCCCGTGCCGCTGTTGCCGTACGTCTTGCCCGAGCCGGAGCCATACGTCTCTGTTGTGTCATCTCCATTGTGGTAGGTGTTGTCGTTGTCGTTGTCAGTTCCAGAACCGTAGTTTCCACTGTTGCCGTATCCTCCACTGTTGTTACGCGATCGTCGACCCTTGTGCGATCGGGATTTCTTACCCTTGCTGGAACTGTAGGTATTACCGTTGCTGTTGCTGTGATCTGAGGTGCCGTGGGACGTCTTGGTGTCAGAGCCATACGTCGTCGTCGTCGAGGATCCGGTGCCATGCGACGACTTTGTCCCCGAGCCATACGTCGTCGTCGAGGATCCGGTGCCATGCGACGACGTCGTCCCGGAGCCGTACGTCGTCGTCGTCGAGGTTCCAGTGCCGTAGGAAGCTGTTCCGTAAGTTGTGCCGCTGCGAGGGCTATCCCTCAGGTTGGAGTAAACCACGTTGCCATTTTTGTTGCTGAGACTTACGCCAGCAGGAGATGCCGGGGAGTAAGCAAGGTTGCGCGGTGAGAGGACTCGGTGCAGTGCCGCGGACTTCTTCTTGGACCCGCCGTAGTTAGACGGCGAGGCGAGCTGCACCGAGTCGAACTCAGTGAGGTCGCCCAAGTTGTTGAGCCGCCGGTCAGCGTTTCCTTGAGATCGCTGGCCAGTGGAACCAGGTGCTCCCCAGTTGGACTCCCGTGCAGCTTGATTACCATGCGCGGCAGCCGCGACCGTCGAGATCGCAATGATGGCGCGAAGGATAGACTTGCTGTAAATCATCTTGAGCGTGTTGACACGGGAAGAAGGGGAGCTTCGACCTTGGGGTGGGGGTTGCCGTGAGGTGGCCTAGACACTGAAAGTGCCGTGAAAAGCCTGGCTGAGCGCTTGAGAGCTGGAGTTTCTTGAAAGGACTCAAATTCGAATCTGACGTCTCCGTGCGCCAAGCAACCATGCTGCTCATACCTCGAGGAGCTTGCAAGCGCCATCACGTGCTGAGCCGTTCATTGAGCATCAGGACGAGATCCACCCTGAATACCGCACATCCAAAGCTCAAAATAAAGCTGAACCGATATGGCGTGACTGGTTTAGGGGCGCTGGCAGATGAGATCTCGGGTTTGCCCTAAGTTTGGACAAGGCCAACTTCAAGCAGAGGCCCTCGCGCCCAGAGACTCGGGCAGGATGACTGGTCTCCAAGCCACGGGCACAATCCTTAACGCGGCTGGTGGTGATGTGGGGCTATTTCAAGGTCAGGATCGGTCGCTTTGCAGATGAACGCCATGTGATCTTGGTCATTCGATGCGAGTGCAAGAACTTGCGACGGGTTTCATAAGGAGCTTGGGTCTTGGTGACGTGGTGCGGAGTCTCCGACGTGGTTGTGCCTTCCGTGAATTGCACCCCCTTATCCTATGTGAAGAGCGACCAGGTCGCAGCATACAGCCCATTCTCCCTCCTCTTCCACTTCCTCCTCCTCCTCCTCCTTTCTTCCTGCTCGTCCCTGGTGCTGAGCATGCGCTCCAGCACCTGGCAGAGCCTCACCGTTCACCTTGTCCATCCTCGCTGGATGATCTCGCGCTGAGGACACTCGCGAGCGTAGTGTCCAGGCTGTCCGCACATGAAGCAGCACGAGAGCCCAAACCTCCGATCGCGCGCCTGATCGCTGCTACAGCGCGCTCGCTTCCGGTCTTTTCTGTCGCCGTATCCGCGATCTTCGTTCGGCGTCGCAGCCATCTCCGACCGATTGCCGTCCGACTTGGCTGACGCAATCGTCGCGGTGCTGGCTGTCGTCCCTGTGTCGCTGTACGAGCGTCTCTCTCTCGTCCTTTCGGGGGCGTCCAAGCGAGCCTGTGTTTGCTGCCGATTTGTGTTTGGGACGGCTCCGTCGCTCCTCCGGAGCCAGATCGCCTCCTTGGCCGCCGAGCGAAGATCCTGCGGCTTGGTCGTGCGCAGCAGCCGCGCCTGTGTGCTCGTCGTCGAGCCCGTTCACGAACGCCGCGACGAAGAAGGGCTCTGCGATCACGTGTCCGTCTCCGATCTGCTCCAGCGCCGCCGCAAAGTCCATGAAGGTCTCGTCCGCACGCTTGCGTCGTCCCCATCATGCGCGAGACCGCGAACGCCGCGGCCAGCTCGGCGTCCCTCTGCCCCTGCGCCCTGCGGCGCCTCGTGTCGGCCTCGGCGCCCGAGAGAACGCGCGCGGCGGCCAAAATGCCCGCCGGAGGCGCCAGCTGCTCGCTCTTGAACGTCATGACGTCGTTCTCGCCCGCTCGGGGCTCGTTCTCGCCCGCGAGCGCGCGCCGAGCGTTGTGCGGCGACGGCGGCGCGTTCTCGGCGTCAGGCACGGCCATGAGCAGCCCCAAGCGCTCCATCCGCATCTCCATGCGGCCTTTCCTGATCGAGGCAGGAGCTTCGAGCTTGAAGAGTGGCGAAGGTTGAAGGGGGGGGTATTATATTGAAGATTGTATGTATTCTTGGTGAGTCGCGAGGGCGTGGCTTCGGTGGCTGGAGGCGCGTGAGCTCGGACGTAAAGCTCGCTGGTCCTGTTGAGCGTCACGTTCGCCAGCAGGTCTCGCACGGGCTTGCACCACGGCTGCAGGAATCGCCATCGCGTGGATGCCTGCATGCATGTGACCTTTTTCATGATGCCGATACCAGTGGAGACGCATTCAGAACGCGGCATTCCGCTGCTTCATGTTGCCATGGTGATCTGGAATGTTTTCTACTCCTCCTGATGCTTGCAAGCAGGTATGCAATCGTTGGTTGGCATCTTGCGGGCCGCATAATCTTCCAGGTGTTCATCATACTGTGCACAGTATCGAATGACGTGGCAAAAACGCTCACCTCACCTCCTCACCAACACTAGAAGCAGTTCATTTCCCAATCTTCCTTCCGCCACAAACAGCCAAACAAACAAGCAAGCAAGAACCATGAACGTCCCGTTCAAGACCCTCCCAAGCGGAGCAAACATCCCCACCATCGGATTCGGCGTCTACCTGTCAGAGCCTGGAGACGAAACTTACGATGCCGTCCGAGCAGCACTCAAGCTCGGCTATCGACACATTGACACGGCAGAGGGGTATCAAAACGAGGAAGATGTTGGACGCGCAGTGCGTGACTCGGGAATCCCACGCGAACAAGTCTTCGTCACCAGCAAGATCTTCCTGCATCACTGGGGATACGATAACGCCATCGCGGCGACTCGTGCCAGCAACGAGCGACTCGGACTCGGATACATTGACCTCTACCTGCTCCATGCACCTGGCGACTCGGCCACACGTGCTGACACCTGGCGAGCACTCGAAGACCTTAAGATGGAGGGTGTGCTGAAAGACATTGGCGTCTCCAACTTTGGCGAGGCGCACTACAAGAAACTCGCCGAGACCTTCCGCATCAAACCAGCGGTCAACCAGATCGAGCTGCATCCGTGGCTCACGCGGTCGGAGTTGGTTCATTTCTTCGAGAGTGAGGGTGTCCTTCTGCAGGCGTACTCGCCGTTGGCTCGTGGACTCAAGATGTCGGACCCAACGCTTCTTCGCATTGGTAGTGAAGTGAACGCGACGGTGGCGCAGGTGTTGATCGCTTACAGTCTGTCGAAGGGTTGGATCCCGCTTCCCAAGTCGGTGAAGGAGGATCGTATTCTTTCGAACCTGGAGTCTGTGAACGTGAAGTTATCGGCGGAACATGTGGCAGAGCTGGATGCGTTGGATGAGAACTGGGTCAGCTCCCCTAGTTGGGATCCTGTCAAGGACCATGCCGTGTAAAGCGGTACCCTTCAGGAAAACCCTTGGAGATGAGGCGGTGTTGCAAAGGAAGAAGATGTTCTAGCACAAAGCTAAGCTATCGTGTCAAGACTAGAGTCTCCCTAATGTGGTGTTTGACGAGGCGACTCGAGCTACCTTGCGTGGATGGCTGGTTGCTGACAAAGCAACCCTTGCCTGTGGCGATGCAGGACTTGTCCATTAGCTCCAACGCAATGAATTCCTTTGGTGCACACAAACTGTCGCGCGCCACAGAAACCCATCCAAGTCATTCAGGTTATAACCATGAGAAGCGCGCATTGCAGAAGAGTACTCCATTGTAGCCAGCATGAGCTCTTCATCAATGCAGATGAGAGGCATTTATCGCGGTGGTGGCCAACTGCTAGCGCTGAATCCCCCAGATCTGGCTTTGATATTTGGTGATGTAGAGATTCTAGCAGCATACAGCTCAGTTGTGGCTCAAGACTAGGTGGATGCTAAGGCATGGTGATTACGAGACCAAAAATGCATGGAGGCAACAAGACCTTGCTGCCGGCAACCGCGGCGCCAAGCCACTCAACACCGAGAGGGAAGGATCGCCTAGCCGAACGTTGCCAGCCACTAGAGACAAACCGCCAAGTATAGGGCTGTCTCCCTGCTGATCGGTGTCGTCGACTTGGCGAAGCCGTCGGGGATCTGCTCCTTCTCCAGAAACGACTAAGCGTTTGCCACCGACACAGTCTCGGTGTCATAGTGTCCAAACGCGATCAGCACCAGCGCCGACTCGACCATGGGGGCTTCCTTCCCACAGCGCTCCTGCCCGTGCAAACATCATTTTGTGGTTTTTTTTGTTTATTTTGGTTGAGTTTTAGACGGTATTTATACAGCATACAACTTTTCATAGTCGTCGTCCCGCATCAGCCTGCGTCCATGTTCAATCACCACAGCAGGCTACATGCGCGAGAGTGGACCCCAGCCGAGACGACGCCTTCGATCGGCACCCATAGCTGAGGCGGGCTCTCGCTTCGAGACGCTGTGGGCCCGTTTACACCGTGCGGCTGGCGCGAATCGAGCGCTGCTCGTTCGTGACGACCGAGTGCGCGAGCGTCGGGTGGCCGGCGTTGATGCGCGACGTGAACGCCTTCTGGTTGTACGTGTCCGTGCCCTTGTACAGCATGTAGTTGACCGCGAACTTGATCAGGTCGAGCGGGAAGTGCCACACGATCACCCACAGCCACGCCACAAGAATGTAGCCACCGCCGCAGCCGATGACAGCAATACGGTCCGTCGGGTAGCCACCGAAACCGATCCAGCCGATCACCGAAGCCACGATCTGAGCGAACACGAACGCGATCAGCAGCAGCGTCGCCGGACGCTCCGCGAAGAACCAGTTGTTCGAGCCGGCCGTACGCGTCACGAAGATCAGAGCCTGACCGGAGATCGACACCTGCGTGTACACGAGCGAGCGGAGCACGCCCTCCTTGCGCTGGATGCCGGGGCCGATCGTGTCGTGGTCCTTGCCCCACGTCGAGTTCCAGTTCGAGAAGTCCCACACGTAGTCGCAGAAGCTCACCTGGTTCGTCACCGGCACCTTGTCGTCACCGATGAACACCACACCCTTGCCGTGCTGAGCAGCGCTGAACACGTCGTAGCTGCCGCTGTAACCAGAGCCGCTCTGGCCGAGCGTGTACTGGTACACGAACTGGTCGTACGCCTCGTCGGCCGACGGCTTGACGTCGCCCGGCAGGTCGTTCAGGTGGAAGTCCGCAAGGTCCTCGAACAGCTTGTCCTTCGAGTCGTACTTGGCCGTGTAGTCGTTCCAGTACTCGTTGATCAGGTTGGCGCGGAACTTGCCCACATCCGACAGCGAAGCCGTCTTGATCACGTCACCGTCCATCTCACCGCAGCCAGTCGAGTTGGCCGAGATCGCGCACTCCTGGTACGCCGACTGGAAGTAGTCGTCGCAATGGTCCTTCATGCAGCCGACGCACAGGTTCTCCACACCAGCACCCTCGAAACCGTCCGAGTTGTACACCACCGCGAACAGCACAATCGTCGACAGCGTGAGCCAGATGCCGAAGCTGATCGACGAGATGAACACCTCCTTCAGCTTCCACGAGTCCGGGCGCGGCGACGCAACCACGTTGTCCTTCGAGATCGTCAGAATCGTACCGTCGTTCAGGATGGCAAGCACCACCACAAGGATAGGAGGGAAGTACCAGTTCCACGCAACCGTCAGCAGACCGAACGTGAACACGATACGGACCGTCATGGCAATCGAGTACATGGCGTAGTTCTTCATGCGGAGGAAGATCTCACGGCTCATGCGGATAGGCCGTGATAATCACACTCAGACCGGGCGAAACGAGCACAATGTCGGCAGCAGCGCGAGCAGCGTCCGTAGCATCGTCGACAGCAATACCAATGTCGGCCTGAGCGAGCGCAGGAGCGTCGTTCACACCATCACCAGTCATACCAACAACCTTGTTCAGCGACTGCAGGTGCTTCACGATCTCGAACTTGTGCTCCGGGAACACCTGAGCAAATCCGTCCGTGTCGTACACCATCTGCGCAAGGTTCAGGCCAGGAGGGGGAGCCTGGTTGAAGAAAGAGGTGTCCAGGATGTTCGTCGGCATTCCCAGCTGACGGCACGTCTCAACAGCAATAGCCTTCTGGTCACCAGTGACCATCTTGACAGCAACACCGAGCGCAATGGCCTTCTTCACCGTGTCGGCCGTGTCGTGGCGAGGGGGGTCGAACAGCGGCAGCAGACCGATCATCTGCCACTCGCACTCCTCCACCGGCACGTCGCCGCTGCGAGAGATACCAACACCAAGACCACGGTAGCCGCGCGACGCGAACTCGTTGATGCGGTCCTCGACCTCCACGCGGAGCTTGTCGGCGTTCACGTCCATGTCCAGCACCACCTGCGGAGCACCCTTGACGGCGCGGAAGATCTCACCCGTGCGGTTGTCCTTGAGCTTGGCGATCGTGCGCTTCGTCGTGGGGTCGAACGGCGTGTAGTGCAGAAGCGTGTACTCGTCCTTGATCGTGTCCTTGCCCGGGTACGTGTTGAAGCACACAACATCAATGGCCTCGTTGTTCTCGATACGGGCCGCGAGAGCACCGTACTTGAGGATGTCGTCCGCCGTGAAGTTGTTGTACGGGATCAGGTTGTCCAGGTCCACCGACAGCTTGTTGAGCGTGAGCGTGCCCGTCTTGTCCGAGCACAGGATCTCCATCGACGCCATCTCCTCAATGCACGTCAGACGCGTCACAATGGCGTTCTCCTTGGCAAGAGCCGACGAACCGATGGCCAGCGTCACCGAAAGCACCGTGGGCATGGCAACCGGAATACCACCGACGATCAGCACCAGGATGTTGGCGACACCCAGGCAGCCGTCCGTCACGATGTAGCACGGGTTCTCCGACGTGCGGCCCGCCATCTGCACGACCAGCTCGATGAAGCACCAGACCAGGATGGACACCATGCAGAAGTTGCCGACCGTGGTCAGCACCATCTGCAGGCGGCCGTGCGAGTCGGCACCCGCGATCTGCTCGGCGGCGCGGCCCAGGAACGTGTTGACACCCGTGCTGGTCACGACGGCCTCGATCTCACCCTGCTTCACGACCGAGCCAGAGTAGCCCTCGTCACCCTCGTTCTTGGTCACCGGCAGCGACTCGCCCGTGAGCGACGACTGGTCGACCTTGACCGGGTCGCCCTCGAGGAACTTGAGGTCGGCAGGGATCACATCACCCAGGCGGACGCGGATGACATCACCGGGCACAAGCAGGTCAGCAGGGGTGTTGATCATCTCGCCGTCGCGAAGCACCTTGGCCTCGGGGGCGAGCTGACCCATGAGCGCGGCGACGGCATCGCCGGCCTGGATCTCCTCAAAGTAGCCGATGCAGGCGTTGAGGAGAAGCAGGAAGAGGATGAGCGCAAAGTCGGCGTAGTCGAGCAGCACGATCGAGAGGATGGCGGCCACCTCCATGGCCCACGAGAGCGGGTTCCACATGAAGCCCAGGAAGACCATGAGCTTGTTCACCTTCTCCTCGGGTAGCTTGTTGGGGCCGTACTCGGCCAGACGCTTCTGCGCCTCATCCGAGGTGAGACCCTCGCGGGTGGCCTTGAGCTTGTCGAGCGCCGCGTTCAGCGGAATCTGGGCCCACTGGATCTGGCCAGCCTCGTTGATGTAGTTCTTGGCGTCGTTGGGCGTCGCCATCGACATGTACGAGTTGCCGCTCGCCATGTTTGCCTCCTTCTCCTGGTCACCCCGCGGGGATTTCCGTCCTTGTGCTGTCGAAACCTGGCTCGGTCGCTGGGCGCTCGTCGGGAAATTGCGGAATGGCTCGGCCGGTTTGACGCTCGGCGAGGAGCTACGCGCGCATTCCACTGGCGCGCAACCTCACGACGCCAAGGGGAGGACAAAGGGGGACCGTCCACCGCCGTCCACTATGGAGCGGACGCGGAACCCCTGCATAGAGCGGACAGTATAGTCAGCGCGAGAGGAGACATACAAACGCCAAGTTTGCCGATCCGGTACCGTACGGTCCAGAGGCGGCCCGTTGACGGACCCCGTGTTTTCGGAAACGGTACAGTGTACCTGTGGGCGGGGTGCTTCTAAACGACGGCATACGATTGGCTCTAGCATCCATCACACAGCCAATGAAAACGAGGGATTCAAAGGATAGCCAATCACCATGCAGTGAGGTTTTTTAGGGAATAAACAAGAGCGCTGGCGTCGTGTCTCGCGTCCACAGTTGACGCACATACAGATTCCAAGTTATCTGTGGTCTGCCACCACCAGAAAACCCAAGGTTTTTTAGAAGTTCATGTGGACCACTGCACGCTCTGCAAAGCGTATGCGACAGCGGTCCGAATCTTTTTGATCAGCAAGGTCAGGTGAGTGGTGGAGCGCGGGCGGACGGAGATGGTGTGGAGCGGACGCGCTTCGTTGCTCAGTATACAAATAGCAAGACAAAATAGAAAACGGGCAGCGTAGGAGTGGGGGATCCGCTGATCCGAGAGTGGACGGCCAGGAAGCGCTTGCACCACCACCACTGGCATTGGACCGTGAGAGGGGGTGGCTGCGTCACTCACTCATCAGCCGAACATGACGCGACGCCACACGGCAGGGAAAGAAGAAGAAACCGTCTGCTGATAGATAGATTTTGCCTCCATATGTATGTGCACTTTTTGCTGGCCACCTTACCACCACCACCAACCACTCGCTTGATGACGATTGGAATCAAGTGCCGCTTGGTGGTTCCAGCATAGCGGTACACGCCAAATAAATGATCGAACACGGTCACTAGTGACGATATACAAACGCCAAGTGTAAAGGACTGTGGCATACAGTCGTCAGGTTGCAGAGCTCATCCTGCAGAACGTTCGATTTGGAGACTGCGGCATCACATACCCTGATCAAGTCATTCATAGTGACTCCATTGCGATGACTGCAATCTAGCCTCTGATAGATGATCAAACTGCATCAAGAGACGAGTCTTCCCGAACGGAGATGGGCGACATGCATTTTCAGAATCTACCGTACAGTTCACGCCCCGGTGTCGCAGCGTCGAGCGAAGCGTACACGGTAGAGACTTGCGTCCACTATGCGGACTGTACCTTTCCCGCGCTCCATGTCTGCCTGCCATGGCGCGCAAACCGTCTACGGTACATGCACCCTCATGTCGATCACCGTACACTGTTCTCCAGAAACCGCCTTGACACATCCTACGATAAATGACCGTGCGCTCGTGCCGGGCCTGCTGGCCGCTCGTGAGCATGCAGCAGTGTCGACGGAGTCCGTGCGTGCAGCGCGTGGTGCCTGTCGGCATGGCGAGGGCCGCGTGGCGGGGGCCAGACCACGGGGGTGTACGTAAGTGCGTGGCCTCCCACTGTGCCAATGTCCCGCCCAGGTTTGGGACACGCCGGATCACTGGCTGATTGGCGGGCATTGTCCAGACCCGTAGCCTTCGCGTTTCAAATGGCGTACACCCGTAGCCCAAGTGTTCGGTTTTGCGCAGTTGCCGTCGACGAGTCGTCATCCAGCTGCTTGAAGATGCTTAGTCGATTGGGATTGCTAGAGGCCAAAAGTACCGTGAAATCTACCTGTACGAACTCGCAGCGACGGCAGCAGTCGCAGCAGCATCCGCACCACCACCGCCACCGACCGGAGCGCCAAGCAGCAGCCCATGCCTTGCGTTCGCAGTCGATCTCGACTCCAAGCAGCACCCAGTGGGCGGTGGTCTGACTCGCACCTGAGTGACGTACGCGCCGTCGGCGCATCCCCAGGTCCGCCGGTGGATTGCTCGTGCCTGTTGTGCGTTTTCCCACGGTGGAGGTGTTTGTACCGTAGTGTATCCACAGTGTCTACAGTACAAAACTCCAATGAGAGCCTCAGTGCTCAGAGATGACACGGAGCCGTGTCATCCGAGTCCTCATGGGCTCGGGTGGATGCAGGCAGCCTCGTCTAGGAGAGCGTCGCAGCGATCACCGGCCCATGCGGCATTTGCCGAATTTTGAGCGGAATGCTAGAGATCCATTGTGGGCTTGATATTTTGTTCGTGAGACGCTCGATCCCTTTGATCCGAGCGAGTGCGCTTGATGGGTCCGATGTAGAGCAGCCGATGTTGCGGCGATCGCTGACTACGCGAGTTCAGTTGGTAGCCTAGCAAGCCTTTTTGTTTTTTTGTTTTCACAAACCGCTCCAAGCTGTGAGGAATGGCAGGCTGAGGCGGATTAGTCAGCCATGACAGAGGCGCTCTCGCGCGCTGTCACTGCTACTTGTGGTGGTGAAGCATTGTGCCCGATGATGAAAAGTCGACGACTTCTCCCTCCTTCCGAGGCTTGCCCAGCATGTGCTGCAAGCTACCCCTCGGACTAAATCGCCCGGCAGGTGGGGCATCCTAAAACCCATGCGATGTGGCATTGCGAGATGCAGCAACTGTACACTGTCGATCAGTGTGAACAACTCGATAGCTCTCTGCAGCGCATTTCAACTTCATCGGAAACACTATGATGCCTCGCTACTGGCAGTCGCGTTTCAGCGCCAATACCTGCAACAGTTTGTCCAGTCCACACTATTGGACTTGAGAATGTTTCAAACCTGTTGCGACGCATTTCTCCCGAGAACAGCGGCGGGCTTGATGTAGGAATAGACTGCAAAGTCAATTTCTGCATCTATCGCGTCACGCTCTGTGGAGTGAGATGGATCACTGCCCAAGAAAGTGAGTCGGCAACGTGTTGGTTCAATTCTCCTGCTCCTCCGTCACTGCAAATAGCGTAGCCGAGCATACAACTTGCAGGGATAGCGCAGTAACGACCGCTGCAACTTGAGGTTGCGTGGTATCGAAGTCTCTGTTTCGACGATATTCGAGTCCTCCCATCCGACAGCACACAGCAACTCCCCACGAAGCTCGACCTTCCCTCGACGGACCGATCAATGGGGCACAAGAGCACGAGCTCTCGTCGCGAGGAGCTGCGGAAACTACCATGGCGCAAGGCCATCATTTTGCTGGTGAACGTCGCATCGGCCATCCTGACACTCGTCACTGGCTTACGTGAAAACCCCGTGGTCGTCTTTGTCACGGGTCGATACGATCTCGTGCGCTCTCGGCTTCAGGAAGGTCGCATCAACTACCGCATCGTGCGTCCGGACCTGATCGACGTTGATAAACTAACGAATTTGACGACGGTCGCCAACTCGTATCGATTCTACTCGGCGCCAAAACGCAGCCCCGAAAATCTGGCTGAGGACCGCAGCACGTGCATGCGTGTCAACTCGATGAACGCGACGCTCATGCATACCATGTATGACGACTTCTGGGGGAAAGGTCCTCGTCGAGCACAAATTTTCATCTACAGCATTTCGGCACCGCACTGTGACGTCGTCAACTTTAAACCTGCGTGGGTGGACGAGTGCATTAGCTCTCGTGGTGATTCGCAGCAAGACTGCTATCGGTACATCCTCGACAACTTTGAAGATCTGCATGCCAACAGAGTCATCCAAGTGGGTGTCGAGGTCGACTTTGGCGCTCCTGGAGTGCCGTTCATGCGCTGCATCGGTCGCCCAGATCGCAACTTTACTTACATGACGGATCTCATGGTGCACCAAAGTTTCTGGGCGGGTGGCAGCTACCATATTGAAATCCAGAGTAGCAAGTGCCGAGCTGTTCCAAGACTCATCAACGACGACCAGGTCTACGGACTCTTCCAGACGGAGGCGTACGACCAGAGCGCGACGGTCGTGTCGGCTGTGGACAGCTCAGGCTGGTTTGCAACGATCGTCACCTTTGCTTACGGCATTGTTGCGATCGGACTCATTGCTCGAGGCTTCGTGAATACGGCGCTACATACACGCGCCGTGTTTTACATTCCGTCCAAGGTGCGTTTCACAGGGCTTGTGCAACGATACGCTAGGTTTGTCTTGCCATTCATGGGGCTCTCGACGCTCGGAAGCGACAATGACAGTTCAGTAATACGGTTAAGGGACGAGTTATCATGGCCTCCGACGTCTGGATCAACCACTGGCTGTACATTGTGCTCAGCATTGCCGACGCCCTTGTGAGTATGCGTATGACGTATAGTGTGCTTGAAATGGGGACGTGGATGCTTGCCAAGAAAGTGAACTTCGAGAACTTCGTCTTCACCGCATCAGCGCTCACGCGAATCACCTGGGTCATGTGCTTGGTGCACTCTCTAATACGCCTCGGTATAAAGGCAGTCGTTCGTTCACTGCGAGGACTCAAAGTCATTCGACCAGAGCTGAAGCTCCGGATTGAGCGTTATGTGGACGCAAGTGTTATTTTCGTGAGCTACAAGGCGTACAGCTTATTGTTGTGCTTTCTACTCTACTTGCTCCTCACTATCCACGGGAGAACAACCTTTATGGTGTTTGCAAAGCCCGATAAAGAGGGGGTGTTCGGTGGAGAGCTTGAGCTCTCACAGTTCTGGAAAAGCGAGATCATGTGCGACTACGTCGTGATCCTTTCGATCTTAACAGCCGCAGGCATCGTGTACAGCACGATCATGATGCATACGCCGTATCGCTACGCAGCCAACAATGGATTTGTGCGGCTTATCCAGAGTCGTTATGTGTTCGTGGGCTGGGATGCCTTCAGTGTCATTGAGGCGCTCGGTATCGATCCATTTAACAAGAACATGCTTGACGACAACGATGACCCGAATGAGCGAGCAGCTCCGACCCAGTGCTCCCTCGGCACGGTTCTACAGCAGCTCTACCAGTCTGGTCCTAGTGGCTTTGTTTCTCTAGCAGCAGACTATTTGTTCGTCGGGGGTGGGTTTTCTCAACCAGCCGTCGAATTTCATTACCCGACCAAGAAAGCACTTGCGATGGGTCTTCTCCGCAGCTTCCAGTCACACTCAATGATCGGAGCTTCTTCTTCGAGCCCAAGCACTAAGCGATCCAGATATGCAGTCATTGCCGCTCTGGATGGCAATGAGAGTACTGGTGCGTCTAAAATCACCGCGTCTAAGTTCGATAGCCTCGCACGAGAGGAGGACAAAGCGCAAGCAGCACTGGCACCTGACAGCTCCAAAAACTATCGCAGTCTATTTGAGCGTGACTTGCGAATTTTTGCCGAGAGTACCTACGGACGAGTGCTTTTCGTCGGCGAGGACAACCCTGGCAAGTACAGCAAGAACACATCCGGTACAATGGTGTTCTCAGTCGTGGATGCGCTCTCGACAATGAACATCCTTGACATCAAGTACCTGCTCGGTGGCTCCAAGAAGCTTACCATCAGATAGGGTGATAGATACAGCAGTAGACTAAAATATTCTATCATGCAGATTACGATCGTGTTTTCATTACGTCCCATTGAAATGAACTCCTTGCATTTGAGCACTGACGTCGAAGCGAAACGATAGATCGACGCCCTGGTGAATCGTCGATGAGTTCAAAATCGTGATAAAGCAACCAATCAATTTACCCTGCAGAGTCATCCAGTACGTCTCCAGCAAAAATGCCAACTGATAGAGCGCGGAGATACCATATCGCTTCTTCACGAACCAGTACACCGACAAAAACGACATCAATTCAAGCGCAGCATATCCGACAGATGTGGCGACTTCGACGATGACTTGCGTTTCAGTGAGGGAGTTGAGAATGACGTTGTACTTGGCGTTGGGTAGTCTCCAAAGCGTCCCGATGCATGATGCGTATAACAGTGGCATGAAAACTTCCATGTACTCAACAAACAGCAGCACTTCAGCAGCAAATAATAATTGGAGCGTTTGCTCGAGGATACGAGCTTGGTCCTTGCGTTGGATGAACACGTTATCGATTTTGATACCTTTCACACCACCTGCTGACAGTCTTAAAACGTTTTGCGCTGAATCGCGCTCTGCCGCCTCAAGCATACGCTGACGAATCTCTTTCTCCACATCTTCCTTGATCGGAACTGCCTTTTTGCGTACAAGTGGCGGGAGTGGTTCGTCAAGTTTCACACTTCCGCCGTGACCGTATGCACTCGGTTGCCACAGGTTGTTGAGGCTATTCGATCGAGCTCGGTGATACGGCTGAGCTTTCGACACTACTGGGGTGACCATATTAGATTTCCGGCGTTGCAAACTGTTTACAGTAGCAGACCGATTGCCACGCCGCGCTTGGGTCAACATTTTGTTGCTTTGGGCGTCCTCCAGTTGCGCCTGCGGTAAAGTGGTGGTAGCAAGGTTGTGCTGAACGGTTTGCTCTTGGTCTACACTCTCTTCCTGTTCCATCCTCAATCTTTGCTCGTCATGCTCCCTTGGAACAAGCTTGAGTTGTTGAACGATCTGCTGCTGGGCATCTCTCTGGCGAGTAGTTAGGCTTTGATCAGCGTTGCTAGCTTTCGCATCAATCTTTTCAAAATCAAGAAGCCGCTTTGCTCCATTCTTGCGAATATGACTAGCTTGCACGTATATTGAAGGACGGGCTGTGACTGGACTCCGACTTGTCATAGCGGTCGATGCACCACTTGCACAAGCGCTTGGCGCTCCAGTTGCTCTCACAGTAGTCGCCCCTCTGCTCGTCCGAGCAGTAAATTCGCCCATTGTCCTCGCTGTGGTCGGCGACAACGTTGTTCTGAGGCTCGAGCGCATGTGAGAAAAAGTTGGTTTTCTCATTCCAGAGTTCATTCGCTCCACGGCTGGAGGTTTTAGAGTCGGCTCTTCTGCTGGGATAGCACGCACAGCGTACGCAGTTTGTCGCTTGCTGCGCTGACGACGCCGAAAGCGACCCCAAGCACTCTCGAGTTTTGCCAGCAAAACGTACAAGGTGCTTGAAATGGACCATGTATCTCCGTTGGACGAATCTCCAGCACTCCAAGTTTGAAACGAAGGTGGAGTGTCGATGGTAAGCGGTGGGTGCTCAGTCGCGTGAGTACTCGTTTCTCGTCCCGAGCGATGACTCTGTTTGCCGGCGATGATTCCAGACGATGCAATTCTGTAGGCTGTGAGAAGCGTGGACTGATTGTCACCAACATACTCGTGATTGATATAGGTCTTAGACTCGACGACTGCCTGCAAGAAATCCATGGCCATGATCAAGATAGCCATCATGTTGTTCTTGACATATTGCATGCACACGGTCTGATACAATGAGCTCGAAATCTCCACCATACATATGGTCACATCAGCTGAGATGTCGTCCAGCTCGCGGGAGAACTTCCAAAGCTGGCGCTTGATAGCGAGCTTGACGATCGGGAAGGTGAAATCATGAGTAGCTGGGCCTCGTATGGTAGCATCGCAAAGACAATCGATAATCCGAGAAGGAAGTAGAAAAGAGTGAGTTGTGTGCCAACTACTGGGAGGTAACGCTTCAGTTTGTGCAAAACCCCAAGCAGATCATTCTTGGCAAACAAGAAGTTGAATGCCACGACAAACATACTCCACGGAGTCACACCTACAAACTCTCGCATTGGAACCGGAAATTTCCATGCAAACGCAGTGGTGACCCAGAGAGCTTCCTGACAGATTGACACACAGATTGCGATGAGCAAGCATCGGTAGTGTGTGTAGTTGCTGTTATTGTCGGACAAACCAAGTGCCTGCTTCCCCGCGAGTAAAAACATGTATGTCATAATGAAGTGGGAGAACACCGAGCGCAGGAATGTGTCGTATTGTTCAGCTGCGCTGAGCCGCGGGTCTCTGAGCTTGATGCAATCGAGTCCGGCAAGCACTATCAGTGTCGGTGTAGGCGACAAGATGACAACAGCGAGCACGCGGAAGATGCTGACCGAGCTCTGGTACTGATAAAACGCGCACAGCTTTGGAACTGAATAGCGACCAAGGTACTGGTGCTCCGTCTTTAGCGTGTGGAGTCTCTCGACAAGTCTCATGGAAGTGCTGCAGAATCCCCGAAGGCGCATGACCTCCCAGTAGCTGAGTGGACTAACGGGTGCTCGCGCGGCCGGAGAAGCTTCAGAAATAAACTCGTCAGGCAAGTGGTTGGTCTCTGAGATATTATCGGGAGCAGCAGATGCCCATTCGTTGAAGAGGGAGAGTGGAAACTCGTTCTGGGCGGTCGTGGAGCTTGCAGGGACAATGCTTCGCGCGTGCTTGTGCATAGCTAGAATTCAAGATGATGTCAAGACTTTTACGATTTAGGACTGTTCAAGAAGTCGATCGCTGTGAAAATTGTAGCGAGGGAAAAGTCTGCCCAGTCTGCTGTAATGCGGAGTCCAGGCGGTTTTGATACAGCAAGACAAGCGAGCACCAAGTGGTGCCCTTCCTCCAACACGACAGTGCCTGTTCTAATGGCGTTTTGAATAGGACACCTTACGAATAAATGCAAGGACGCTAGGAGGCGATTCACACGGATGGCCAACGACAATCCTCCTCAAGCAAACAAATGCCACCGCCACATCCTTCTCCTCTCGTTCCTTCCACCACCACTCGTCGCCCCACGATTGCCTCCCACTCCCCTCCGCCCAACAAAACATCTCTCTCTCCTCCCCACTTCCAACGCCGCTCATGTGGCTCACACCATGTCTCTCTAGTGATGGAAGCACCTCGGCCCGTCGGCACCATGGACACTTCCAGCGGTCCCCATGCGGCCCCTGCGCCTGCCGCGGCGCTGGCGGCCGCGCCGGAGCTGCCGCAGCGCGCGTTCGACTCGTGGGCGGCGTTCGACGCGTTCGTGGCGCGCTGGTCGCGCGAGACGTTCCAGCTGTTCCGCAAGCGCACGTCGACGTCCGTCAAGCTGCGCAACCGGCGGCTGTCGGCGCGCTCGCCGGACGGCGCGGCCAGGCCCGGCGCGCGGCTCATCCCCGAGCGCTTCGGCAACTACTCGGTGACGCTCGTGTGCACGCACAGCGGCTCGTTCACGTCTCGCGGCACGGGGCAGCGCGCCAGGCAGGGCGTGCGCGCCTCGCACTGCGACGCGCAGATCAACGCGTGCCTCAAGCTCGCGGACCCGGCGGCCGACGGCTACCGCGTGCACGTCACGCGCGCCGTGCTGCGGCACAACCACCCGCTGGACCGGGAGACGTTCGCGCAGTACAGCAACACGAGGCTCAACCTGTCGGGCGCGCTGCTCGAGTGCGTCGAGCTCATGCGGCGCGCGGGCGTCAACCCGAGGGACATCCGGGCCTACATTGTTGACCACTCGAGCTGCGAGCCCACGCTCAAGGACGTGCAGAACATTCTCGCGAGGCTCAGGCAGCAGGCACAGCAGCCCGGCTCGCAGCAACCCGCCGCTCGAGTGGAGAACACGACTCAGCAAGACCCCGACATGCTGCTGCCCGAGCAGACTCAGGAGCTCTCACTTGCCACGCCAGGGCTCGAGGAGCAGGCAGCAGGCTCTATTGAAGCGCAATTGGCGACGGCAGCTCCGACCGCTGTGGTCGATGCTGCAGTGAAGTTCAAAATGGCCGACGCCGTGGGGCGGCGAATCGCCCACATGCTCGCGGCGTTGCCGTCTGCACAGTTCTCGGACGCACTTCGCGTGCTCGAACTGGCAGAAACGATCATTCGAGAACGTCAGGGCCAGAACAACAATTGATATTGACGGTGTTAAACCCAAGAAGCCACTCCATCATTGCCGCCGCTCAGCCTCGACTCTTATCGGCTATTTCTGATGGTCGTGCGTCCGACTTGACCCATTGTCAGGTGCTACGGAAAACGGGCAGGGAATTCAGTTGCCTTCGCTCGACCAGTGCAGCATGAAGTAGTGGACAGATTGACAACGGCTGCCATATTTGGCACACAATCGAAGCACTTCTTCGTCATTCGTCCATCAGAGCGACTTGCACCGCGCGGTTGAGTCAGTACTGGCAAGTAAGCAGACACATACATTGACGACAAACAACGACAGCTGAGCCATGACCGCGAAGCAAGGCAAGACTTCCCAGGGATCTTTGCTGGGGTGGATCAAGTCTGTAGTGTGCAAGCTCCATCACATTAAAACGCAGCACCAGTATCTCGGCCGGTATTCAGTCGACAAGCTCTGCGCGTTCCATCGCTACCAGGAGACTGCTAGCATCTATCGTGTTCTTGCTGTTATTCTCCTTTCTCCTTTCCCCACCCTGTTCGTGCTCATAGGACTCGACTGCCTCAAACTGCGAGACCCGAGGCTGAGTGTCAACGAGCACGCCACAACGTTTCTTCGTTCTGCTTTCTCACATTCCGTGATGACATACTTCATCCTACTCGCGTGCAAACAGGCGATGGGATTTACAGCCTCAAACAGTTCGTACACGCATGCGCGATGCATGGTGATCGGCACGCTAGTCGCCGTATTCAACGAGGCAATATGGACGACCGCAGCGTTCACGTGGAAGTTCCCGGTGCCAATGCGCGAGGTCCTTGCCGTGACACCCTGGACAATTTACTGCGTCATTTTTCACTACCTTTTGGCGAAAGAAGACTTCTCGCGTGCATTCCGCCGCCTCAAACGCTACTTTCCTGTTGTTACCGCACAACTCGTGCTTTTTTATGTGATGATCGCGCTCTCAATCGTGTTTGCCAAAATTCCTCACGGAGCGCAGCTTGCTATGATTTTCGGCTTTCCAATCATCAAACTTACGCTCAAGTACCAGCTTTGGAAGTTTTCGCGAAAACTGGATGACTTATCCGCTGATGTGACCATTTGCATGATCGAGATTTCCAGCTCGCTCTACCAAACCGTGTGCATGCAATATGTCCATAGTTCTGTCACAGTAGCACTAATCATGGGCATGGACCTGCTGCAAGCACTAGTCGAGTCGTACACCTATATGAAGCACGAGTATATCAGCGACTCCCAATCAACACTTCACACAGCATATAAGATAGCTACGACAGCGATGCCCCGGCAGAATCCCAATTCTACTGAGACCGAGGTAGACAATGGCTCAGACACAACTGCGACTGGTACAGTCACAACTAGCGTGAAGCCACAAGCTGCATTCTCCGTTACCAAATCAATTGACGGGCAGCCAAGTCCTCGATCGGCGCTTCAAAATGCGTGGACTTTTGTTGCGTAAGCAGTGGAGTCCTCGTGGCGACGGATGCGAAGAAGCAAGAGACGAGGAAGTCGATGCTCAGTTCGAGGAGCTTCCAGCTCGAATGCCCTACTTCGCCGGAAGTCGTCATCTCGAAGCTCTACTGCCATCACTCTCTCTTCTAGTATGCCTCATATCTCTGTGTATATGCACCCGGAAATCTATCGAGAACACAATGGCCGTCGACTGATGGACCTGAGCAAAGTTGTGCCTGGTGGGGGATCCGAGGTCAGGGTTTCTGACAATCAGAACGACGCAGATAAGCAGACTGATGCAAGTGGTGATCAACCCGACCGCCGTAAATCTAACGGGAAAATCTACGCAACATTGAACAGGTCATTCAGCACTTCATTTGCAATTGAACACTCGGGTGAGTTACATCAACGGCGTCAAACTAACACCGAACAAGAACATTCACGACGACGCCTCTCGTCAGTAGTTCTCCTTGATAAAGAGGCTGGCGTAAGAGCAAGTACAGTATCTCCGGCACGAAACGCCAAGCGTCGAGGTTCAACCATTGCAACCGGCATACCGATCGACAATATTGTTGTGCGTCGTCGCGATCAAGCTCGTATCCTCGAACAAACTCTCCAATTATTATTTGCTGCCGAAGTATTGCTTTTCGCCGAGTACATGGAAGTCTTCATGCCACTGCTTTACGCATCATGCATCGGAACGCTTTGGAAACTACCCAACGCCAAGTACAACGTCATTCTCAACTCTATCACCGAAGCGCAAGTAGTCTATGAAGTCTCCACATCCGTCGGATACGCCGCGCTCGAGCTATTGTCGTTTTTGTCGGTGTACTGGTTCGTGAAGAAGCGATATGGTATCTCGGCGCTCTATCAGCTGGCATTTTTGCTGGAGACATACTGGATGACTCTGCAGGGCAAGTTGATAGGTTGCTTCATCACAATCTTAAACTCGTCGACGATTCACCAGGGCATCGATCTATCGTTCCGTTTCGACGTCAATGCTCAGCTGGCAGGCATTCCTTTAGACAGCTAATCCGTGCCATGATCTGCGTCATCTCGGCAGCGACAAAAGAGCGTCAAGTAGCCGTTTCAAGTAGCTGTTTCGTGAACTCGCGAGTTGCAGAGCTGGCAGCAGTTCGAACTTGACATGAAGATCGTGTGATAGCAGCGACGGTTCTCGAATCTTGCTTGATAACAGATGTACAGTAGCTGCCGCACCGACGAGGACTAGCACGCCTGCTTGCTTCACCATATAACATGCCAAGTGGTCACTACTTCTCGGATGTGAAGTCGTTTTGATTAGCTTGAAGATTTCACATTCACCAGGGCTTAAGTGCCTCTATTCACAATAGCTCTCGAAGGTTGAGTAGTATTATTGGGCATCCATTCTGGCGTCACGAAAGGCGATGTTGTAGTTGGAGCGATGAATGCTCAGTGCACTCACGCGTCATTGATCACCGTAGTATGCGCTCATGCACTACTAGCTTCCCGACAAACCTGGCAGCTGTGGTGCAAGGTCCGCAAGATGGCTCCGCGCAGAGCACGGCCACAATGGTGAAACCACCCTCAGAACAGCACTGAGTTGCAGCAATGAAGCAGCAAAGCCAATGTCAAAGCAATACCGATCTGCTCATCATCGCTGCCGCGCACTTCAACTTGGCGTCGTATCCGCTGGTTGTGACGTACGTTCGTGGTGTCCAAACCTCCTCCACGTGGTCCACACCACCAAATCGCCGGAAAATGTATGTGGTGTCTCGTGATGGCGCAAACAAACGCCCATGGCTTTCAAATCCCCTCCCATACAACTCCCAAGTCAATATTTAGACCCCCCGCGGTGCACAAATCCCGCTCGGTTGGTTTTCCCCTTCCGCCACCATCAAGCAACCACTTTCCATTAGCGCCAACAGGAGAAAGGCCGCTCGCTGGTTGCCCCTCGTCGCCATGGCCGCCGCGCAGCCTGAGGTGATCCCCTGCGGCGTGCACGACATCGTGCTGGGCTCCTCGCTGCTGGCCTCGCGCTACATTGCGCAGGACATTGTGCGCGCCGTGCCAGGCGCGTCGACGTTCGTCATCCTCACGGACACGAACGTGCGGCCGCTGTACGGCGAGACGCTGCTGCAGCAGCTGACGGACGCGCTCGCGGGCTCGCCAAAGCGCGTGTTCATGCACGCGGTGCCCGCGGGTGAGGCCTCCAAGTGCCGAGAGATGAAGGCCAAGATCGAGGACGAGGTCTTCTTCCCCAACCGCTGCCACCGCGACACGTGCGTCGTCGCGCTCGGCGGCGGCGTCGTTGGGGATCTCAGCGGGTTCATCGCAGCCACCTACATGCGCGGCGTGCCCTTCGTGCAGGTGCCCACCACGCTGCTCGCCTGCGTCGACTCGAGTATTGGCGGAAAGACGGGAATTGATGTGGAGGACTTTGGCAAGAACCTGCTCGGTGCCTTCCACATGCCCAAGCGCGTCTACATTGACCTCAGCATGCTGCGCACGCTGCCCCGACGCGAGCTTGTGAACGGCATGGGAGAGGTCATCAAGTCCGGCGCCATCTGGGATGCCGAGCTCTTTGAGCTGCTCGAGAACTCGGCAGAGCAGATCCTCAACCTGTCCGACATGGATATCGTGCAGCGCGTGGTCGCCATGACGGTCCGGGTCAAGGCGCACGTCGTCACCGAGGACACGAAGGAGATGGGCCTGCGTGCCATCCTCAACTTTGGTCACAGCGTTGGCCACGGTATTGAGGCACTGCTGCAGCCCGAGTACCTGCACGGAGAGTGCGTCTCCATGGGCTGCATCAAGGAGGCCGAGATTGCGCGCGGCATGGGTCTGTGCACGTCTGCCACCGTCGGCCGTCTTCGCCGCTGCCTCGCCGCGTACGGTCTTCCGGTTCGCGTCCCGGAAGGCGTCCAGACGCGCGACGTGCTCGTCAAGATGGAGGTCGACAAGAAGAACAGCGCCGGCGTTAAGAAGATTGTGCTGCTCGAACAGATCGGGAAGGTTCTTGCCAACCCGTACGCTCGCGCCGTCAAGGACGAACAGATCGAGCTCGTGCTTGAGAAGCAGGTGAAGATGGTGCCGGGACTCACCGCCAAGGGCAAGATCCGCGTTCCCGGCTCCAAATCAATTTCGAACCGCGTGTTGCTGATGGCCGCCCTCGGCGCCGGACCGTGCCGTATCTCTGGTCTTCTGCACTCGGATGACACGCAGGTCATGATGAACGCTCTCCAGAAGGTTGGTGCCAAGTTCTCGTGGGATGACAATGGAGCGGTTCTCGTCGTGCAAGGTACGGGCGGAAAGTTCTCGGCTGTCCCCAATGGCGAAGAGATCTACCTCAGCAACGCCGGTACGGCTGCTCGCTTCCTGACGAGCGCTATGACGCTGATTCCTGGCGGTGCGACGTCGACCGACCATGTGGTCGTGACGGGTAACTCGCGAATGAAGGAGCGTCCTATTGCCCCACTCGTCGAGGCGCTACGCGGCAATGGTTGCGACATCAAGTACCTCGAGTCGGAGGGTTGCCCTCCGCTTGCCGTTCGCGGCACTGGCCTTGCGGGAGGAGTCATCAAGCTCGCTGCGAAGGTCAGCAGCCAGTACGTGTCGTCGGTGCTGATCAGCGCTCCGTATGCCAAGGAGCCCGTGGTGCTTGAGCTCGACGAGGAGCAGCCGATTTCGCTGCCGTACATCAAGATGACGACGCAGCTGATGGAGGAGTTTGGGATCCCGGTCGAGACGCTGGCGGCGAACCGCTACCGCATCCCGTGTGGCGTGTACCAGAACCCTCCCGAGGTCAGCGTCGAGGTTGACGCGTCGTCGGCCACATATCCGCTCGCGTTTGCCGCCATCACGGGCGGTGAGGTAACGGTGGAGGCTCTCGGCAACAAGAGCCTGCAGGGCGACGCTGCATTCCACACTCTGCTGAGTGCCATGGGTTGCACGACCACGCAAGATGCGACGTCCACGACTGTTGTCGGACCTCCCGCTGGCGTTCCGCTCAAGGCCGTTGACATTGACATGGAGCCCATGACTGACGCGTTCATGACTGCTGTTGCCCTTGCTGCTGTTGCGGATGGAACCACAAACATTACGGGCATCGCAAACCAGCGTGTCAAGGAGTGCAACCGTATTGAGGTGATGGTGACCGGACTTCGTCAGCTCGGCATCGAGTGCGGTGAGCTGCCGGACGGTATCTGGATCAAGGGCACGGCTGGCAAGACGGACCACCTGAAGAAGGCGTTCATTGCGTGCCACAATGACCACCGCATTGCCATGAGCTTTGCTGTCCTTGGATCTGTTGTGAAGGACATTATCATCACGGACAAGGAGTGCACGGACAAGACGTACCCGGAGTTCTGGGATCACGTGCAGATGCATCTCGGTCTGAAGGTTCAGCCAGGTTGTGGACGAGACTGAGACGTCGCAGCACAACACCGCTGGTGCGAAGGTTCCTGGTGTTTTCCTGATCGGCATGCGTGGTGCTGGCAAGACCTCGCTGGCTCAAACTGCTGCGGCTGAGCTGGGCATGAGCCTCCTTGACACGGACGTCGAGCTCGAGAAGGAATTTGGAGAGCCTATTCGTGCGTTTGTGGCTCGCCATAATGGAACGTGGGAAGCCTTCCGTGAGCGCCAGAGTGCTTTGCTGCTTCGTCTGGCTGCTGACCCACCGGCTAACACCATCATCTCTTGCGGTGGCGGAGTGGTCGAGACTCCTGCGATTGTGGACGCACTGGCCAAGTACCCGTATGTGGTGCATGTCCACCGTGCGATCGAGGATGTGGTTGCATACCTCGACTCGGAGAAGGATCGACCTTCTCTTGGCGACTCGCATGCGAACGTGTGGACCCGCCGTGAGCCTCTCTACCATGGCTGCTCCTCGTTCGAGTTTGCTGTCAACCTCGGTGACAAGGATTTCCCGCGCATCAACCGCGACTTTATTCGCTTCCTGAGGTGATCCTGCCGAACCTGCCGTCGGGCTTTGACTACAAGTCGGTGTGCCGTCCGGACACTTTTTTCCTGTCAATGACTTTCCCAGACGTGAATGATGCGCGTCCAATCCTTGCGGACATCACGAAGGGCGTTGATGCGCTTGAGCTGCGTGTTGATCTGCTCAAGTCGTTTGACGATGTTGACTACGTCCGCCGGCAGGTCACGCAGCTCCGCGCTCTTTCGCAGCTGCCGATCATTTTTACGGTTCGTTCGAAGCACCAGGGCGGTAGCTTTCCGGACGGCGCGGAGAAGCAAATGTTTGACTTGCTTCACCTCGGTGTGCGCCTCGGTTGCGAGTTCGTGGATGTTGAGACGTGCTGGTCTCGCCAGGCGCGTGACAAGATCGTGGCGAGCCGCGGACGCAGTGCCATCATCTCGTCGTACCACGCGGTGCAGGCTCCCAGCTCGGACTCGGACGTCAAGACCTATCTTCCGTGAGTGCTACGCGCGCGGACAGGTGCAGGTTGTAAAGGTTGTAGGTCAAGGCGTACTCTCCTCGGGACGCGCTGATGGTCGACGGCATCGCCAAGGACTTTGCTCGCCTGTGGAAGCACGAGATGCCGGTGATCTCGCTTTGCACAACGGACGCTGGAAAGCTGGCGCGTGTTCTCAACCAGACGCTGACCCCGGTGACGCACCCGCTCCTTCCTGCAGCTGCGGCTCCAGGGCAGCTCTCAGTTGAGCAGATCATGACGATGCGTGCGCAGCTCGGCCTCCTCTCAGGTACTTCCAACTAGATGTTGATAGCGTTTTGCTTGTAACCAGAATGCGATGACACGATTCACTGACGATGATCTTTTCGTTGCTGCTCGCTTGCTCGTCCTCCAGAACGCGAGTTCTTCCTATTCGGCTCGCCAATCAGAAATCGCCGTCGCCGGACATGCACAACGCTGCGTTCCGTGCTGCCAAGCTCGACTCGGTGTTCAAGTACGGGCTCCACGATACGCTCGACGTGAAGGAGCTGGTGGCTCGCATGAAGGCGCCGAACTCGACGCTGGGTGGTGGCTCGGTCACCATTCCTCTCAAGGTGGACATCATGCCGCATCTGGACGAGCTTTCGCACGCCGCTAGCGCGATTGGTGCTGTGAACACGGTCATTCGCGAAGACCTGGCGGATGGAAGCATCCGCTGGCGTGGCGACAACACGGACTGGCTGGGCATCCTGCGACCGATCCGCAAGCGCCTTGGATCTCGATCCGGATCGGAGCTGCGTGCGTTGGTTGTCGGCGCTGGAGGTACTTCCATGGCTGCAGCGTACGCCATGCGTCAGCTGGGCGTGACCGAGCTGTTTGTGTTCAACCGCACGCTGTCCAAGGCCCAGGAGGTGGCTGCGCGTTTCAATGCTGTCGCGCTCGAGGCGCTGACACCTGAGGTGTTCGTGAGCGTGGACGTGGTGGTAAGCACCATCCCGGCGACTGCGGGCTTTGAGCTGCCGGACTACCTCGTGACGGACAGCCTCGTGGTGCTCGACGCCGCCTACATGCCACCTGTGACGCCGATCCTCGCCCATGCCCATGCACACGGTGCCACGTGCATCCAGGGCTGGGAAATGCTCGTGGAGCAGGCGGTCGAGCAGTTTGCTCGCTGGCACCGCGCGTCTCTCGCTTCTGCTGTGGACGACGACGTGCTGCGCCAGGCGTGCCTCAAGCACGTGCCGGCAGACATGCGACTGTAAGAAGGCTCGTCATGTGCTAGGAATCCCGAATAGTACGAAAGAAAGCCGAGTAGCGATCACGCAGGCGCGGCAGCGCTGTCCTGTTTCACCAGCTAGCTGCCTACGCTAGATACCTTTTCCACACAGCAGCTTAGTGTCCGCCGTTCTTCTTGGAGCGCGTAATGATGACGGCGGCGCCGGCTCCAGCGACCAGCGCGCCGGCATAGTGCACTGGGATCGAAACGTAGCAGCCGTTGTCGTTCTTGTTGGCGAGCGCCTGCATGAGAGCCAAACCATTAATCACACGAGCCGTCAGCTTTCCCCTCCAGCACCACAAGAACTCAAATGAAACCTAACGCACCGAGAGGGCGACGCCCATGTGGATAACAGCGACAGCAGCCACGGCGAGAGCGGAGCGCTTGCGGTATCCGTCAAAGGCGACGACCATGAGCGCGACCTCCATGAGCGTGAGCGCGAGCATGGATAGCGCGGCCGAGAAGACGACTGGGATCGAGTCGCAGGAGCTGGAGAAGGCCGCGCCGCGCGTGCCCGTGGAGGCGCCGAGCATGCTCCCGTACATCATGAGCGCGTGCATGAGCGCGAATCCAACGCCGCCGGCGAGCGAGGACGTGAGGTCGTTGAGCGGCAGCTGGTGCTTGGAGGTGGTGACGGCGTGCACGGCGGCCTCTGTGCGCGTGTAGAGGTGGAAGAAGAGCAGGCGGAAGGCCTCCTGCACGAGCACGCCGATGACGAGCGTGGCCTCGAGCGACGTCTTGACGGGCGGGAGCTGCCAGATCGTGGCCGTGACGAGCACCGCCACCATCCACGTGAAGGCGCCGGCCAGCGCCAGGATCACCAGCTGCGCGCGTCGCGCCACCACCGTGAAGAAGAGCGCGGAGATGGGCCCGAAGCCCACCAGCATGCAGCCGAACAGCAGCGGCCAGTTGACCAGCCCGTCGTGGAGCGCCATGACGTCTGCGTGGGTTTCACTCGGGACGATATGAGATGAAAGCACTGTCTTCTTGCGAGCAGTTATACCGGTAATACCGGTATGTGGAGAAGCGGTCTAGATGGACATGTGGGGCATGGTGTGGAGCGGCGCAGGGTTTCTCGAGAGAGCGTTATCAGATTGGTGGGTGAACCCATTCAAGTCTATCTGGAGGCGGCGTCCGAGGGCATGGCGCGGAGGCCGGCGTGCTGCAGCAGCGACGAGTTGAGCGCCATCTCGACGCGAGACATGCCGTACTTGTCCTCGTCGGCGCGGCGGCGCTCGTCCACGCTCATCTGCTGCCGCACGAGCTGCTGGTGGCTGCGCTCGCGCTGCCGCCGCGCCAGCTTCTTGTCGAGCTCGCTCTGCTGCCAGCTCTGCAGCTCGCGCTTGCACGAGCTGGCGTACGCATCTTCTTCTTGCTGCTCTACGAGCCGCTTTTCGATGCGCTCCTGTCGCTGCCGGGACAGCGCCTTCACCTGTACGGCGACGCCCTCGCGCTTGAGCCGCTCACGGACGCTCGAGCTCCTGTGCCTCTTTCTCGCGAACCTGCTGTTGTATGACCAACGCGCGTGCCTCGTCCTCGCGCGCCTTCTCCTCGGCGCTCTTGACATTCAGCAGGGCGAGCTTGACCTTTTGGCTCTGCTTGGCAAGGATGGCCGCCAGCTCCTCTTGCCGTGCTAGCTCCTGCTGCTCGAGTTTCTTTTCGTACTCTCGCTGTAGCGCACGCTCCTCTTCTTGCTCCTTTCTTGCCAGCTCGCGCTTGATTTCGAGCTGCTTGGCGTTTGCCTCCTTGACGAGAGCCATCTCGGCCTTATGGGCCTCTTTCGCAGCCTCTCGCCGGTTCCTCTCTTCTTCCAACTGTGCCTGGTACCTCGCCACAACGCGTAACTCGTTTCGCTCTTTCCTGCGCATCGCCTCCATCTGCTGCTCGTGCTTGTCACGTAGCTCTTGCTGAGTGCGTTTGGACTCTTCGACTACGTGCTGCTGCTGTAGGCGCTGCTTCTCCTTCTCTGCTGCCTTCCACTGAGCTGTTTGGTCTGCTTGAGCCTTCGCATAGGCATCCGCAGTTTCCCTCTCCTGCTGCCGCTTTTGCTAGTCGATCTGCTTCTTGCTTTGCTAGCAGCTCCCTGTATGCCGCAGCATCTGCCAGACGCTTGCGCTTCGCCTCTCCGTCTCGTGTTTGACGTCGGCTGCCTCTTTCTCAAATATCTACTCGGCAGCATCGGCATGAGCTGACGATAATCGTGTCTAGCTTGCATCGATGCAAAAACCTACCGAGACCCAGAGGTTAGGAGGTCTTTGTCTTGGAGGACGGCCGTACCGGACCAAACCTATCCTCGTCGTATCCGTCGTCGACTTCTTCCCGCTCCACGATGGCTCTGACGAGGACGCGTGCGGTTAGTACTTGTGCCTCCAACTCGCTTTCATCCACCGACGTAACGCACTCGATGCGATTCAACGCTGCAGTTGCCACAACGCCAGCATTCACCTTCCCTGGTCTGCTCTTCTTCACACCAATATCTCGCCTCGCAACTCGCGCGAGCTCTTCGCCCACATGGCGGATGATCATACGGCGTTCTCGGTCGCTCTTTGCATCGATCGCAGGTGCTCGAATTTTTGCTTTTGCTTTATTCGCATACGCCTTGGCTGCTGCCTCAACCGCACGCTGGATGGCGTCCGATTCGGCTCGTACCTGCCTCGCTGCCAGCCCCTTCTCGGCCAGCGCACGCTGCGCCGGCGACAATGGCAGCGCACAACCAGGCAACACCATGAACAATACCCAGGAGACAAGCAGTGAGCTGTCAGGGCTCGGAGGTTCAGCAGACAGTAATAGCCTGTCGCCGAGCAGATTTAGCTCCATGGAGCCATTTTTAGTCTGGTGTGCCGATGTCTTCATGCTGCGTGGAGAAGCAACGGCAGCAGCTTCGAGAGCGCTGCTTGTAGACGCTGTAGCGGGTTTGAATGCAATAGGAGGAATACGACAGTGATGAGGGGGTCAAATGGCCCGGAGGGTGCTATTTCGTCGCGCATTTTCGCGGTTGTTATCATACACTCGGCGCACGGGCGGGCCGGAATAAATACTTGCTGTGATGTTTCACTTGCACACGCTTTGGGGTTTTGTCGACACACATGGAACACTGCGTTTCAGCTCGAGAGCGGCGTGTGCTGCGCGAGCTTGCGGTACTTGAGCGCCTTGAGCGCGAGCTGCGCGTTGACCGATCCGGCGCCCTGCGCGGCCGTGGAGCGCAGCTCCTCGATGCGCGAGGCGGCCTGTCTGCGCAGCTCGTCGCTGTGGAAGGCGACGACGCCGCCGCGCTGGAAGGTGAAGCGCTCGCCCGAGCGGCTGCGCGCCACGGGCGGGAGCTGCCTGGCCAGTCGCTGGAAGGGCGAGTCGGCTCTCGCTGAGGCGGGCGCGGGGCCCTGGGCCCTGGCGATCGTCACGGCCTTTTGCAGCGAGTGCAGCGCTTTGGCGGCGGCGTCCGAGGCCGCGGGGGAGCTCATGGGGGCCACGGGGCACATGGAGCAGGCTTGGGCTTGGAGACTTGCGGGGCTCGAGGCAGGATTGGGAATGGTGGGGACGGGCAGGCCGCAATGGCGACAAGTTTAACTCCCCAATGTGTGATTTCGACAGAAGAGGGGTGTTTGAGGATGGGTTCGGTCAGAATAGGAGGGTTTGGATACAAGGGAACAGCCAACGGGATTACTGGGGAGGGATCACGTTTTGTCAAAAAAGATGCTGCTTGAAGATTGGAGGGTACGGTACGCACATACAGTTTTCAAGAGGTGGTTTGTGTGGATAACGCGGTTTTGCGGCTGCAAAGACGGCTCGGGGCGCTGCGTGTTTATGGGCGAGTAGGCTGTCAACTCCAGCTAAGCTACTCAGGCATAGCGAAGCCAAGTCAGGCACCGCGTGAAATTTGCGACTTGTCGCGGTGAGCGCTCAAGATAGAGTCGACATGGACCACTCGCATGTTGCTGATCTGTTGCGACGGAAGAAGGAAATGCAAGGAAGTAGCCTCGGCTCTTTGCTGGAACTACGCATCTGCGCAGGTTCGATCAACCCACGCTCCGTGAATAGCCACTGACGTAGTCGCGGGTGCCAACGGAATCTCGACGCCAGGCGCCGCGCATCCATGGCGCCGACATGCAAACACACGCCAAACACGAGAGAACACAAAGTAAGCCACGTACGAAGCTGACGTGTCTGACTCACGAATTCACTCGCACTCATCGTCGCAGCACCCGACCAGAAACAAGCGGCCGCTGCATTGGGAAACGCATGAGTCGGAGCCGAAGCCGGAGAGGGTCTCCTCCCTTTGTGCATTCGAAACTACGAAAGGCGCGCAGCCAGTTCACTCACTGGGCCGGTCCGACACGTCGGAGCCTGGATCCATTTGCCATTCGATTGAGCAACATTTCGCCACGGTGATGGGATGCAATCGCGTGCAGCCTTGTCTTGGAGTCGACCATCGATCATGTATCATGGATTGTCGTCGCCGTCGCCATCGCCGGCGTGCATGCAACCTTCACTACTGTACACCATCTTCCAGTGGTCGTCGTAGGAATAGACGCAGTAGGGGTGAGCCAAGCAGCCGCAGCACCGCCGCCGCCGCAGCAGCAATAGGCTGCGTTTGACGCAGACTTCAACCTCACATAAACAATCCACATGGCTACAGTCGAAGGCTCCCGGCATTGCATCGGGTTGTTGGATCATTGTCCACCCCGGTCGGGAAGACACGCTCTCAACAGCCCTCGTCAAAGCAGCGAGCCCATGCACCGCATGATGCGGCGTGAAGGCGCCTCGCCCGTTCCGCTGTAACGGCGCAGGAGCGCAGAGAGATCAGCAAAACCTGGCTACTCACCCAAGCGAAAAATGAGCTTTCAGTGTCCCACAGTAAATTTAGTAAAAAATCTGGAACGTCCGGAGGAGCTGTTTTTGATACAGAATGCACGGCACAGCCTCCCCATGCCGATCTGTGTGATAGTGTACGAAAGAGCCGCTTCCGCCCCCCATGTACCGCAAACTCAACAAGATTTCGAGCCTCAATGGCACGGCATTCAAAGACAATCCACTGTAGGTGTCAAGCTGGAAAGCCTTCCGCGACCATGACGTTGGGAGACGAACGTTTAGGCGCTCAGCCAAACCTTCGCAGCCACTGGTAATATGGCGCGTACCAGAAACCAAGACGCCCTGTTAGCCCTGCTCTCGGAAGGCAACTAACATCGAGGCTTACCAAACCATGTCGAGCAACGGGAATGGCATCGGCACGCGACCTCGATGGCCAACATAAGACAGCTGTTTGAACATGTTGAAGGGAGGGTAGAGATCCTATCCGTGCGGTGGCACGCCTACTCCATCTTTTCGACGCTTTTAATGGTGCACGAAAGTGAATGGAAATCAACGCGTTGCTTGCATTCGCTTGCCTATCGCAAAGTCATCCCCAACCGATCAACAAACCGCGTTATCGTTTTTGCTATTTCTCCAGCGCGGTATTACTTCTCTGTTGTGGGACTGAGTGGTTGGTCGAGCGCTATCACGGCTTCGATAAAGAGTGTTCTCCGCCGTCTCTGCTGACTGCAGAGCGCTTTCCGAGCAGTTGATAGTTCCCAATAGCTCGTGATGCGCTCCATGCTTCACGCAGCGCCTTCAGAAATTGTCTGAGTTGGCAGGCTGTCAACTGTGCCCATAATACAGCAGTGCTGCAAAACGACTGCTAAGCACAGCAACTGTGGAGAGTGTGAAGAAGTGGCGCTAGATGCGACAACTGATTGCTTAGACTCTATAGACTCAGCACCACCAGTGGTGGCAGACGAAGAGCTCCCGCCGTCGAAACCCCCCCGCATTTCTCGAGACACAAACGACGAAATGAACCCGGACCCGGACGCACCAGACGAAGCAGGGTTGCCTGAAAGACTCACGACTCCGACGAGCTCGTCATAACCCTTGAGTCAATGCTTGCCGCTCCACTTGCCGCCGCCTCCCAAGCATCACTCAGGAGAGTCGCGACTGCTAGCGTTACGTGGCAGCGCACACCAATCGATATCGAGATGGATGCGCCAGGAGCCTCGATACTACCAAGCAGAGATGCTGTTGAAGGCTCGCTTCCATAGGCCCGATCGACACGAAACATTCCCTGATAGTCATAATCGCATTGCCGCAGCTGCTGGATACAACGAACTACCACGACGGACTTTCGACGGATACCTTGACTCCAGTGGGTCAATGCATCCAACTTGGTCACCAGCCCTAAGATGTCCTGAAGACACACTGCTCCCCTGAGCGACTCAGCCAAGATTCCGAATGCCTTCACAGTCGCTCAGGACGCGACTAAAATCACTCTACTGTATTAGCCCCTCCAATGTCGCTGAACTGCCAGATCCAGCAACCCACGCTCCGCGAATAGACACTGACGTAGTCGCGGGTGTCAACGGAATCTCGACGTCAGGCGCCGCGCATCCATGGCGCCGACCGGCAAACACACACCAAACACGAGAGAACACAAAGCACGCCACGTGCGAAGTTGACGTGTCTGACTCACGAATTCACTCTCAGTCATCGTCGCAGCACCCGACCAGAAACAAGCGGCTGCTGCATTTGGAAACGCATGAGTCGGAGTCGGAGCCTCCGGGGAGAGAGTCTCCTCTCTTTGTGCATTCGAAACTACGAAAGGCGCGCAGCCAGTTCACTCACTGGCCGGTCCGACACGTCGGAGACTGGATCCATTTGCCATTCGATTGAGCAACATTTCGCCACGGTGATGGGATGCAATCGCGTGCAGCCTTGTCTTGGAGTCGACCATCGATCATGTATCATGGCTTGTCGTCGCCGTCGCCGTCGTCGGCGTGCATGGAACCCGCAACGAGCTCCTACTTGACTACTGTACACCATCCTCCAGTGGTCGCTGTAGGAATAGACGCAGTGGGGTGAGCCAAGCAGCACCGTCGCCGCCACCGCCGCAGCAGCAATAGGCTGCGTTTGACGCAGACTTCAACCTCACATAAACAATCCACATGGCTACAGTCCAAGGCTCCGGGCGTTTTTGCATCGTGTTGTTGGATCATTGTCCACCCCTGTCGCGAAGACACGCTCCTCAACAGCTCTCGCCAAAGCAGCCAGCCCACGCACCTCACCGTGCGGCGTGAAGGCGCCTCGCCCGTTCCGCTGTAACGGCACCAGAGCGCAGAGAGATCAGCAAAACCTGGCTTCTCACCCACTCGAAAATTGAGTTTTCAATGTCCCACAGTAAATTTAGTGGAAAATCTGGAATGTCCAGAGGAGCTGTTTTTGATACGGAATGCACGGCACAGCCTCCCCATGCCGATCTGTGTGATAGTGTACGAAAGAGCCGCTTCCGCCCCCCATGTACCGCAAACTCAACAAGATTTCGAGCCTCAATGGCACGGCATTCAAAGACAATCCACTGTAGGTGTCAAGCTGGAAAGCCTTCCGCGACCATGACGTTGGGAGACGAACGTTTAGGCGCTCAGCCAAACCTTCGCAGCCACTGGTAATATGGCGCGTACCAGAAACCAAGACGCCCTGTTAGCCCTGCTCTCGGAAGGCAACTAACATCGAGGCTTACCAAACCATGTCGAGCAGCGGGAATGACATTGGCACGTGATCTCGATGGCCAACATATGACAGTTGCTTGCATGTTGAAGTGATGGTAGAGATCCAATCCGAACGGTGGCACACCAACTCCATCTTAGACGTTTTAAATGATGTGAATGGAAATCAACGTGCTGCTTGCATTCGCTTGCCTATCGCAAAGTCGTCCCCAACCGATCAACAAACCGCGTTGTCGCTTTTGCTGCTTCTCCAGCACGGTATTGCTTCTCTGTGTGGGGCCGAGTGGTTGGTCGAACGTGATCACTCTTCGATAAAGCGTGTTCTCCGCCGTCTCTGCTAAACGCAGAGCGCTTTCCGAGCAGCTAAAGTTCCCAATAGCTCGTTATGCGCTGCCGGATGTATGCAGCACCTTCAGAAATTGCCTGAGTTGGCAGTCTGTCAGCTGTGTCCATTATACAGCAGTGTTGCAAAACGACTGCGAAGCACAGCAGCTGTGGAGAGTGAGAAGAAGTGGTGCTAGACGCGGCAACTGATTGCTTAGACTCTATAGACTGAGCGCCACCAGTGGTTGCAGAGAAGAGCACTTGTCTCGAAACCCCTCCGCGTTTCTCGAGACACAATCGACGAGATGAACCCTGACCCGGACACACCAGAAGAAGCAGGGTCACCTGGAATACACTCCGCTCTCCACTCCGCTCGCCAAAACACTTGAGTCGCCGCCTTTAAGCATGACTCAGGAGTGTCGTGACTACCAGCGTTGCGTGACGGCGCACACCTATCGATATCGAGATGGATGCTCCAGTGCCGCTCACGGAGCCTCAATATCACCAATTAGAGATGCTGTGGAGACGCGCTTCCATAAGCCCAATCGACACGAAGCATTCACTGGCAGTCATAATCCCACTGCCGCAGCTACTGCATTCAGCAAGGAACCACGATCGACTTCCGACGGCCACCTTGACTCCAATCGGCCGATGCGTCCGACGTCGTCACCACGCCTATGATGTCCTGAAGATGAACTGCTTTCCTGAACAATTCAACCTTGATTCCGAATGCCTCTAAAGCCGATCAGGAGTCGACTAAAATCACTCCAGCAGGCAAAACATATTGAGCAGCCCACGCTCCGTGAATAGCCACTGACGTAGTCGCGGGTGTCAATGGAATCTCGACGCCAGGCGCCGCGCATCCATGGCGCCGACATGCAAACACACGCCAAACACGAGAGAACACAAAGTAAGCCACGTACGAAGCTGACGTGTCTGACTCACGAATTCACTCTCAGTCATCGTCGCAGCACCCGACCAGAAACAAGCGGCTGCTGCATTTGGAAACGCATGAGTCGGAGTCGGAGCCTCCGGGGAGAGAGTCTCCTCTCTTTGTGCATTCGAAACTACGAAAGGCGCGCAGCCAGTTCACTCACTGGCCGGTCCGACACGTCGGAGACTGGATCCATTCGCCATTCGATTGAGCAACATTTCGCCATGGTGATGGATGCAATCGCGTGCAGCCTTGTCTTGGAGTCGACCATCGATCATGTATCATGGATTGTCGTCGCCGTCGCCATCGCCGGCGTGCATGCAACCTTCACTACTGTACACCATCTTCCAGTGGTCGTCGTAGGAATAGACGCAGTGGGGGTGAGCCAAGCAGCCGCAGCACCGCCGCCGCAGCAGCAGCAATAGGCTGCGTTTGACGCAGACTTCAATCTCACATAAACAATCCATATGGCTACAGTCGAAGGCTCCCGGCATTGCATCGGGTTGTTGGATCATTGTCCACCCCGGTCGGGAAGACACGCTCTCAACAGCTCTCGCCAAAGCAGCCAGTCCATGCACCGCATGATGCGGCGTGAAGGCGCCTCGCCCGTTCCGCTGTAACGGCGCAGGAGTGCCGAAGCTCGAGTCTCTTATCGTAATTAATAAGCATATTATGCATAAATATGTACTAATTATCTAATAACCGTATATAAGTGTATAAGTCGTCTAAACATTGTTATATAAATGAAATACCAGTGGTATATTGGAAATTCCCTCGCTCCGTCCACTGGCTCCCCCCCTTCCGGCATTCCCCCGCAAACGGCACCTGCCTGGGCTAGCGCATAGCGCGGCGGCCATGATGAAGCGCAAGGCGGAGGACCCGGCGGGCGACGGCGGCGAGCCGCCCGAGGGCAAGAAGAAGCGCGCGACGCAGCCCGTGGGCAACCTGACGAACGCGCAGAAGCGGCTGCTGTGCGTGCAGTTCGCGCGCGCCAAGATGACGCAGCAGGAGCTCTGCCACTGGGCCAAGCGCGAGTTCCGCCTCGCCAACCTGCCGCACCAGTCGACCATCTCCAAGATACTCGCGCGCGCGCACGAGCTCACGACCATGCCCGCGCGCGCGCTGCCCGCGAGGCGGAGAGGACTCGTCACGCACCCGGAGCTCGACGTCGCGCTCAGCAACTGGGTGCTCTTCGCGCGCCAGCGCAGGCTCAAGCTGTCGGGCGACAGCATCAAGGACCAGGCGCGCAAGCTCGCCGCCAAGCTCGGGCTAGAGTCCACCATGACCTTCTCCAACGGATGGCTCGGGGGATTCAAGAAGAGACACAACATTCGCCTGGGAGGCGGCACGGGCGCAGCGGCGGACACCCCGCCGCCAGGAATGCCCGGGACGGGCATGAACGGCGCATCCGCGGCGACGGTGGCAGAGCTCCAGCCCGTCGTGGCGCTCTACCAGCCCAAGGACGTGTTCACCATGGCCGAGACGGGCTTGTTCTACGAACTCTCGCCCGAAAAGCCCAGCGGGAGAGCGGCCGGCGCGGGAGCAGCGCGCGCTGACGCAAAGACCACCGCGTCGGGAAAAGCGCGACTCACGCTGGTGCTGTGCGTGAATGCGGACGCCAGCGAGCGCCTCGAGCCCATGTTCATCGGTCAGGCGCCGCTCGTGTCGACCGACCCGGCGTCTTCAGCGTTCAAAGGCACTGCCGCGGCCGGAGGAAGCGAGCAGCTAGACTCCGATGCCGGCATGTTCCACTACCAGCACAACGCGCGAGGGTGGATGACGCCTGTGCTGTTTCAAGACTGGGTCGAGGCGCTCGACACAAGAATGCGGGACCTGGATCGAAGAGTTTTGTTGCTCGTCTCGCGCAGCACCCCGACTCATATCTGCGCAGGCCTCGCACTCTCGCATGTTCGTCTGGAGCTGCTGCCTCCGTCGGTCGAGCGCGGGGTTGGACCACTCGAAGCTGGTGTTATCGCTGCATTCAAGCGACGCTATCGGCGCTACCACATGTGTCACGCACTTGACCGCCACGAGGCGCACCGAGCCGACGTGTTTTCGGTCGAGCAGTCTCAGGCAATGCGCTGGACTCGCTACTGCTGGCGAGACCTGCCCGAGAATGTCATTCGCCACTATTGGAGGCTGTCAGGCTTGCTGCCTCCTTCAGCCATCGACGAGGCTGACGAGAGCGGCCCTGGGGTCGAAGCCTCCGAGGACGAGATCGATCGAGAGATCTGCGATACCGTCTCGTCGCTTGAGGTTCTTCGTCCGCTCATGATTGATGAGTTCATCAGCCCCGTAGAGGAAGACGCCGGGATTCACTGCCCAGGGATGGACGATCTTGACCTCGTTCACACGGTGCCGATCACCATGCTAGCCGCGAACTTCTCCAGCAGTTCAAACGCTCCTGCTGCAGGAGCAGGTGTGACTGTGGCGTCTTCTAGTGCTCCGGTTGACTTGACGCCTCGCGTCCAAGAGCTCCACGATCGCAGCGCTCGTCGACCTTCAAATGGTGCAGGGGGTGCTGCCTCGACTTCCGCGAGCTCTATGCTTGGCAATGTGAGCCCAAGTGCGGGCCATCTTTCCGGCCTCACCGCTGTAACAGGACCGGCGAGCCTTGCTGTTGACCCATCCGCACTTGGCTCTTTGTCTAGTAGCGGAGTCAGCAACTCCATGGACAGCGTGGTTAACACTGCTGGCACTGACGGAAGTGCCACGGACGAGCAACTGCTTGCCTGCTTCCGCGTGTTGCTGCCTGAACTCGACCGCCTACGGTTCGACGATCGCACAAAGAAGAGCATTCGTGCTACGTTCCGGAGGCTGAAGGACGCAGTGGAGCACCCACACCAGGCATTCCACGGGGGTCGCTCGTCGCAAATGGGCGGCCGGAACGACATGCCTGTGATGCCCGCGGTTGGTCTTGGCGGCCATGTGGTGTACCACCCAACGCAGGAGCCACAGCTGCAGCTGCAGCCCACGCCGTCTATACAAGCCCAGCAAGTCATGGGCTTCCATCCCATGGCGATGGCGATGGGGATGCCCAGTGCTTCCTTCCACTCAGCTCCCCCGCTCTCGGACGAGACCGCCAACGGCGAAGGACAGCCTCCCGTGTCGGTCCCCGACAGCACCATCATCTAACTCGTTGTCTCGTGTTGTTAATGAAAACATGAAAAACTCGAAGCTGTCGTTTGCTACACCGAGAGTCTCCATGCATTCCATCTCTTGCAACGCAAAGCATCGACATCACGAGAGCGCCAACCCACTCTCCTCAACTGCGACTGAGCTCTTTCTGCCAACTTCCGCTTAGGCAATGGTCCACTCATGACGCTGAGAACGTCGAAAAAGTCACGAGCTCATCCAGGTGAGTCGACCCCACGCTCTGGCTTCACAAGTAGCCAGCGACTATCCGTTCCGCGCCACATGGGACTCACCGCCATGGTTCCGCCTCACGCGCCTGTCGAACTCTACGACCGACTCTTTCTGGCTGAGAGTGCAGCGATCAAGCCTTGCGTTGCTCGCTGCTCTCGTCGTCAGGCGGATGGCGATTACTGCGCTCCAATTCGTGGCGAGCATCCGAGTGATACGCCACGCAGTCGTTTCTGGAGACTGCGGTTTCGCCACTCCAGCATCGCATCTCGGGGCCGCTGACGGCTTCGTGCGCCATTCTTGGACTCGCCTCGCCTCTGCGCAGCGCTCATGACACCCAGAAGGTGTCGACTGCTGCGGCTGCTGCTCCTATTGCTGCTGCTTCTATCCTGCGAGTTCTCAGCAGCTCAAGAAGCTGGGGTCGTGACGCCTGCGGATAATGCTACAGGAGCATCGAGTGGGGATTCGGCGGCCGCGACTGTGGTCCCAGTAGTCAATGCAGCTGCTGAGGTAGCAACGCCGTCTCCGTCCCCAACCACAACACCGACGCCTACAGAAACTGCAGCGACGGTGGTCCCGACCGACGTGCCAGCGACTCCCACCGCTGCACCGGAGCTGCAGGCTTTGAGCAACAGCGGGAGCTCCTCATCGTCGATCGACGGTGGGCTGGCTGGTTCAAGCTCTGCAAGCGGAAGCATTGACGGCAACTCGACGCTCGTGCCGAGCGACATAGGGCCGCAAGATGCGACAACAGGAAGCCATCAAGGACCTCTCACGCGCGCAAAGCTGATCGTCATCATTGTGGTCGCTACGACTGGCGCATGCGTCATGCTAGGACTGCTAGGGTGGTGCTGTATCCACAGAAAGCGGGAAGGAGGCAGCAAGACTATGTCGTCTCCGCTGCCTGTGACGGTGCCTGGACCTGAACCGATCGTCGGTGGCGCGTACGAGATGAACACTGGACCGTACGAGATCGGAAGGACCAACTCGAACGCTATGATCGCAGTTATGGGCGACCCTGTCGAGCGAAAACAGAGCCGCGCTTCGAGGATCACTCGGTTGTCGCTCCATCGGGAGAGCGTTAGCAATACTAGACACTTGAGCAACGCGTCTGACCATCAACCAACATCTGCAGCAATGGTGATGGCGCCGGCTTACAGGTTGTCTCGACCATTGGGATCTACTTCGTCGCCGTCATCTCTTCGGAGCAACGGGCAGTTCAAGAACACCAACCAGAGCATCCAGTCGTTCCGTGACTTCGACTTTAGCACCATCATGTCGGAGACGAGCAGTGCGGATGATCGTCAGTCGTACTCTTCCCTGGCGGACTATCAGTCACAACGGACGGGTGGAGGAGGCTCCAACCGAGCGATCGCACCAATGTCGCCGACTGTCGCTGTGCTGGAACTGCATCGTTTTTCGGGCACGTCTTCGACTGCCTCCATGTCGTCGCTGTCGTCTTTCAACCAGGAAAAGCGTGGTCGAAATCCTCGCGTGCCATCTTTTGTGGCACAAGATTTAACACAGCCGTCACTTGGTGACTTCCGAAGGAGCAGTGGTGGTGATAGCAGTAGATTGTCGTCGTCGTCGACAGAGGACTTGGCGCAGGCGAGCACCAGAGGCGCAGACGGAGGAGACAGTCGGCGGCTCGAATGGTACAATAGCATCAAATCACCAGCAGAAGACGATCGCTACACACGCCTGGACCTGTCTGCTGGAGACAGCGAGGACGAAGAAGAAGGTCTATCGAGCAACGAGCGCCAATCTTACGAGCTGTAGCGTGATCATTTACGCCTTGAATGCTCGTCCGGTGCCGCTAGAGTCCACACAGTATTTATCGTAAGGTGCCAAAGAAAAAAAAAACTTTTGACGTGACAACTAGTTGCTTTGACGCTTTTCTATCATGCCAGTCAAGCCGAGTCAACTTCTTCCTCCTTTGTCGGCTTGTCTTTCTTGGGCTTTTTGGTTTGCTTGGTCCGGGACTCGTCCAGCAACTTGGGGCGGACGGCGAGCACAGCTCCAGCCGGGAGGTCCGCGAGACGGTACGGGCCGTATTGGACACGCACGAGCTGCTTGACAACGAGTCTCACGTGCGCAAGCGCCTTTCGAATCTCGCGGTTCTGGTTTGTCGGATTGTGAGCAGAAAAAGCTGTGAGTACAGCGACAAACTACAGGCTGCCAATTCTCAAGGGCAAGCCTACCTTTCCCTCTGTGATGCGGACCTGGAGCCACGAGTCCTTCTTGTCTGTTGACTGCACAGTTGCGTGGATCGAGCGGTATCTGGATGACAGCGATCCTCATTAAACTCCATGCACAACGTTCTATTTGCGATTGGTCGGACACACTTGATTCCATCGATGGTCGGGCCGCGGCGCAGTTCGAGCAACTTGGACTCGGAGACCTATGAAATTGGCAGCACCTTTAAGCATGATGTTTGATACCCTTTCAACCGTAACAGCCAACGCACGTTGCCGCGGACGAGGACGCGATAGACGCGAATGATGTCGCTCTTGGGGTGCTCCAGCTGCCTCGCGTAGTCGCCGTCGTTCGTGAACAGCAGCAGCCCCTCCGTGTTGAAGTCGAGTCGGCCCTGAACACCACACAAACTCGTCAGCAGCTGCTAGCCCAACTCCCTCCTACGCAATAGCCATCTCACCACTGGCATCATGTGCTGTGTGAGCCCCATCACGCGCAGGCGGTCAAAGATGGTGGCGCGGCCCTGCGGGTCGTTGGCCGTGACGAGCTCTCCCTTGAGCTTGTTGGCCATCCAGACCTTGGTGCGCAGCGGCTTATCTCCGTGAGCAGCACGTGGGAGCAGCTTGCCGTCCACGGCCACCTGGTCGCCGAGCACATGGACGTTCGTACCGAGCTCGCTCGCAACCTTGCCGTTTACCGTCACCTGGCGCTTCTGGATGAGCTTCTCGGCCTCGCGCCGCGAGCACAACCCCGACATGGCAATTCGCTTGGCCAGCCGCACGACCGCGCGCTCTGGCGCCTTGTCGTCCCCGCTGCGCGGCTCGATCGAGGGCGAGAAAGGCGCCGATCCGCCATCTTTGGCCTCCAAAAGCGCGGACTTGGGCTCCTTCGCGTGCCGCCTCGCGCGGTCAGCCGTGAACTTCTTGATCGTCACGAGGCTGCGCGCGTGCTGCGGCGGCGCCAGCGCTTGCGGGGGCCGCGCCAGGCGCCTCAGCAGCGGCGCCATGAGGGCTGCCATGGCCATGATGCCGACTGTAGTTGCGGGTTATTGCTGGTCAAGCGGCGATCTTTCTCTCATTGGTAGAAATTGGATGGTATTATTGACCAATGGGGAGATAGCATCTCAGACGAGAGCTGCGACGTGTGAGGAGGTGGTTGTGAAACGGACGGCGATTGTCGCTGTGGTCGCGCTGAATCTGGAGCTTTGCAAGACTCGCGACGGGCTTCTCGATCGCCGTTTGTGCTGCTTTTTGCGGCTGATGATAGGCGCACGCGGCCGAATCTTTTGGCTCGTTTGTTTGTTTGTTTTTTTCTCGCTCCTGCACGGTGGGTGGCGCCACTGGCGGGCGACCACTCGCCTCCAAGTGCGAGCGGCGTGTATGCAATCCGCGGCCGGCCGCAGTCAGGCCAGCACGGCGCATGGGCTCGGAAGTGATGCGAGCGAGCACTCGCCACCGCCACGTTCAAAGTCCGTCAGCTCACAGAAGCCAGCGACGCATCTATGGGGATCTCGGCCGCCACCGCGCATCTGGGCGGCAATCTCGCCTGCTCCTGCGGGCTGCGCTATTCGACCAGTACAAAACGCTTTCTATTTGAATACTATACGGATACATAAGGCAGACTAAAACTTTGTGGCATAAATGATCCATGCTGGGATTGGCATCGTACTGGTTGCCTAGAAGGGTGGAACGGGTCGAACCGACTACCTCTGACATATGATACCACGGAGATCCCGATATCACGAAGAAATGCGGGATCAAGTCCAACTGTATGGTGTTGGTAACTGTCGAATCACATTCTCGAAGTCTTGGCGGGCGGATCCGACCACGAGGGATCACCTGCTGCTGCTCATTGGCGGGTGATTTTTTTTCGCCCCTTCGAAGTCACCGCCGCCCACCATCGCGCAGCCCTCAGCGCCGTCACAGCCCAGCATCTGCTCTTCTTCCCCTCGCATCCGTCTGCTTTGCATCCCCCTCGGCCGCCACCGTCTTCGTTGTGGGAGGTGGTTTGTAAGCGGCCCAATCTCGGCTGTCGCACCGTCGTTCCCATCATAGAGTCTCGTGTGGGACGCGTCGGCCATCCCCGAGCCCGCCCGAACCCTCGCGCGGAAACCACTTGTGTCCAGTAAGGTCGGTCATTTTGCGGGGATAATCCCGTGTACTTGTCTTCAGTATATCAATAGTACGTATCGTCGTACCGTACAATCCTCTTAGGTTCCGTATGGCGTGATCTTCTACCGCGCGGAAACCCCTCGTGGAAAATCTGGGCACATTTTATATGGCGAAAAGTATACCGCGGCCGAAGCTACCTGCAGAGCGTCGGAACCGCCGCCGTTGCAGCCCAGCCGCGTGCATGTCATGTGTGCAGCAGGCAGGAAGCCACCAGCAGCAACCACCCGACCCACGAGAGAGAATGAAAAAAAAAAAGAAACGGAGCGCCGGGCGCCTTCAACACCTCAGCCCGCGCGCGCTGCTCCTCCCGTGGCCAGAAAGCGGGTGCGGCGCCTGGCGGCCGCGCAGTGCACAGCCGCCGCGTCCACGCCCGGCCCGCTGCTTGCGAGCGAGGCGCTCGCTCGCTCGCTCGCCTGGCCTCGTCGCTCCAACGGGCAGCGCGAGCCTTGCCAAGCGCGCCACCGGTCGCCACTTCCCCAACTGCCGCCGAGAGGATGCAGCAGTTTGGCGAGTGGCGCGCGCTGGCCGCTGGCCCGTCGCCGCTGCGCGCGGCTGGCGCGGAGGACGCGTCGCTGGCGCCAGGCGCGCAGCGCTTCACGTGTATGTCGGGCAGATCTGGGGGTAGGAGAGAGAGAGATCGAGAGGGCTAATGCGGACGCCGTGCAGACCTGTTCCAGCTCGCGCACCAGCAGTACGCGCTGGGCTTTTACCACGAGGCGCTGCGCATCTGCGAGCAGCTCTACGAGAGCGACGCCTTCCGCACCGACAACCTGCTGCTGCTCGGCGCGCTGCACTTCCAGCTGGGCAACCTGTCCGAGAGCATCTTCTACAACCAGCAGTGCATCCGCGTCGACCCCAACCTGGCGGAAGCATACGGCAACTTGGGCAACGCGCTCAAGGAGCTTGGCGATCTCCAGGGCGCCGTGCAGTTCTACCTCCGCGCCATCACGCTGCACCCGCGCTTCAGCGACGCGTACAATAACCTCGCGACCACCTACATGCAGCTGGGACAGACGCGCGAGGCGGTCGAGACGTACAAGATGGCGCTCGTGCTAGACCCCACGCTCGTCGACGCGCACAGCAACTTGGGCAACCTCTACAAGGTCCAGGGACGCCTCGAAGACGCGCGAAGGTGCTATGCAGAGGCGCTAAGGGTCAAGCCGACCTTTGCGGTCGCGTGGAGCAACCTTGCAGGCGTGCTCAAGGACCTAGGACACCTGACAGACGCGATCGGACACTACGAGAAGGCCATCCAGCTCGCGCCAGAGTTTGCAGACGCGTACAGCAATTTGGGCAACGCACTCAAGGAGGCGGGGCGAGTGCAGGAAGCCATTGCGGCGTACCAGCACGCGATCGCGCTGCGACCGGACTTTGCGATCGCTCACGGCAACTTGGCCAGCGCCTACTACGATGCGGGTGACCTTCCACGCGCGGTGCAGACTTTCCGTCACGCCATCCAGCTCGAGCCCAACTTTCCCGACGCGTACAACAACCTCGGCAACGCTCTTCGCGAGCTGGGCCATGTGGAGCAGGCGATTGCGTGCTACAAATCAGCGCTGCAGCTCAAGCCGGACCATCCGCACGCGTACAACAACCTCGGAAACGCACTCAAGGACAAGGGCATGGTCAAGGAGGCTATCCACTGCTACACGACGGCCGCGCGGCTAATGCCACAGTTCGCGGCCGCTCACAGCAACATTGGCAGCGTGTTGAAGGAGCAGGGAAAGCTGGACCAGGCACTGGCGCACTACCAAGAGGCGATCACGATCGACCCGAACTTTGCGGATGCCTACAGCAACATGGGCAACGTGTTCAAGGACCTTGGTCGCTTGGATGAGGCGATCACATGCTACACGACGGCTATTCGATTGAAGCCGGCGTTCCCGGACGCTTACTCGAACCTCGCCAGTGCTTACAAGGATGGCGGTCGGCTTGACGATGCCATCACTTGCTACCGGAAGGCGCTTGATCTGCGACCAAACTTTCCGGACGCGTTTGCCAACTACTTCCACGCCATGGTCTTCATTTGCGACTGGCGCACGCGTGACCAGGACTTTCAAAAGCTTGAGAACTTTGTCGAAGCGCAGCTTGCGATGGACAAGGTGCTGCCGAGTGTCCAGCCCTTCCATGCGCTCGTATACCCGATGCCGATGCAGCGCTTCCTCGATATCTCTCGACGCTATGCCGAGCGTGCCGCTTTGAACGTTAGCCTCATTGACTCTCCAGCTCTCCATCACCACCAGCGGCGATACAAGAGCAAGTCCTCCACGGAGCGTCTTCGCATTGGGTATGTTTCGTCTGACCTTGGGAACCACCCCCTTGCACACTTGATGCAGAGCGTGTTTGGCATGCATGACGCGTCCAAGTTCGAAGTGTTCTGCTACGCCACAACGCCTAATGACGGGTCGATTTGGCGGCAGCGCATCTCGAGTGAGGTCGAGCACTTCAAAGAGATCTCAACGCTGTCGAATGGCGACGCAGCGCGGTTGATTCATGCCGACGGCATCCACGTGCTGGTCAACCTGAACGGCTACACGAAGGGTGCTCGCAACGAGATTTTTGCGCTGCAACCGGCACCAGTGCAGGTCAGCTACATGGGCTTCTGTGGAACGCTCGGCGCAGACTACATCCAGTACATGGTTGGTGACGCGACAGTCGTGCCCCCCGAGCACCGGCGGTACTTCTCTGAGAAGATCATCAACATGCCCCACTCGTACTTTGTGAACGATCACAAGCAATCGGCGCAAGACGTGCTAGACACGGACAAGTGCCCGACCCGTGCTGACTACGGTGTGCCTGACGACGCTTTCGTGTTCTGCAACTTCAACCAGGTCTACAAGATCGACCCGAAGACGTTCGACACCTGGATGAACATCCTGAAGCGTGTGCCGAACGCAGTGCTGTGGCTGCTGCGCTTCCCGCCTCTTGCTGAGCAGAACATTCGTGCAGAGGCGAAGGCACGCGGTGTCAAGGCGAACCGACTGGTATTCACGGACGTGGCACCGAAGGACGAGCATCTGAAGCGTGGCTACCTGGCTGATCTGTTTCTGGACACCCCTGAGTGTAATGCCCACACTACTGGCTGCGACATTCTGTGGGGAGGAACGCCTATGCTGACGATGCCGAAGGACCGCATGGCGTGCCGTGTTGCTTCGAGTCTGCTGCGAGCTGCCGAGCTTGATGAGATGATTGTGTCGACGCTGGACGAGTACGAAGAACTCGCTGTGACGCTTGCGACAGACCTGGACAAGCTGTATGCAATTCGCCGGCGACTCGAGGATGGCCGGCTGACATGCCCGCTGTTTGACACGAAGCGTTGGGTTCGCAACCTCGAGACGGGGCTGACGTTGGCATGGGACCGTCATGAGGCTGGCCTCGCGCCGGACCACATTGATGTGCCGGATATTTACTCGATTGAAGAGGGATCGAGCGTGAAAACGGAGCCGTCGTACCACTCGAGTTCGACTCGCGGAACGTCAGGAGCTAGCGCTGCGAAGACAAGTGCTGCTCTCCCCATGAGCGCGCTGCTGAGCGGTTCGTCGAACTCGAAGCCTGTGTAGGCGTAGACTGTCGGCTCCCGCGCCTGATCCATGACCATAATGCATACCTACTAATTTATGTCTTTGACAAGATGCGAGCTGTTCTGTTGTTGCCGTTGACTGGAAACCTATCTCCTGAACAATGACCAAGAGCCTGGCAACTTTTGCGCCACCTCTTCCGTCTATTCTCCATCGACCTTAGCCGGCCAACATCCTGCTCGACGAGGCTATTCTCGTTGGGTAAACACGAGCACTGCCATGCCTCCCACTAACACATACTTGAGGAAGGGGTAGTCGTTCAGCAGGATCGTCAGCATACCCGCGTACGGCACCGACCTAGCATCCATCGCCACCAAAGAGAAGTCAGTCCATGATCGCAAACATCCGTTATCACCTCCTTCGATTACGTACGCGCGCGCGATTCCCACGATGTCCTCGCGCTCGAGCCACGCCTGTCCGTGGGCGTAGAGCCCTCTGCACAGACCAATGCCGTGAGAACCCGCGAGTTATCATGCTGAACCTGCCAGCAATGTCAAGCCTTACCGGTCGTCCACATTGTTGTTGTCTCCCTTGGTCAAATACACCTGATGTCCGTCCGTCGCCCTTCACCGCCCAGCTCCATCAGCATCTTCCTCACACTCCACGCTCAACGATCTGCAAGTACGCACCGCTCGTGCAGCTCAAGCACGCGGTGGACGATGGGGATGTCGCGGCCGCGCACCTTGTAGACGACAATGTCGCCGATCTCGAGGTTGGGCTTCTGTCCTCCCGAAAATTCCCCCGAAAAAAAGGAAACCCATTCAGCTCCTACGCCAGCACCAGCCAGCAGCGCGGTGCAGTCATACCGTGTTGTCGAGGTAGAGGATGTCGCCGCGCTGGAAGGCCGGCTCCATACTCCCGCTGAGCACCACGACGACCGGGGACTCGCTCTGCGTGTAGACCATGAGCGCCTTCCAGACCATGATGGCCGTGAGCACCACCATGGCCAGGTTGAGCGCCTGGTGCGCGAGCTGCCGCTTATTGCGCCACAGCCGCTTGACCTCCTCAACCTGCTGCGTCAGCATCTCCATGGCCGCCCGACACTACGCCTAGGGCTCCGGCTCGCTTTATGTGCCGACGTGGCGGCCTCGCGCCTTGCACCTCCAAAACCGCATGTGGTTTCCCCTTGTGTTTGACGGGTATTCGTTTCCACAGCACCCCAGATCCCATTTTGCAAGTGAAGGGAAACACTTTCCTAAAAGAAGGAGAAAGGGCGGAAGGTGCGTGGTAATGGCGCGGTCGGTGGCCGTGTGGCTCGATGGTTCTGTGGCTCTGTATGGGACTAATTGGTCGACTGTCGGGACGCCTCGCCACCATGCAGCGCGCGCGCAAGCGGAGCTCGCCAGCCACGGACGGAGGAAGGCCCGCGACCTCCAGCGCGACGTGTATGTCCTCGCCGACCGCAGCGAGCAGTCCCGCGTCCTCGTCGCCTGCGCCAAAGAAGCAGAAGCTCGGAATGACTGCCACGGCCTCGGCGGTCGCTATGGAGACGGACCACGCGCCGCGCGCGAACGCCACGCACGCGGTCGACGCTGGCTCCAGTGCCAGCGTGAACGGTGTGTGTGAACCCAGGATCCGCCGCGTGCGCGGAGATGAGAAGAACTGGGACGTGCTGCGGCTGCTTGGCGGCCGCACGGCGTTCCCGATTGAGACGTCAGCGGTCGCGCTCGGCGAGTTTGACGCCTCGGCCGCACAGGAGACGCTCGAGTTCCTGCAGACGGAGTGCCAGGTCCTCATCATTGGAGCAGGTGGGCTTGGATGTGAGCTGCTCAAGAACGTCGTGCTATCAGGGGTTCACCAAGGTGCACATTGTCGACATGGACACGATCGACGTGTCGAACCTGAACCGCCAATTCTTGTTCCGCGAGAAAGACGTCGGCAGCTCCAAAGCCGAGGTTGCCGCTGCGTTTGTCCGCAACCGCCTCGCGTCCATTCACAAGGACGGTGACGTCGAGGTTGAGGTCATTGCGCACCACAAGCGCGTGCAGGACTTGGACGTCGACTTTTACCGGCAGTTCAACTTGATTCTGTCAGGCCTCGACAACATCGAAGCTCGTCGATACGTCAACTCGCTAGTTGTATCTCTAGCCGAGGTAGATGCAGATGGAAATGTCGACCCGTCAACCTATCATCCCGCTGATTGACGGTGGGACAGAGGGTCTACGCGGCCAGGCGCGTGTGATCATCCCACGCATCACAAGCTGCTTTGAATGTTCGCTCGAGACGTTTCCACCGCAGAAAAACTTTCCCATGTGCACGATTGCGGAGACTCCTCGCCAGCCTGCACACTGCATCGCTTACGCGTTCATTGTGCAGTGGCCACGAATGTTCCCAGACACTAAGCTCGACAAGGACTCGCCGGAGCACATGCAGTGGGTCTATCAACAGGCACATGAGCGAGCTGAGCAGTACGGCATTTCCGGTGTCACGTATTCGCTGACGCAGGGTGTTGTGAAGAACATCATCCCTGCGGTGGCATCGACGAATGCAATCGTGTCGGCGATGTGCGTCAACGAGGCGTTCAAGGCGATGACGTACTGCAGTCAGCTGATGAACAACTATCACATGCACATGGGTGCCACAGGCTGCTACTCGCACACATTCGAGTATCAGAAGAAGACAGACTGCGTCGTGTGCTCGTCGCAGAGCAAGACATTGGAGGTGGATGCAACTACTACAACGCTACAAGACGTGATGGATGTACTCTGCGAGCCCGCAGGTCGCTTCCGCCTTCTTCGACCATCCATCAGCTCAAGCAACGCAAACCTGTTCATGCAGGGTCCGCCGGCGCTGCGAGAAGCGACGAGCGTGAACTTGATTAAGAAGATTAGCGAGCTGGTACCAGACGGGGAGAGCTTGACAATCACTGATGCTGCGTTCGTCGGCGACCTCGCCCTATCTCTCCAGATCGTGTACAAGAAGTGACGGAGAGGTGTAGATTGCGGAGGGGCAGGCAAGTACTACAACGCTGGAGCACGAGGTTTTTGTCCACAGGTATTACACAAGGGCTGAAACGCAAAATACGAGAGCTAGTTGCGACTAAACCAGTTTGACTTACCAACACCCATTCTAGCTTCTTTTTAGCCCTGGTTCGTGCGGTCCCGCAGCGGCGTGGTCGCTTCTGCACCTGACGGTGTCATGGGAGCGGCTCCGCTGTCCCTTCGCACCTTCTTGGCGGCGCGCCGGTCGCCCCCTCCTACTGCTGGGGTCATACTGACGCGTCGTGAAGGGTTTCTTGCCACGGGTGTACCTTGCCCTGCTGTGCTCCTCGTTGGCAGCAATGTCTCGTACACCTTGGGGTTGATCGTGACGCTCTTGGTGGCATCGTTAGTCTTGTAGATGCCTACGAGCCGATCAGCGAGCTCGAACATGTTGTTACGGAGCGAAATGATGACAAACTGCGCATTGCGCGTGCGCTGCTTGATGTAGTTGCCCACGATGGACACGTTCTTGAAGTCAAGAGCGGCGTCAATCTCGTCCATGACATACAGCGGCGTCGGCTTGTAGTGGTGCAGCGCAAACACGAGTGCGAGCGATGCAAGGGTCTTCTCTCCACCGGACAGGTTCGAAATGTTCTTCCAACTCTTCTTGGATGGACGAACGCTGAAGACGACGCCTTCGGAGAACGGATCGAGCGAGTCGACAAGCTCGAGCTCCGCATCACCACCAAGCGTGATCATCTGGTACATCTCCTTGAGCTTGAGTGTGATGACGCGGAAGCCCGCCATGAACTCCTCGAGGCGCTTGCGACGCAGCTCGTCGTACTCGAAGCGCTTGGCGTCGCGAGCGGCAGTTGCCTCCTCTAACTCGCCCACACGTGACTTGTATTCCAGCTCCTTCTGCTTGTACTCAGTCAAAGCGCCCATGTTGACGTTCGCCTTGAGCTCGTCGCGTTGCTGCTCAAGCACTGAGATCTCGTACTTCATCTCTTCCTTGTTGTACCGAGACAACACCTCGGGAGACAGCATCGGCAACTTCTCCATGCGCAAGTCGAGCCCATCGTCCTCTTCCTCGCTGTCCTCTTCTTCTTGCTCTTCGTCCTCCATGTCACTGCCATCCTCCTTCGCCTCCTGCTCCTCATCGGCATCCATGTCGACGTCCTCGTCTTCATCTGCGGGTTTCTTGGCCTTCTTCGCAGCCTGTTTGCTCTTCGCCTTGGCCTTCTTTTGCTTCTCTGCATCGTTCTTCTCGACATCCTCGTCATCGTACAGAGCAGCGTTCTGCTTTTGCTCCTCCTCGTACGCAGAATGGAGAGACTTCATCTTGCTCGCCCAGTAGGCTTCCTTCTTGGCGTTCTCCTCGAGCATCTTCTCGCAGTCCTCCAGATTGTTTTGCAAGTCAACCTCGGCGCTGCGCATCGTTTCGTAAGCCTTCTTCAGCTTGCGGTACTTGGACTCTTCCTTTCGCAGCACCTCCTCCTTCGCAGTGACATCCTCCTGGATTGACTCGCGAGTCTGCAGCACCTCTAATGCCTTTTCTTCCATGTCCTTGAGCTCCGCACGCGTTTCTTGAATGCGTTTGGTTGCCGACTCCATGTCTTCCTCAATCTTCTTGAGAGCCTGCTCGTTCTTCTCGGCATTCTTCTGGCTACTCTTGAAATCGACGCGGATTTTTGTCATCTGCTTCGTCTTCTCGTCGATCTGTTTCGAGATCTTCTTCGCCACATCCTGCTCCTTACGCAATTTGGCACCGCCCACGTCGAGAATTTCCTCCTTAAGCTTCGAGAGTTTTTTCTCCATCTTGTCGACTTTAGCTTTTACCTCTTCGTACTCACTTTCTTTGGCCTCCTTGGTCTTCTTGAGCTTCGCAACCTTCGCCTTCGCTGCGTCGGTCAGAGTGGTCTGCTTCTCCAGAACACTCTTGTTCTTCACGAGGTCCTCCATCCTCGTCTTGGTCGCGTTCAAGTCCAGCTCGATCTTTGGGAGCGCGTTCTCAAACTGATCGATGGTGCGCTGAATCTGACTCACTTCCTTCTCCAAGGATTGCTTGTTATCGCGGCAAGCAGCAAGTTCATCTCGCAACGCGTTTGCCTCGCGCTGAAGCGCTTCAATCTCCGCCTCGCTCATACTGGGAGCGATCGAGCTCGACATACCACCACTGCGAGCACGCTTACCACCACCAGACATGGCACCGGACATCTCGACTAGCTGGCCGTCAAGCGTAACAACGCGGTACTTGCATTGCTTGCCCTGGTAAGCAATCGCAGGACGCCTCATCCAGATCCTTGCTGACAAGAGTGTCGCGCAGCGCATAGTAGAAGGCAGGAAGGAACTGTTTGTCGTTGACGCGAACGAGATCGAATAAGCGCGGTGCCTGTTGTCCAGACGGACCGGTCACGCTGCGGAACGGTTGCGTGTACTTGGACTGAAGGTACCGCAGCTGCTCAAGGATGAGAAAAGTCGTTCGGCCCAAGTTGTTCTTGCGGAGGTACTCAACGCAAGCCTGTGCACCCGATGTAGTTGCGACCACGAGATGATCAAGCGATCCACAAGCAGTGGAAATAGCAACATCGTACTTGGCGTCAATAGCGCCAAGATCACCAAGGCGGCCGAATAAGCCAGCATTTGCAAGTGGCTTCCCAGGTTTGGTTGCATCCAGCAAGGAGCGAAGCATCCGGCTGCGCGTGGCCTGGGACTGAACCGAGCTCGAGGCTTCTTCGGCCTTCGTACGCGCCTCGCGATATTTAGCGTTGAGATCTGTTTCCTGGGTCTTTGCATCTTCCAGCTCACTTTGCGCCTCGACGATACGGCTCTTCATCTTCACGAGCTGCGATCGCTTATCCTTCTGGTCCTGCTTGAGATCTTGAAGGTTCTGCTCCGCTTCTTTGACGGCTTTTTTGTTGGCGTCAAGCGCCTTCAGAGCATTCGTCATGGGCTCCTCGACAAGCTGAATCTCAGTATCGGTCGTGTCAATCACGGACCGCAGACTGTTCATCTCTGTGTAGAACGGCTCCATCTCGTTCTGCAGAGACTCCATTTTGCTACGGAGTTTGGCTGTCTCCTCCTTGTGCTCTTGGAGGATACTCTCCAGAACCTGCTCCTGCTTCTTGAGCTTACCCTGAAGCTTCTCAACTTCTTTCTCGAGCTCAGGCACCAACTCCTCATTCTCTTGCTGTTTCTGGCTGATCGACTTTTGTTTCTTTAGCTCCTTCTTCTTGGTAGCCTCGAGGTCCTTGAGCTGCTCCTTCGCATACTTCAACTCTTCTCGCAGCTTCACATCCTGCTTTTCAAACTCTGCGTACGCAGCCTTCGCCTTTTCAAGCTCCGCTGCCACTGCCTCGTGCTCTCCTTTGACCTTCTGGTAAACCTCTTCAACGGCTTCAAGGTCCTTTCGGTTCGCCTCCATTTTGGCGAGTTCCTCCTCATACTTTGCCTTGAGCTCGTCACGACGAGTCTCGCAGAGCTCGCGGTTCTTGGATGCATCTTGAATGTAGAGCTGGTACAAAATGTTGGTCTTGGCGTACACCTCCTTTTCCTTGCGCAGGTACTCGAGCGCTTCGGCCCGCGGTCCTTCGAGGTGCGCCTTTTCCTTCTCCACGAGCTTGACGCGGTTCACCTTTTCACCACGAAGTTCGTTGCACTGCTCAACCTCTTCCCATGCGCGCTCCGTGGGCTCGACGTACACGTTGGATCCAATGATGTCTTCGAGGTACTCTAGCAGTCCATCCTCGTTGGAGCCCTCAGGGGCCTTGCTCTTCATCATGGCGATCTGCTCGACCTCGCCCTGGAGGATGAGGAAGCGGTTGTTGTCGAGGTCGATGCCCTTGCCCTGCAGCAGCTCTGTAACCTGTGTGAAGTTGCTCGGGCGGTCGTTGATAAAGTACTTGCTGACGTTGCTCTTGGTCGCCTGTGCGGGTGACGCAGAAGTGCGAGTCTGGCACGACCTCGTACGCCTCGTCCGGGTCTGGCGCGGCTTCTGCGTCAATATCAACAATCTCCTGGAAGAATACAGAGACCGATGCCATGTCGAGGTTGGGGAAGCCCGCGGAGCGGTGCACTAGCTCCGAGACCTTCTTGAGGCGCAGCTTGGACGCTCGCTTGCCGAACACGAAACAGCAACGCGTCGATGACGTTCGACTTGCCGCTGCCATTTGGCCCCACGACCGCGCTGAAGCACTTGTGGAACGGCCCAATCTCCACCTTGCCCGCGTACGACTTGAAGTTCTCCAGCTGCATCTTGGTGATCATGAGTCGCTTGGCCGGAGTCGCTGGAGCTGCTGGCGTCGCTGGAGTCGCTGGAGTCGCAGGCATCGAAGGAGCCGCCGGCGACTGCAGCGGCGTCTGCGGCGCGTTCCGCTCGGCGTCCGACGACATTTGCGGCTGGCGGCGGCGCGGGAGGCGGGCGGGCGAGCGCGCGAGCTGCTGGCGGGCGGAGGCGCCGCCTTTCTCGGCTTTGGCGCGCTTGGAGGTCTGGCGCGCTGGGTTGGGGGCGGGGCCTTCATAAAGGCGGGGCTTTTGATTGGGCAGAATGGAATCATGGAGAATTATGATTGGGCAGTTGTTGGAAAGTGGGCTATTTGAACTGTTAATGCGGCGGTATATGACGATGCTGCTTGGGAAGGTGTTGGGGTGGAATGGGAGACTATTAGTGGTGGTGAACTGGGGGCTACGAGTGGAGTTGGGCGGAGACGTCGAACTTGAAGGAGAGGTCGACGCCCTGGTGGATCGTGGCCGAGTTGAGGATCGTGATGAAGCAGCCGATGAGCTTCCCCTGCAGCGTCATCCAGTATGTCTCGAGCAGGAACGCGAGCTGGTAGAGTGCCGAGATGCCGTACCGCTTCTTGACGAGCCAGTAGACGGAGAGAAATGATACGAACTCGAGCGAGGCGTACGCTAATGAGGTGCACACTTCTAGCACCACCTGGCTTCGACTCATGCTGTTTAAGAGCACGTTGTACTTGGCATTTGGCAGCTCCCATAGCGTCCCGATGCACGCGGCGTACAGCATTGGCATGAACACTTCCATGTACTCGACGAAAAGCAAGACCTCGGTGGCAAAAAGCAGCTGCAATGTTTGCTCAAGGATGCGAGCCTGGTCGCGACGACGAACAAATATGTGATCGATCATGATGCCACTTACCCCAGGTGCTGACACGAAGCGAAGGGATGGATTGAGGTGATCTGTTTTCGATGTTTGTGGAATGGCTTCCCGAGTCTCAATTTTCTCAGCATTGCGGCCTGCTAGCTCAAGGTCTATCGTTGGCTGTGTATATCGCGAAGCCGCTCTGCTCCGCTCAGAAACCTTATCGAAAGACTTTGTTCGATACAAAGCTTGCACAACAGATTTTGCCGGTAGCTCCACAGATCGACCACGCCGTTTCGCCTTGATATGATTGCCTGTCTGCTTGGACGCTGGATCGAGATATTTTCGAGAAGTTTGTTCTTCATTTTTCGCGGAGACAATTCTACCAAAGTCCAAGAGCCGGCGTGATCCACGAGTGCGAATGAGCTCCGCCTGTATGTAAACAGATCTCGGCGGACTCAATGTTCTCTTCTTGGAATGCCGAGTGATAGCGCCGAATTGGGTGCGAGACCGATCAAATGCCGCCTCTGTCGTCGGTTTGATAAGATAGAGTCGACGTTGTTTCAGTTGAGACCGGCGAAAACTCCGCCATCGAGACTCGATGTTTTTTAGAGTCGCCCGCCACAGCGAGGTTAACGAGCGGTGGCTGCGAGATTGTTCTTGAAGACCAGATCCCCAAGACCGAAGACATACACTCATGCCATCAGCTTTTCCTTCTCGCGATTGGAGCTGTGGATCACTAGTTTCAGAGTTAGTTTCGGCTTCAGAGTATTTTTTAGGCTCGAGATTCGCATCGCCGGCCTCGATAATCTTTATCGCCGTCTGAAGAGTCGATTGGGCATCGCCAATGTACTCGTGGTGAATGTATACCCTCGCCTCAATGATTGCCTGTACAAAGTCCATCCCCATGATCATCAATGCCATCAAGTTGTTTTGGACGTATTGCATGCACACCGTTTGGTACAGCGAGCCAGAGATCTCCACCATGCAGATGGTCACGTCAGCCGAAATGTCGTCCAATTCACGAGAATACTTCCAGAGCTGGCGCTTGAGCCCTACTTTCAGCACGGGAAAGAAGAAGATCATGGCTAGCTGCGCTTCATACGGGAGCACCGCAAACAGTATCGAGAGTCCAAGCAGAAAGTAGAACAGAACGAGTTGTGTGCCGACGACTGGCAGATATTTCTTGAGTTTGTGGACGACGCGAGTGAGATCTGTCTTGGCAAAGAGGTAGTTGTAAATGACCACAAACGTCCCCCACACCCCGACACCAAGTAACTCTCGCATTGGAACCGGGAATCTCCATGTGAAAGCTACCATCACCCATACACACTCATTCGATGTAGCTGCACAAGCCGCAATCACCAGACAGCGAGCATGGGTGTATGCACTGTTGTCTGCTTGGAGCCCAAGTGCTTGCTTCCCGGCCAGCAGAAACATGTACGTCATGACGAAATGGGATAAAGCTGAGCGGAGAAACGTAGTCATTTGATGCGCCGCGCTGAGTCGAGGGTCTTGGAGTTTGATGCTGTCGAAGGTAACTAGCACCAGCAGTGTTGGGAAAGGAGATAGGATGACCACGGCAAGCACGCGATAGATGCTGGCTGTTTCTTGGTACTTGTGGAACGCAGAGATCTTGTCGACAGAGTAGCGTCCAAGGTACTGGTGCTCGGTCTTGAGCTCATGAAACCTTCTCAGGTATGTTTTGATCCACAATGCAATTCTCTTCAGAATCATTGTTTCAGGAAGAAGTTGTGTCCTGTGACTTGGAAATTGCAAACTACCTGCCGTACTTGCTGAACCAAATGGAGCACAGCTTGCTGGTTACGCCTAGTATTATCCTATAAACAGTGTTGGCGTTGCGTTGCATCACGTTTCAAAAGTAAAAAAAAGCAGGTTGCTGCAGCTTTGTTTGGTGGGTGCGATGCTAATTACGCGATCGCATCACTGGACGAAAGTTGGCAACATATTTCGCGCTCCAAATGTAGCAACAACACGGATCGGCGTCATCGGTGCATCTGTGACGATAAGAAACGCCGTGAAACATCCTCTGAAGAGTTTCGCGGTTTATATTTGACTCAATGCCTGACGAAAGCCGACTCCGGCGAATCTATTTCCCATTCTGTCCGACTGCCATGAAAGTCTGTTGAGTCGCTCGACACGCATAGCTCAACCTTTTTTCTGCTTCGAGTATTTCAAGGGAGAAATGCGAAGCCCCGCAGCGTGAAATCACTTGTATTTTCATCACGTGGAGTTGCCAAGTGAGGCCCATGACTTCTTCCTGAGGCGATGTGGTGTCCCATTCCATGTGGCAAGGAAAAATCGTAATTTCCACTTTTTGCTATCAATAGTGCAACTCAAGCGGTTGGGCCGCGCATGGCGATGGATGGCGGCGACCCGATGGCCGGCGCCGTGAGCGCCGCGGCGCTGATGGCCGCCGCGACCGCCGCCAACTCTGCGGCTGCGTCCGACGCGGCTCCAGGCGAAAGTTCGAGCTCCGCCGCGCCTCAGGAGCCGCGGGACGAGCCCGAGAAGCGGGACGAGCAGCCCAAGGCGAGCGACAACTCGGTGCTCATTATGGGCTTCCGCGTGGACTTCCCCGCGGGCAAGAAGCCGTTCCCGGCGCAGCTGGCGGTCATGAACAAGGTGCTGGCGGCGCTCAAGACGAGCCAGCACGCGCTGCTCGAGTCGCCCACGGGGTCAGGCAAGACGCTCGCGCTGCTCTGCTCGTCGCTCACCTTCCAGCGCCAGTTCACGCGCGAGCTCCTGGAGAGCGAGAAGCTGCGCCAGGAGGCGGCGACCAAGGCCAAGGCGGAGGCAGCAGCGAGCAAGGCGGCTCAGCCTTCAGCTGGAGGTGTATTCGAGCGATCAAGCTGGAGCCAGCAAGGCGAGCGCCATTGCTGTCGACGACGACGACTTTGCGCTCTCGCAGCCGTCTTTCGACAAGTTCCGATATGGACGCAAGCGCGATGGCAATGGCGACGCTAGTGCTGACGGATCAGCAGTTCAGGAGGAGGGTGATGCTACCACCAGAAAACGCGACGCCGAGGGGGCGGAGGCAGGCGGAGGACCAAAGAAGAAACGAGTGCTCCCCATGTCATTCGGTGCGGCAGCTGCAGCAGCGGAGCAGCACGCGGCTAGCAGTCCCGATTACGATGATTTTCACAGTGTCGGAGGAAATGAAAAGAACCCCAAGCGCACGAGAGTGACGCCACCGCGCATCTACTTTTGCTCGCGAACGCACTCACAGCTGGCACAGGTTGTCGATGAGCTCAAAAACTGCCCACCGTCGTACTTGGCGTCGCCCGATCCGATGAATCCGGTCGTGCAGCAACTGCAAATGTGTGTGCTGGGCTCCAAGCCGAACTACTGCGTAAATTCCAAGGTCAACAAGATCCCTGCGCAGGTGGACGAGAAATGCCAGCAACTCGTGCAAGAAAGCAAGTGCACGTACTTCCGAAAACTTAAAAAGACGAACGATTTGCGCCGGGTCACGCCACCAGTCTGGGACATCGAAGACATGCTGGCACTCGCCAAAAAGCACCGCGAGTGTGCGTACTTTCGCGCTCGTGAGGCGCTGGACCACGCCAACATCGTATTTTGCCCCTATAACTATCTCTTGGACCCCGGCATCCGAGAAGCAGTTGGTATCACCCTCAATAACGCTATTGTTGTCTTGGACGAAGCTCACAACGTGGAGGACACGTGCCGTTCTAGCGCCAGCGTCGAGCTGACGACTGATGCTCTTGAGGCTGCTATCCGCGCGTTCACTGTCGTCATCAAACAAGGAGCTCGCCCTCCGAGCTACAACGCGCTGCTCAAGCTCCTAAATGGAATCGATCGGTGGCTGCGCCATGTTGTCAAGAATGCGAAAGAGCTGCTGCAGACCACAGGTTTTGAGCAGGAAAGCCGCGTATGGCCTGGGTCGTACACTCTTGCCATGTTAGCTGAATTCTGTGGTGTCACCAAGGAAAACTTTGCAGAACTCAAGCAGCATGTAGCGAGTGTTGCGGAGAATGAGAAGGAACTGGTGTCAAGCGGCGAAACTAGTGCCAGTAACGACTTTGAGTCGCCTTCAAAGGCCAGTGAAAACGATTCGACAATACTTCTTGGAGCTCTGGCCCTGAACACTGTTCGCAGCGTGATCAACGTAGCCGACTACATGTTTCGTGACGAGCTCAAGTATGTTGACGACTTCAAGCTTATTGTTATGCGCTCCCGCTCCCTTTGGAACGGTCGCAACAATCGTCGCGGATATAGCACCGGTGGGGATTCTGGGGACGGGTGGCAGACCAAAATGTGCATTTGGTGTTTGAACGCGGCAGTGGCATTTTCCGATGTCATCAAGAACGCAAGAAGCGTTATTCTTACGTCGGGGACACTCAGCCCGATGGATTCATTTGCAGGTGAACTCGGGACAGAGTTCCCCATTCGCTTGGAAGCGAATCATGTCGTGGACATGCGTCGGCAAGTTCTTGTTGGGGCAATCATGAATGGACCAGGTTTTGTTGACTTGTCGTCGACCTACAAGAACCAGCAAGAGTTCAAATATCAAGACTCTCTCGGTGAACTGCTACTGCAGTACTCGGGATCTGTTCCAGGCGGGATCTTGATGTTCTTGCCTTCTTACTCTCTCATGGACAAACTAGCCTCCCGCTGGTCGCAGACTGGCCTGCTTGCAAAGCTCGAGGCTGTCAAGACCGTTTTCACAGAGCCAAGGAATGCAGGAAAAGACTTTGATGCACTTCTTGACGATTACAAAAACGTCATTTCGACGACTTCAGCGACGATAAGGCAAGGTGATGCTAGTGGTACAAAGACGGGGGCTATTTTTCTTGCTGTGTACCGTGGAAAAGTTAGCGAAGGCATCGATTTTTCGAATGACAATGCACGCGCTGTACTGGCAGTCGGCATTCCGTATCCAAGTGTCAAAGAGCTGCAAGTATCACTGAAACGAAAATACCAAGATGAGAAGAGTCGTATCGACAAAGCGCTCGTGAACGGCCACGTATGGTATAACCTGCAGGCGTTCCGCGCTCTGAACCAGGCTTTGGGACGTTGCATTCGCCACCGACAAGACTATGGGCGCCATTATCCTTGTTGACTCGCGCCACCGGTTCCAGGCACATACACGCTCGCTATCCAAGTGGATGCGGCCGTTCATCCGCGAGTTTGAGCATGCTGAACAATGTGTTCCCCTTTTCTCGGAGTTTTTCAAGAGGAATGCTCGGGAGCTCCCAACCCCAGCGTTGCCACCTTCGACTACAATAGGTGAGGCTCAAACTCCGGGTGACTCGGCCGCCACAGGATGGATCACACCAAAAAAGCGTGGGTCGATGACTCTGAAGTACGAAGAAGAAGGCGCCAAGAGCAGTAGCGCACAGCAACGAAGTTCGGGGCGGCAGTTACCTGGCTCGTTTGGCCGCACTATGGCGTCTACGATGGATAGCGTGCGCTCGTACTTGGCCCAGCAGCAGCTACAGCAAACAAAACCTCGTGTGTTTTCCATCTTTGAGCAGCGAAATCCGAAACAAGACAAATAAACGTTACATTGAACAACTCCGGAATGTTGTCAATGACCTTGTCTGCGGTGCTAACTACTCCACGTTATCCTCTTCGTCATCAAATCGCTCGAGCCTCGCTGACCCGACAGCGATGATTGAGTGGGCCTTGGAGGAGACAACTGCAGCCTCGGGTACACTGAGACTGGAGCTTTGAGGAACTGACAGGTTTGACGATGATCTTCGTCCTCGGAATGCAGTTGCTGCCGACTGAGATGGTGGTCGTATCAAGACAGCAGGGGAAACTAATCCAGCGGCCTCATTAGCAAGTTGCTGCGCGTGCTGGATTAGACGCATCATCTCGCCATCAGAAACGCTGTGCAACAGCAAGAAAACCTTGTTTTCTGCTTGAAAGCGTTGGAAGGCGGCAAGCTCATCAAGCACGTTGTACCGGAATTCGACCCGCCGCTTGTGTTGCCTGTCAGCTTTCCATTGTTCCCTGCTCCAATTCACACAGTCAGTTTATTTCAGCCTCGGTGCCATTTGGATCTCATTACGCACCTCTTTTTCTCCTTCAAATCGCGAAATAGTCTTCGCTTTTCAGAAAGTAATTGCCGCAACAAGTGTGTCTTCAATTGAATCGACACCTTCTCATTCTTTTGAGATCCATTCATTAGTGCTAACACTGGTGGTTTGCTTTCATATTGAGACGGTGAGTTCGTTGAAAGACTTCGACTAGGAGATGGAAGAGCTCCTTCATGCTTGTTTGGTGATTGGCGAGGAGATCGAGCGCGTTTCTTTTTACCGTTTGGAGACTTGCGACCGCTTTTCGGGGATTTGGTTGTCGTATAATAGTCGTACATTGCAAGCTGAAATTCTTCCCCCATGTTTTGCACGAGCTTCATGTTACGCTTCACCAGCTTCGGTGCTGCTGGAGGCTCTTCCTTCGAAGGGGATGTTGGTTGGGAAGCACTGTTGGCATTCGCCATCGTCGGTATCGGGATAGGGATGCCAGAAACAATGTTGGAACCAGTTGATCCTATTCCTGCTGTCGCTACTGAGGCAATCGGCGATTGTACGGTTCCTCCGTTGCGCAAGTGTCGATGAACGCCTTCGAGTCGCTTCTGCTCTTTGGGTGCCTTTGGTCCATGACAGCTGTCACCCCTGTTAGCTACCGCTCGGAAATATTCAACCAATGTCACAGTTCTCGTCTCGATCTGGCTTGGAGGGCGAGGTGTCATTGGCACAAGTTGAGTATTTCCTCCGTCGCCGTGAGGGGACATCAGTCCATGGCGGCGTTTAGCCTTCTTTTCAAGCCTGGTCCAAACGAGGAGCAGTAATTTGACACGTGCCTCCGTAATGGCCCGCCACTCACGCCACATGACTTGGAAGTCACGCACGCGCTTGCGAAAGCGCAAGATCAGCCGGCGAAACTTGACGTCTTGGAACTCGAACCAGGATGTGACAATGATAGCGATCGCATATCGGCGCTCCAAAAACCTACGACTCTCCAACCACCGACGAATAAAACGTTGTACGAGCTGGATTGCGTTCATAACGAGTGGCATCCGGTAGAATGGCGAAGTGATTGGTGTCATTGGTGTAAAGCTGAGGACAGCCAGCGAGTTCTGTCGGACAAGAGACTGCTGACGCCAGTAGTGCTGAATTCTCTTTGCCATGAGAACTTTGTTGAGTGCATCTCGTTTTTTCTTGAAGAGGTGGAAAGCGCGCAACCACTTCTGTGTTTGACTCTGCAAGAGCTACAATAAGCAGCCATTGAGACTCACAGAAGCGTTTCCGCTGAAGTTCTTGGTACTGAAGTCGTCGCTTTTGCCATCTGCTGACGGCATTTCGCACTGCTGTCTCTTGAGCTTCATCCAATTCCTTCTTTCGCTTTGATGCCAGCTGAGTTTTTGATCGATAACTGAAGGGAGTATGGCCGCTTCACCTGGTCGATGAATCACTGACAGGCGAGCCAACTTGCGATTCTTTTGGACAAGATCCTCGCCGTGTTCTTCAATCAACTGTTGCTGCTTAAGCCGCTGAATAGTTTCTATCTTGGAAATGAGTTCTGGAAGGCTTCGAAGTTCGTCTACCCGAGAGCGCAGCTTTCGTGACTTTAGTGCAGCCGCGGTCTGCTCGCGCAGGTCACTTCTTCGCGTAGAGAAAGGGGTTGTTGAATGGGTTGAATGACCTTCTACTGCTGCCTGAGGATTTGTAGACTGGAATAAGGACAGCAGCAGGCGATCAACGTCTTTATTTGAAGCCTCACGGGAGTGGGTGAGGCATCGTTCGGTTTCGGTGGTGAGCGTATGCTGCTGTGGATGACTGCGGTTAGAATGATGAATCCGTCGTGAGGCTGCAACTCTTTCTCCATATGTCGATCCCAGGGTGGACTGGTGACGTGGCCGAGGAGGGCATGTGATTGTAGCTTTCTTGTTGTCCGAAGGAATGCTTTGTTGGCGCTCCTCGTGCTGAAGAGTATCGTGCAGTAGCTTTTCCATTTTTACTTGATGCCATTGAGAAACTCCATCTTGACGCTGGCGGTAGATTAACCACTCTGCCGATGAATCCAATGGGAAGGTATCGGCAGTAGCAGATGATATAGCGTTATCGACTCGAATTGAGCTAGCCTCACTTCGATTACTTGGTGGACGCTTCGACTCTGGTTCTTTCGTGTCTTGAACCATGGTAATCTTCTCCAAGATAGTGGTAATTCGAGTAACTCTATCGTTCACATTGCTACTTCTTGTTTCCAGTTGAGACTGCTCTAGTAGAGCGCTGGACTTGCTTGTCTGCTCAACTGGAAGCTGTTGAACACTTGGTCCACTAATGGTCTCTTGAATAGTGTGGTTTGTCTCCAAATCGTCTCTGGTCTCTGGCGGAGGAAACAACCCGCGGTCGATTCTCTCCTTGAGCTCTTGATTTCGATCGTGGAGGTGGAAGCCATCACGAACAGTGAATCGCTTTCCTGGCAAAGAGTGGATTGCCTCGTCATTCGAGACAGCGCGATGCTTGCTCGGGTTAGGAAGTCGGACTGCCTGGGGGATGATGCTGTGAGAGTCAATGAGCGTCATGCTCTATCCTACAAATGTGCAAGACCTGATCACCTTGAATTCCAAACAACTGCTCGCGTATCGGTGGCGTTTCAATTTGGTAACCAAAGATAGTCAAAGCCTCGAACAGTCTCGAGAGGATATCTTTTCAGCGTCTGCTCGCCAACAAGCACATTCATGGCGGATCAAGAAGACTCGGATCCATCATTACCGGAGTCGATCGCGTCAAGCACCAGTGATGCCTCCGATAGCCATTATTTTGAGGAGGAGTTCGAGGAAGACAGCACAATTGTGCTAGCTGCACATTCTAATACGCATGCAGCTATTGAAGCTGAGGAAGACAAGGCATATGATGACGACTCGTTTGAGAATGAAGCAGAGGCTAATTCTCAACTGGGTTCTGGTATAGAGGAGCGTAAAGACGAAATATCTGCAAATGGTGATTCACTTTGTGAATACGACGAAGACTTTGAAAACGAAGATGGGGATGAGTGGAGCACAAATATGGAGCTGCACGATGTCTCTGAGTCTCGGGGACCGTTTACTGTAGTCAAGTTAAATCTAGAGTTACATGACCAGGTGCCTGACCAAGCGGTCGAACAAGTACAAGACATGCAAACTCCTCAAACTGATTTTTCGCAGTGGTGCATCGAAAAGTTTAGAATTATCCAAGCTACCCACTCTATGGAAGTGAAGTGTCAATCTGATTCATACGAGCCTGCACCTGAATCGCTCAAGCTGCAGGGTTCTGCCGCAATTACTCAACTAATGAAGGTTGCAATGAGCAAGCGCGCTCAAACAAGCTCTGACTGCCGCAATCTACTCCACAAAAAGCCGTGTAATGCGTTGGAAAGCGTCTGCATATCTTCAACATTGGTGGAAATTGTTCAAAACAGGTGCTTTGAGGCAGGTATAGCAGAGATGTACACGATGCAAGAGGCTGAGAGAGAACCTGCTGGTCATAAGGAGATTCAGTGGTCTAGAGAAACACCAAAGAAATCCTTATCGACTTTTTGCTCGACAAAAATGGAGGATCTACGCGGAAAACTAGCAACAGCATCGTTGGAAAGCATAAGCTCCAAATGGATGCTCCCTACGTCTTTTAACAAATCAACTGATCCAAGAGAGGATACTGGTTTCTTAAGCATCGGAGTACTTCAGGCAATGCATGAGATGACGGAAGCTCAGCACCGAATTCTCACAATTGGTTCTTCGGATGGGGGAGCTCGTGGACTTCAGTATGGTGCACGGAAGCTTAGAATGGCAGCTCAAGTTGCAGCAACAAAACAACAGCTGAAGATTTCAGCATGTATCCGTGAACAGGCCATTTCTGTACTAGGTGGACAAAATGAATAGCACCTATTTATATGAAAAGACACAACAAGCATTTTGCTCTCTTCGTCAGATAAATGCGTCTTGCCCATTTTCCTCATCAGGGAACTAGAGCGGTCTCATTGGTATTCACCCGCCTGTACCCTCAGTTGGCCTGTCATGACAACCGCACAAACATCCATAGCCGGTTCGAATGCGTTGAGTGACATGCACCCTAACGCTGGGCTGACGTCCGTGTATATATGCGTATTGTCAAGATGGGATGTATTTGTGGGCAGAAGTTGATCGAATGAAAACTCAGATACTAGAGCTGCAAGCCTCTTCAAAAAGTATGCGGCACGAACAGACCCGCATTGCCGACTACGTTCTCTCTTTTGTCACACATGCACAGTTGGACGCTGCCATGACAACTCGGGTACGTTTCTTCAGAACATTTGATTTGATTTGAGCAATGCCGCTAACACCACCAGCTTTAGGTTTCTCAAGCAGCCGCCTGAGCACAAATTCGAATCACTACGAACTGAAATGCACTCAGAACTTGCGAAGAAGGCAGACTGCAATTCTCTCAAGACCCTGCAAGAGGCAAAACTTGATATATCTGTGTACGAAGCTAGTGCACGCGACATCAAAAAGTTTCGGACTATGCTTGAGCAGAGCTTGCGTGACTTATTTGCGGTATTCGCATCGCAAATTGAACTCCAGGTTCGGTCGAAGCTGTCGATTGATGACTTCAACCGTATCTTTAACCCCGAGTCAAACGGTCAGAAGGCTGCAATTGAGAATGCAGCTGCGAGGATTGCCCAAATGAATGAAAAACTATTGAAACTGCAGGTTTACGTCGACGAAGACCAACAGCGCCAGCTCAAATTGACAGCGCTGGACAATCAACTATTCGAACTCGGGGTCAAACACAGTGAGTGCAAGGCATCGCTTGCGCACTTAGAAGACATCTTAACTGGTACTCGAGCACAGCTAGATGAGTTAGGCGATAAACACTCACAGACATGTGGAACGTTGGCGTCGTTGATTACTGGTGTCCAAGCGTCTAAGCGAGATCAAGGACTTATCAACACTGTTCTTCATGACAAACAATCAGCTTTGAATGAATGCTTAACGCTCTTGAAACGCAGTGAAGAAGAGCAGGATGCCATGCTTAAGGAATTGGATACTTTCGCTCGCAAAGTGCTCGTTCGCAGTATGGAAGAGAGGTTATCACGCATGAATACTGCGATGACACGAGAGATGGAAGAGATTCGAACCAAGCACCGCGGCTCAACCCAGCAGGTCGCAAACGAGCTGCTTCGAGTAAACGACAAGCTACTGGCAAACCGCGACAAGACGTCACAGCTGGATTCAATTGTGCGAGGACTAATGACAAAGCTTCAAGAGCTACGAAACGAACTTGATTTTGTGAAGGACCCGCTGGCAACTCTGGCGACAAATTTGAAGGAAGAGAATGAGACCATTCTCACGGAGATTCATCGAAGTCGGGTATGGTCGCGTCGGAAATGTCATGTGTCCATAAATGATTCAGTGCTCACTCACAGGTTGTTTCATTTAGCACGAGACGCGCGAAATCATGTTGGACTACCAAGATTTGTTGGAAAAAGAACAGCAGCTACAAGGAACGGTGCCGTCTCGACCAAGCACTGCAATGGCTATAACGAAGCCCTTGGGGTCAGCCTCGACGTATGTCAACCGACGAACAAAACAGCAAAAGCTTTTGGAGATGCAAGAATCTGAGAGGCTGCGTGTAAGTCGTCCGCATACATCAAGTACGCGAGTACGAGCAGCCAGTGCAGCTCCACCATCAACAACTTGTTCTCAGCCTTTAGAGGAGCCTAGCGCCAGACAAGAAGTTATCCCGCTAACTCCGAGGAGAGCCCAAACTGCTGGTGCAGCCACAAAAAAGAAAGCAACAACACCTGCAAATTCTGCTCAATCTACCATAAGAAAAGATTGTGAAATCAGCAATCCATACATGCCGATTACAAGAGGTCTCGCCACTCTTGTCGGCGATCATGATAGTACATTTCACTTCCCAACTGTAGGCTGTGAATCTGATAGAGCCGAGGTATCGTAGAATAAATGCAACTTTTGTGAACAGACGCCAAGCGTCAGTCGAAACTTCTCCAAAGAGGCAATGCCAGCACTCAGCATTGCTTCAAGCGCAGGAGCACGGCGGCCAACAGCAAAGCCCAAACCGCACGTTCTGGGCGGAAGCAACAACTTGCGAAGTGAGCGGGAGCGACGTGAACTCGCCGAGAAAGCTCTTCAGCAATCGAACGAGCGACTAAAAAGGATAAAGGAGGAACTAGCTCCTCAAGTCTTGAAGCTAACGGATGCTGTAAAGGTAGAGCACAATAACGTTCCGGAAGATCAAACTATCTTTTGAAAGTATCTGCTGTTGTTGAGTCACCAGACAATTCACATTGAGAAGCAGCACCAACTGGAGTTGGATGAAGCATCACAAGATGTTCTTGAAGCACTTCAGAGTCAAATGAACGCACTTGAGGGCTGGCAGCAGCGCTTTCCATCCATGCTAGATGAGAAATTAGGCCAAGTGATGCTTCAAGTGACTGAGCAAATGGAAGCAAAATCTCACGTATGTTGTTGCTTCTATGCCTGGATATTGCCGTTTTCGCTGACATACTCGGTTTGACATGACATTGCCTAGCGCCTTCGATTCCAACTTGATGACTTGCGGAACTCACAAGAAGAGCATGCTGCTGAGTTGAGTATGGCCTGTAACGAGGTTAGCCTTCGGGATTTGTTGAGGAAGGCATTGCAGTAATTCACTCTTTTGATGTGGAATCAGATTGTATCTGCTCGCGAGTTTCTGGCGACACGAATCAATGCGGCTGAAGACGCGACAGAGGGTGTCCGAGGCGATTGCGCACGCAATTCCGAGCGCCAGCAACTAGCTCTTGAGGCGCTCTCGACGAAACTCGCCGAGCTTGACGAGAAGATTTTCCTGCTCGACAAGGAGCTACTTAAGCTAAAGATGGCTCTACCCGCATCTGTTGCAGCGGATTTGGTCGTTGGGGGTAGTGGTATGCAGAACACTCGATCTTCTCTTGGTGGGACAACAGGTATCTCTAGCATTGAAGCTTTTCAAAGGATTGAAGAGTTCGCGAGCGAACTCACTTCAATGTGAGTAGCATCAACGAAACCGATAACATACTGCTGGTGATGGGAAAGTGCTCATTACGATTTGCCTACCAGGAAAGCAGAGTTGACCGGAAGCCGGAGTGCACATCGGCAGCAGTTCGAGGCACTCACTAATAGGCTTCGAGAGGCTGCTAAGAGTAGTCAACGACTCCAGCGAGACGTTGACGCGCGGCTTGCAGATGTCGAGACTAGCATTAAAAAGGTTGTAACCAAAGCACCTAGTGAGATGGCAAAGCGCCTGCTGCAGGCTCAAAGTATGTGGAAAGCAGAGCTTCATACCCTGACGGCAAGGCTGAACCATTTTGAAGAGGAGCTGCGAGGTGACCGGGTGGAAGCTCAACAAATCGAAAATGATGAAGCGCCATCGCACGATTGGGTGGAGAATACAGACCGGCGACTTCATGACCTGGAGAGCAGGCTTGAGGACGTTTGCACTGACATGATCGCCGCCGAGAGCATGTTTGACGCCACGGTACGAACGTCTTGAATTGGAAGAGGAAAATCAATTCTAATGCTAGTTCGTGTCAGCGTAAATCCAACCTTGTTCGCATCACGCAAGTGGAGAGCGATATGCTGGGTCTGTACGACTGGACGCGAGGGAAAGTGGCAGCGGTCGAGCAAGAGACTACCTACACGGGCGAGCTCGTGACGTACTTGAGCAAGCAGTTCAAGGTTCCGAGGTGAGTATTCGAGTGAGCAAGTTCATTTCCTGATAATACTGTCTAGAGACTATGAAGAGGGCTAGACGCGACTGTCCGCATCCACCTGCTTGCCCAAACCATTATTGTACTCTTCTGGGTAGATCTTGAGCCACGCGCTGTGGAGGTCTTCGTAGTGCTTGGGACGAGTAAGCTGCCAGCCACGTGGGTCCTCAGCCCACAGAACGAAAATGGTAGTCACAGCACTCGCGACCACGGCCATAAAGAGGTTGTTCACGGCGTAGCCGATGACAAAGCCAAAGAACCCGATGAAGGCATCAGGGTGCTGCAGAATAGCGAGGGCCTCCGTGTCCGAGTCGCTCGCGATTTGGATCGCGATGTAGGCCGAAATAGCGCCAACAACGAGGTTTCCGAGGAAGAATACGTTGCCGGTGAGGTCGTCATTGACGATGGCACTCCAGCCCTTTTTCGCGAAAAGCTGGAAAACATGGCGGCTGGACGTCACGAAGCTGTAGCCGTAGCATCCAACATACGTATACGCGAACCGGTTGAAGAACTCGATGGCACTCTCAACACACCCGACAAGGCACGCGAGGCACGACACAAGGCATGCGGCCACGCAGTTGCCGGACCGGCTGAGCATCCATGAGAGGCAGTTGAGCAACCAGACGATGGTCTCGAGGATGGCGACGATGAGCGACCCGAAGCAGATGCTACCAAGGTTTAGTGTCACAGCACGAGCCCACGCTCCCATGGTGATGAATGGGGTGTTGCTGGCTGTCTTCCAGGCAGCCACCGTGCCCGCAGTCGTCACGGCGATCACGTTGCGCAGCACAAAGGTGACCCAGAAGTAGACGAACACCATGGCGACAAGCACGCCGATGACGGTGCCGGCCTGGATCTCCAGCTCGCAGCTCTGGGTCGTACACGAGTCATTCGTGACCTTGATCCAGTCGTTGTGGAAGAGCAGTCCGAGGCTGCCGAGCGTCCATGCGACGGCCCAGGCGAGCTGCACGCCGACCATGACGACGGCGACGACGAGCGTCATGGGCAGGCGGAAGATGGCGCTGCCCGCGACTTTGAGGTGCACGGCGGCAAACTTGATGCGCTTGCGCACGCAAGTGATGTAAATGATGAGCAGCAGCGCGAATAGTCCGAACACAATGGCGGGCCAGAAGTAGAAGTCGACGCCGTCGTCGTAGGCGCGCTTGGTCAGCAGGTAGGCGGCGGCGATGTTGAGCGCGACGAGCACGAGCAGCGCGACCCAGATGAGCAGCGCGCCGGCGACGACCATGAAGGCGATCCACACGAGCGAGATGGCGGCGGCCGCGAGCCCTGCGAGCGCCATGTTCTTGACGAGGATCTGCACGGCCGAGTCCTGCGAGGCGTCCGTGACGGTCGTGGCGTCGATGAAGTCGTTGCCGTAGTTGCCCGCGAACACGACCGTCATGACGACGAGCGCCAGGAAGGGCAGCAGGAAGAACACGTCGTGGCACTCGCGCGTGGGCGCGTCGTCCAGCGCCATTGGCGGCGCCGAGGGCAGCGGCGGCTCGTCGTCCAGCGAGCGCTGCGCGTGGTACGCGAGCTGGTTGGGCGCGTACGCGTGCTGCGCGTACAGAGAGCTCGGCGGCTCGCGGTCCATGGCGGCGGGCGGTGCGTGTGGGCGGGCAGAAGCGCGAGTGAGCGGCCGCCGACCTGCGAGTCGTCCGTGGATTTTCCCCCCATGTGTTGGACAGGTAGCTGATTGCGATCGAAGCGGCGGCGAGCTGATTACTTACCTTTTAAATAGAGTGGAATCGTTGAGATTATGGATGCTTTTGTCGTTTGAACAGTACTAATCAACTGTGATAATGAATAGGAGAGTATAATGTTGTGGGATTTGAACAAGTGCCGATGTGGGTTCCTGGCTGCCGCATGGGTCCGCTCGGAGCTGCTTGCCTCCATGCGTGGCGCTCGCGCGGCTGATGATCACAGAGCGAGCGAGCGACTGACTGACTGACCGACTGACTGATTGACTGACTGACCAACTGGCGGCCGCTAGGCGTTGCAGGAGACGTTGCCGAGCGGCTGCACGTCCAGCAGCGCGCACATGTCGAGGAAGTAGCGGATGCGCTGCGCCTCGTTGGCCTCGTTGGGTCCGCCGCACTCGAGCGCGCCGTTGATGATGTAGGTCGAGAGCGCGAAGCCGTTGGGCTCGGTGACCACGTCATGGATCACGAGTCCGTCCTTCTGCGGCGTCATCCAGTACCAGAGCCCGGTCTCCCACGCTACGGCCGAGTCGGTGGCCACGAGCTCGGGCTCGCTCAGCAGGTCGAGACCCAGCGCCTCGCCCGCGTGGAAGTAGTTGTAGTTCCAGCTCAGCATGATGGGCCCGCGGCCGTGGTAGCGCCGCCCTGGCAGGCACGGCACGCCCGAGCTCGTGTCGCAGTACTGCGACTCGTTGTACGACGCCGCCGCGTACTCCTCGGGCGCCTTGAAGTTGTCGCTCTCGTGCTTGAGCTGCGCCAGGAAGGACGCCAGCTCCCGCTTGTCGCTCTCGTCGTCGCCAGAGTTGCTGAAGGAGGGGTATTTGCTCGACACGGCGTCCACGAGGCCCTGGAAAGCGTACAGCGGCACCGCGTCCGGGAACTGCGTGGCGAACATGGACGCATTGAAGAAGCGAGTGAACGCGGCCTCGTTCTCTCCTACCGATGCATCCGAGTCGTTCGACGCAGCGCTTGCACTGGAGCTGGGGGATCCGTACCCACCGATCGTCGTTGGTGCTGGAGTGGACGGTGCCGACATTGGCGTCGTCGGAGCAGGTGTAGACGGCGAAGAAGTGGTCGTCGCAGGGTAGCTGGCGTCGCCGCAGACTTGCGCCGAGACCGAGGGAGCAGCGAGCAGCAGACAGGAGATGAGAGCTGGAATCTTCATGGTGGTGAGCTGGCTACTGTACTTGGTTGAAAGTGTGCGAGTTCGCGAGTGAGCTGGAGTGAGCTGGTCTTGACGACCGACCGACCTGTGATGTCAGACCACTCGCATGATTGCCTGCTGCCTGCGCCATTCCCGCCATGTGTTGTAAGGCATTGGATCGTCCACAATGGACGGCCTTCAACAACTACCAGCCTGTCGACGGCCGACTCGACCTGCAGCCAAGCGGACAGCAAATCGCCAATGAGACCTTGCAGTGTAAAGGAGTCGTGGACTCGGCAGCTGGTGAGCCTTACATGTTGATGGCAACGCATTACTCCGGAGAATGGTCTTGGCAAGGTTCTTGCCGACGTTGAATGCTACAGAACTAGGAGTATGATGCTCCGATTGCGGTCTCCAAGACGTCCAGAACGTCCTTGTGGTTCCTCTGCTTCGCGAGGCTCACTGCATGCTGCAATTTGAAGTCAGCGGGGAGGTGAGCGAGGAGGAGCTTGACCACCTCGGCGTAGCCTCGCAGCACGGCCACATCGAGTGCTCTGTTGGTGAACCCCTCCCTTCGATGTTCGAGGAGGTAGCGCACGATCTCGACGTGATTCCCCATGGACGCGTAGTCCACCGCGTTCTCTGTGCAACCCTCTGCTCGATTCTGGTCGAGGAACTTGATAACGTCCAGATGGCCATTCAGAGCGGCAAGGTCCATCGCCTCTGTTGTGCACCCTTCCTTGCGGTTCTCGTGCAGATAACGAACAATGTCGAGGTGTCCGCGCTTGGCGGCAAAGTCCATGGCTTCAGTAGTGGTCACGAGATCTGGTGCGTGTTGATGGAGGTATTTGAGAATCTCAAGCTGGCCACACAAGCTCGCCTCGCGGACAAACACGGAGCGACTGGCGCGCGTGTGGCGCATGTCGACATTCTCGTTCAGGATCTTGACGACCTCGAGGTTTCCATTCGAGATGGCGATCGACATGGCGCGCTTGCCGAACCCAGTCTCTCGCTTGCACAGGTACGTCAGCATCTCGACGTCCCCAGCAGCAGCAGCGATGATGAGCGTTTCAGCCGGCGACGTGTCCTTGCCCGTCTCGTACAGGAGCCTGAGCGTGTCGACTCGCTTGAGTCTGCACGCGAGCAGCTTGGCGTCGGCCAGCAGCGCGTCGGGGCTCCTTCTCATCAGCTGCTCGAGCAGCTCGTCATCCTCACTCTCCACCACCCACTTGGCCGCGCGGCGGCTCCATCGCGCGCTCACGTTGCGCAGCAGGAAGCGCGCGACCTCGAATTGGTCCATGCGGAGCGCGCCGTCCACCGCCTCAGCCGTGCAGCCCTCGGAGCGGTTGTGGAGCAGGAAGCGCACGACGTCGAGCTGCCCCGCGGTCGCTGCGCCGTCCATGGCCGCCGGCGTGCACCCGGCCGCGCTCAAGTGGTGCAGCACCGCGAGCATCTCGAGGTCGCCCGAGCGCGCCACGGCGTCCATGAGCTCCGGGCCGCACGCCGCCTCGCGAGACGCCAGCAGCGCGGCCACCGCGTGCGACTGGCGAGAGGCCACCGCGTCTGCCAGCGGCCACGCGAACGCGAACACGCGGCCCAGCGCCTCCAGCGGCAGCCGCGAGGCGCGGAACGGCGCCAGCGCGGCGACAGGCGGCGAGCTGCGCGCCATGGACGATCTGATACTGGCGCTCCTGCTGGAAGATTGGCGGACGTAAAGCTCCTGCGTGCGCGGTACTGAAGTGGGGGTGGGGCACACACAATTCCGTCTGGCGGGGGGTTTCGCGACTGTGGGCGTGGAAGTGGTCTTGTCATGTGTGTTGGGTCTCGCGAGGTGCTGACGTTACAGGATGCGATGGTCGGTTGCGACGTTTGGCTGCGGTGACGCTCAAGTTGCTTTTCTGGAGAAATGTTGTGTTGGGAAAACTGGGATTATAATCCAAGCGTGAAAATGGCATGCGGTATCCGCGTGGAAAGAAGATGGCTGCCGGAGGAAAGTCAGCGCTGCTCTCATATCATGGCTTGCGTCGTGTTCATGTTCATGTGTACCAGGTAAGTTGTGGGTTTTCTGAAAGAAATCCTAAAATACAAAGGGACTATGCATTTCGTCGTTTCAACCACAGTCGCATCATTGAAACTCGAACGCAGCAAGTTCTATGACGTCGAGCTCAATTCTGTTTATAGCACAGTACTAGCTGACATCGACAAGAAGTTTTGTTCCTCCAATGATTAGGAAGTGGGCTAGCAGATGCTCCACTCATTCTGCTTCTTGCGAGACTTCTAGGAGCATCTTGTCACATTGTAGCCGACCACGATGCCTAAGAGGCTTGCTCGATGGGTCCAAGAATGCCTAAGGAGGTTTCATGAGCTCAAAACCGAGCACCAGTACCTTGGACGCTACTCAGTTGACAAGACCTCTGCGTTCCACAAGTATCAAGAGACAGCCAGCATCTATCGCGTGCTTGCCGTGGTCATCCTATCTCCTTTCCCAACACTGCTGGTGCTAGTTACATTCGATAGCATCAAACTGCAAGACCCTCGACTCAGCGCGGCGCATCAAATGACTACATTTCTCCGATCAGCGTTATCCCATTTCGTCATGACGTACATGTTTCTGTTGGCTGGGAAGCAAGCGCTTGGACTCCAAGCAGACAACAGCTACATACACCCACACTCGCTGTCTGTTGATTGCGGCTTGCGCAGCTACATCAAATGAGTGTGTATGGATGATGGTAGCTTTCACATGGAGATTCCCGGTTCCAATGCGAGAGTTACTTGGCGTCGGGGTGTGGGGGACGTTTGTGGTCATTTACAACTACCTCTTTGCCAAGACAGATCTCACTCGCGTCGTCCACAAACTCAAGAAATATCTGCCAGTCGTCGGCACGCAACTCGTTCTGTTCTACTTTCTGCTTGGACTCTCGATATTGTTTGCTGTGCTGCCGTATGAGGCACAGCTAGTCATGATCTTCTCCTTTCCCGTGCTAAAAGTTGGACTCAAGCGCCAACTCTGGATGTATTCTCGTGAATTGGACGACATTTCGGCTGACGTGACCATCTGCATGGTGGAGATCTCTGGCTCGCTGTACCAGACGGTGTGCATGCAATACGTCCAAAGTAATCTGATGGCGTTGATGATCATGGGGATGGACTTTGTCCAGGCGATGATCGAAGCGAGAGTATACATTCATCACGAGTACATTGGCGATGCCCAATCGACTCTTCAGACGGCTATAAAGATTATCGAGGCCGGTAATGCGAATCATGAACCTGAGAAACATTCGAAAGCTGAAGCTAATTCTGAATCTAGGACAGATCAGCTCCAATCGCGAGAAATGAAAGCCGGTGGCATGAGTGTATTTCTTCGGTCATGGGGATCTGGTCTTCAAGAACAATCTCGCAGCCACCGCTCGTTAACCTCACTGTGGCGGGCGGCTCTAAAAAACATCGAGTCTCGATGGCGGAGTTTTCGCCGCTCTCAACTGAAACAACATCGTCGGTATACCATCCAACCGACGACAGAGGCGGCATTTGAGCGCTCTCGAACGGAATTGAGCGCAACCGCTCGACAATCCAAGAAAACTGTGTGGAATAGACCACGATCGATTTACATCCAGGCGCAACTCATTCGCACTCGTGGATCGCGCCGGCTCTTGGACTTTGGTAAAATTGTCTCCCCGAGAGATGGAGGACATACATCTCGAAAATACCTGGAGGCATCAGACAGGCAGACAGGCAAACATATCAAGTCGAAACGGCGTGGTCGTTCTGTGGAGCTTCCGGCAAAGTCGGTTGTTCGAGCATTGTTTCGCATGCGATCACTGGATACAGAACAGCCAGAGTCAGCGCCACAACAAACGCGACCAACGCCCGACTTTGAGCTGTCGGAACAGCTTGCCAAGGCCAAGATTAGAGAAACCGTGGCCAAATCTTTGGCAAGCGGTATCCCACACCGAACGCTTCAGCATGTGTCAGCAGCTGGAATCACTGGTATCATGATCGATCACATCTTTGTTCGTCGTCGCGACCAAGCTCGCATCCTTGAGCAAACATTACAGCTGCTTTTTGCCACCGAAGTGCTGCTTTTCGTCGAGTACATGGAAGTGTTCATGCCAATGCTGTACGCCGCGTGCATCGGGACGCTCTGGGAGCTGCCAAATGCCAAGTACAACGTGCTCTTAAACAGCATGAGTCGAAGCCAGGTGGTGCTGGAAGTGTGCACCTCATTAGCGTACGCCTCGCTCGAGTTCGTATCATTTCTCTCCGTCTACTGGTTCGTCAAGAAGCGGTACGGCATCTCGGCACTCTACCAGCTCGCGTTCCTGCTCGAGACATACTGGATGACGCTGCAGGGGAAGCTCATCGGCTGCTTCATCACGATCCTCAACTCGGCCACGATCCACCAGGGCGTCGACCTCTCCTTCAAGTTCGACGTCTCCGCCCAACTCCACTCGTAGCCCCCAGTTCACCACCACTAATAGTCTCCCATTCCACTCCAACACCTTACTGGCTCGTCAAGAAGCGGTACGGCATCTCGGCACTCTACCAGCTCGCGTTCCTGCTCGAGACATACTGGATGACGCTGCAGGGGAAGCTCATCGGCTGCTTCATCACGATCCTCAACTCGGCCACGATCCACCAGGGCGTCGACCTCTCCTTCAAGTTCCAAATGTGTGTGCAATCGGCGACAACTCATCTACGCATCCATCGAGCATCGTGTACACAAGTGTCGAGGCGTGACTTGACCAGCTGCCACGCAACGCTCGAGTTTCGTCATCACACGGCCCGGCGTAAGTTGGTCCAAGCGCTCTTCAAGCTCTTTCTTGCTCATCAAGTCGATGAGGGACGCGAGATCCACGCTCGAATACAAAGAAGCTCGGTACACGCGCTGATACATTTTGAGGGTGTGGTGGTCGCATGCAGTATACACACTCTGCAAGATGAGCGTCGCGTGCTCGTCGTATTCTTCGTATTTACGACGCTCTCGAGATCCACATCAAGCGCATCTTCAACGGCGAGTGGATGCAAAAGATATCGCACCGATAGTCGCCGAAGTAGTAGCAGGTCAATGCCCTCGACGTGAATCCATCTCACGTTTGCCCACGACGGCTTCTTGGAGTAAATGAGCGTCTCCATCTCGCGAATCGGGTACACGCTGCGCAATGCGATCCGGGGGAGTACTCAATGGACCCCATGGATGCCTCCACCGGTTCATCGTCAGGGGACGATTGCGAAAAGGAGGCTCGACCGAAGGCTGTAGGGGCGAAGAAAGACGGTGGTGCTGATGTCGCCGCAGCGCTGCCTTGTCAAGTCCAACTTCGTGGAGGAACGCGTCGTTGAAGAGCTGCGCGAGCTTGATCTCCTGGATGACGTGCAGGAGTTCGTTGAACGAGATGCCCCCCGCTGGCGTCAAAGTCAACTCGTTCGGCACGAACGAGTCGAACTGCGAGTCCCTTGGCGTGGAGATCCCCAAATTGCCTCTAGTCCGCATCGAATGCTGGCCTACGACACCGTGCCGTTCGCTTCAACCACACACGACATGAGAAACCAAGCACGCCCAGACAGTCTCATCTCACCATCTCACCATCTCGTAGTACGGACAGTTGTCGCCGCTCCGGCGGCCGCCTCAAGCCTTCTCCTCGCTTCTCGATCAGCTTGGCTCGGCGAGCGGCACCCTGCGCTTTTTTGTTCACCGTGCCGCCCTCTCTGGTTCTGACGCAGACTCAGATGTACCTCTTTCTATTCATATTAATTGAGGCATGGTATGTGTTTCAGAAAACGAGCCGACGCGGCGCGACGCGTCGGAATTGTGGAAAAGGGGGTCGGCGACGCGCCGCGCCGCAAGTCATTTTGTATACAATTCCAACCGTCAGATGCCGTCGATGTGTCTCGCTTGCCGTCGACGCGTCGCGACGCGTCGACCAGGTATTAATTGCGACCACCGTATGCCGTCTGGCGTCTCGACCTGTATGCATTCGATAAAGAAGATGGAGTTCCGCAGGTATCCCCGGGGGGTCAATTCGAGACCCCCCGGGGGCACTGAAGCGGAACACGAGAGAAATTTCCATTTTCGCATCGATGGTCCGTCCCTGGACATGACGGTGCCGGTGGCGCCGCGAGCGTCGCGAACGTGGACGGCGGCAGGAGCCAGCTGTACACGCGCTTGGTGGCACCAGTCGAGACGCAGCGCAAGGCGCGAACCGAGAGCAACCTGGAGGCCGCCGGGTCCCCGCGGTCGCTGCAGTTCGCGCTGTTCGGCGTGTCGAGCGCCGACACGAGCCGCCGGAGCTGCGGCACCTGAACTTGCTGCAGGAGGACGCGCGCAGGAGCAGCCGCGTGATCTGGAAGAGCGCCAAGGCCATGGAGGGCGCGAGCATTCAGAGACTCGCGAGGAAGCTGTGGGCGACCGAGGACGACCAGGACGTCGACGTGCTGTGCACGATCAGCGGCGTCGCGCGCGTCGTGAGGTCCGCCGACAGGGCGTACGCCGTTCGAGACCGCTGCCAGGTCTGGGTCGAGTGCTTGTTCGACTTTGGCCACCAGATCTGCATCGCCAAGAAGGAGCTGCGCCAGTTCGGCGACTACCGCGTGCAGGACATGGCGATGAGCGAGTGCCAGGGGTACGTGAACGCGCGATTTTTCCACATGTCTGGAAGGATTCGTATCATTTATACTCACCATCACTTGTGCACCCTATGCCTTAGATTCCTCGTGCGCCCGACGGTGACCCGCGTCCGCAACGAAATGATCGCTGGAAGCATGCTGCAGTGCCTTCGTGCCGTGGATCCTCGAAGCGAACAAGCTCCGTCGGATCTCGCGTGGACCGTATCATGGAGCGATTTGCCGCGGTTTACGCTTCAGTGGGAGGATGCATTTGTCAACGACCTCTTCCCGCCGATGCCGCTGTTCGACCAAGCCTTCGACTGCTAGAGCTACAGCAATGCAGTAGTCGCCCGGCAGGCGTGTACCTTTCGTATTTATTCCCGTGCCCTGGCGGGCGACAGCATTCTGGAGTTCATGGCTAAGATTACGACTCATTGAAGACGACACTGAAGAAGATCTCCCCATGGGGGAGACAATTGTTTGTTGCGTCTATGGTCAGCGAAAGCCTTATAGATGCCATGGCATGATGACGACTGCGCAGGAGAGGACTTCTAGGCTTGCTTGTACTTGGGGTGGATCGAGTTGAAGTACGCACGAACACCAGACGCCAGGATTGTGAAGCCAGTCATGCCAATCAGCGCTCCCTTCTTCCACAGCGCGTAGTTGTAGGCACTTGCGACGTCCTCCTCGGAGCAGTCCTCGGGAATCGCCTCGTTGTCCTTGGGCAGGCAGTGCGCGTGCACTTCCGACGTGTTGAACGACAGGAAAGTGAAGACGACGAGGCAGATGGTGGCGAACACGAAAGCAGTGCGCTTGCCGAACTGCGCCATGTCGAGTTCGGTCGAGGCTCGCGCCTGCATGGCGGTACACGACGACGCGAAGCTTGGAGATGGCAAAGTCAATGTAGGACCCGGCCTCCACGTGCGGCAAGCAGCAAAAGTCTCGCTGCGCCGCGACGATGACCTGCCACGTGTGTCCGTACGCAAAGGTGAGCGATTCCTGTCGTGCCACCACACCGCAATCGTCAGCTAGATGAGAGGCGCCCAGGAGAGGATGCGTCGATCAGACCTTGAACGCGAGCGCCAGCTTGGTCTCAACCTCCTCCTCGCCTTCTAGCGAGTTGTACAGGCGCTTGGAGCGGTCGAGCACGGCGGCGAAGGTCCTACTGCAATCGAAGAGCTTTCAAGAGATCGCTAAGAAGGCAGATGAAATCGCGAGCGCTTTTAAAGTCAAGTCTAGCCCACTGGTGCACTCTCAATTGCACACAATGATGCGTGAAGCGTACGGCAGCGCGACACCAATATTCCCTCTTGGACAGTCGCGCTGGACGCCTATGCAAGCGTGCTTTGCGTCGTTGCTCCGCGCTCGAAACTGCACTCCAGATGGTTGGAGTCATGTACCGTAGAGCCACAAGTGACTCAGCTCCTGCAGGTCATTTTGTCGCTGGCTGACGACAAGTTTTGGCAAGACCTGTCGGCTGCTGAGGAAGGCGTTGCGCGCGTGGTTAAAGCTGCATATCGTCTGCATCGATCCACCTCAACGACAGTTGCGGATGTGGCATTTGCACTGCGAGATATTTATCGCGCGTACAAGCGGCACACCCAGCGCTTTGGTGATACCCTTGAAGCAAGTGTCAAATAGTTGTGGAGCAAGTACGAGCAGCCGCTCTTCATCCTTGGCCTCTATCTTCACCCTGCGTTCGTCAAGCAAGAGATAAAGGGGACCTCAGGAGAGGTGATGCTTGGCCAAGTTTGCGCTGTTGCCGTCTACTACTACCGTCGACTCATCGGAGAAGATGTTGGCACACTGCAGAACGACATAGTGCAATGGGTTCGTGGAGACTTCCAAGCTGGAGCGACTTTCCGAAGTGACAGCGCAGCAACTGACTTCTGGAAGGATATGAAGGCCAAGGACCCAACTTAAAACTCCCGGAGCTGGCTGTACGAATCTTGTCAATCGAGGTCTCCACGTCAACTTGCGAGGCGCAGTTTCGCCTCTGGGGAGGCATCACCCTGTTTAACCCGCGCCTCAGACTCGTGAATCCAACCAAGGCGCGGTCGCAATTCCTCGTCCGTAACAAAACTCGTGAGGCGGACTATGTGAGTGGAAAGGCTGCTGGCAGATCGCGACAGCTGATTGACCCTGCAGAGCGCAAGAAGAAGTGGCAAATGAAGACAAGTGGAAATCGCCGAGCAACCGCTGAAAGAGCGAGCGCCATCAATGCGGAACTGGAGAAGGATCTACTCGCTGAACTGGCGTCAAATGACGACGACGATGACTATCGTGGACTATTGGCTCGAGAGCTGCAAGGAGATTCCAGATGAGGGAGAAGTCGAACCGAACTTTGAGTTCAAGGACATTGACTTTGCTACGATGACTACCCATCGGATGATGAAGATGCCGACAAACATAATGAAGAAAGTGACACGATGGACGTGGATCTTGAAGACTTCGCATCGGGTATGGAACCGATCGCCGAGCACGGACCACACTCGTTCAGCTGGTATAGATCGCACCATGAAAGTCTACCGAAGGTCGCTGCTGGCGTGGTTAACGCTGGACGGGTAAGATGTAGTAGTAGGAAGATGGTAAGGAGCTCTGCGTTTGCATCAGTTTGTTCTCAACGATTGCGTTTACATTCCTTGGACCCATTCGATAAGGATTGGAAGCCGCCAACAAGCGGCTTGTGTCTGGATTGATTCCCGCAGAGATCAATTCGAGCTGACCTATCTCGAACTGACTCCAACTGATGAAGAGCGAACCACGAGGGTGACATTGCGGTCTCGATTATAAAGTAGCACATTCGAATCCATCCGCGATCATGTCGCTGACCCCGACCGACTTTGATCTTTAGCAGATCTCGTCAGCATCGCCGTACCAAGTGACGTGGAGAGACGTCCGATGAAGGTTTTTCGCGCTTTTCGTGCTGCTGTCAGTCTCCAAGTCGCGGTCAAGCGTGGAGATGGGATTCACATCGTGGGGAAGGTTGGCAAGGACTGTCCATTTTCGCAGTTCAACATCGGTACAGTAGGGAAAGTTGAAAGTTGTTGCAGTGAAAACCTGTCGGAGATGAGAGGCGATGCGGCATTGCCGTACTGTTGCAGCTTCCCTCTCTCGCATCGGCTCGACGGCGCGGCACCCAATTTCGACGCGTTCCGATGTGAAGCATGGTGTGAAATGTGAAAATCACGTTGAAGAAAGATGATGCCCTGACTAACAACCGATCACCTTTTTGCGATATTCCAATCAGCGTTTTATCGCCGCACACAAGTGCTAATTTGCTATGCACACTGAGATTTGGTGCAATCCTCTGACGATTTTACCTGAGCGATTACGTCGCCCTGCGCAGCTCTTGGTCCTGGCGTTGTCACCGTGAAGTCATCCAAACCGACCATGATGACTCGGCAGCGCAATGTTGACTCTGATTGACGCATCGCGACCATCACACGTGGCTGGTAATGGACCCGCCATCGAATGCAATGGGCGAGACACAATCAGTGGTGCTCTCGCTTGAAACTGGTCGGCCCCATCGAGAGCCTCTACAGCCTCGCTTGCGATTTTTGCTCATTCGCAAACTCGCGCGCTCCAACCATGAGCTCGCCCAACGCCTTCGAGAAAATGTGCGTCGCTCACTCCAGCCGTTTCCAGTCTCGTTGGACTCTTCTAATGCTTTAGTTCGCAGATCGTCGAGGCCGTCGACGCCTATGCACATGGACGTGATGGCCGATTTCACTGGCTCGCCTCGTCGAGGCTGCTGCTCGCCACGAGCGCTCGGCTGGTCGCTCGCCGTGGGCGGGGCGCTCATGGCCATCGTGGCCATCGCCTACGGCGCGGGCCTCCCGCCCTTCATCGACTCTATGGTCAAGTCGGGAGTCACGCTCTGCGACGCCAGCGACTACGAGAAGGCGGACTTCCTGGACGCCCACGGAGACTGCGACGACTGTGCACCATATTACTTCAAGCTATACGCGCTCAATGCCTCAAACGCCGAGGCGTACCTCGAGGGAGGCGTCAAGCTGCAGCTGCAGGAGTTCGGGCCCTACGTCTACCGCCGACGACAGATCCGCGTGGACGTCGAGTTCGACCCCGACAGCCCCGACACCGTCAGCTACAAGCAGTACACGTACCACACGTTCGAGCCCGAGCTGAGCTGCGACGGATGCTCCGACTCGGACGAGTACGTGTCCTTCGACGTCGGGTATCTAAGCGTCATGGCGCAGACCGGCGGAGAGGCTGGATTCCTCGCCAACCTCGCGCGCGGGTCCTTCGCGACGAATGACACGGAGATCGAAGAGGCCATCACGGTCTATGGACCGCAGATGATGCGCTGGATCAATGGTCTCAACTCGCTCGACCCCGCGGCCATGAGGACTGTTGCGAGCGGTGGCACCGTGCTGTCCTTCCTCGCGACTGGACCCGCGGCCATCGCTGATCTGGAGATGGAGGGCTTTGCCTACAACGGACTGTTCGTCAAGCGCAGCATCTCGCAATGGGCTCTCGGATACCCCAGTCTGCTCGCAGGTCTGGCACTTGGCAGCAACTACCTTGGTGTCTGCAACGCTACGGACGGCAGCGGCATCATGAGTCAGTGTATCGCGTGCCAAGACGAGGCTGAGAGCTCGAGCGAGACATGTCTGTCGCTCTGGTCGGCATGCAAGCAGTGCTTCACGGGTGCCAGCGTGCTTGCCATCAACAACTACACGTGTGGCTTGGTCGGTGAGATCTATGCTGCTGAATACGGCGAGGAGGAGGCTGCGAGCGTGATCCAGTCGACCTGTGGACTATGCAATAGCTTTGGCATCTGTGCTGCGCCACTGCCAGGCATTGCCGAGGACTCGGGACTCGACTACTCGGTCACGCCGCCGTCCAGCAACATCCTCAACACGTACACACAGCGCACGGGCTGTGACGATGACTCGGAGATCGGAGTGTACGAACGGTACGACGGCGCCACGTCCACAGCGCTGTGGGTCAACACGCTGACTGAGAAGCGCAACCCGACGCTGCAGGAGATCCTGGACTTCACCACGTACTACGGCAACTGCAACAACCCCACGGCTAACTTGACGTGCAGTCCCGTTCGCGGCAATGACGCCACCAGTGTTGCGCCCGCAGGAGTCAACATGCTGGGCTTCTCGAACGACATGACTGTCGACCAGTCCATCATGTACATGGACGAGGGCAAGCAGAATGTGACGCTGTTTTCGTCTGGTGAGGAAGTCAAGTTTTCGGGCATCAAGCTGCACCGCTTTATACCATCGAAAGACCTTCTTGTGACAACAGACGAAAACGCAGATCTGGGCACGGGCTACCCGGTGGACGGTGTCCAGTCGATGGCATTTACCGCCGGCTTCCTCGCGTACTTGAGCTACCCGATGTTTCTCTGGGGCAATCGGTCGCTGACCGACAACGTGGAGCTTACTATGCTCAACGGCGTTGTAGCTTCGTACGAGACCATGTACGACCTGGACGAGTCGACGGGGGAGTATGTGCTCAAGGACGAGTACATCAACACATATGGAACATCCATGAACATCGAGGCCGGCACGGGCAAGACCATGTTGGCGTACAAGCGCCTCATGGCATCTTACGGCATCTCCAAGTCTCTGAGCAACAATTCGCGTCCCATGACGGACGTGTTGTGGCCCAACCTCGAGACGGACGTTGTGCTGCCAGGATACTATGGCGAAGAGACTGCCTCGGTGACTTCCAAGCAGAGCGACGACTACCACCTGGTCAAGCGCCTCCTCGTGTCAACCCTTCCGGTGCTGATCATCGGCGCTATCTTCGGCATCGCGCTGCTGGTGTTTGGCGTTGTCCGTCTTCGCCGACTCGGGATGAGAGGCGTGGCGACCAAGACGCCGTAATGTGCCACCAACTCAAGGATTGTGGTAGCAATGACCAGCAGGTGGAATGTGTTGGGCTGGATAATATGAAGCCGTAGCGTGTGCGGTTCATGTTCACTTGTTCATGTAGTTAGTAAAGTCCAACGAGTTGTCGAAGATCACGGGCACGATGGTGACCGACACCATCTTGTCGGCTTTCGTCATGGTCTTCTCATGTGAAAGTTATCAATTGCTAACCACCTTTTTTTTTTCAAAAATGACCGGGTTCCAATTCCAATCATCTTATTTTAAGCCAATCAAAATTCGATATTCTGTATTCATTGGTCTTCGCGCAGAAGAAATGGGCTCTCATTTTTATGAAGCTTCATGGGTCGAGACTCTATGAGCTGCACGATAGGTTTGATGGTCATCTTTCTCATTGGATTATGCATTGAATGAAAACTAGTCGATTTACCAGTAGGTCTACAGCGGATGCAAAAAACAAACAAAAAAAAAAAAAACAAAAAACAAAACAAAACAAAAAACAAAAAAACAAAATAAAACAAAAAACAAAACAAAAAAAAACATAACAAAAAACAAAAAACAAAACAAAACAAAAAAAAAACATAACAAAAAACACAAACAAACAAAAAAAAAAAAAAAACACACACACACACAAAAATTAATGGGTAAACAAAGGCAGAGTGTGCTGTTGATATGTGAATCTATCCTTTTAGCTGCTAATTATTATCTGGTCACCCTGAATGCCTGTTACCGCTCCAAAAGGACAGACATGATGTGATGTTAATGCTGCTGTGGTTGGTCAACCTGGAGTCGCCACTAGCCGCCAGTAGAGCACAGTTACGTGTCGGTCGCCCACTCCGCTCGGCACGAAACACCGTCACTGGCCCTTCGGGATCAACTGGAATCCCGAGCGCCCGCCCAAGGCCTATTTATTTACTAACGTTCCGTAACCTCACCTAGTCGTTCCTCCGCGCCTCGGGTGCTCTTGCCCGCGCGGATTCTCGACTGACCAGCTTCTTCGCCTTGCGGTCCGGTCTCGCGGGCGGCGCTCTCGCGCGCCCCGTCTCCCTGCTTACAGTAACCATTCTGAGTATCGTTGGTACTCAGTGCTTGACGGGAAGATTTTTTACGGGTATATTCCAGATCAGGTCACACCTCATAGAGTTCCTTCGTTCAACGGCTGGTTCAACGGCTGCTCCAGAATTTATGTGCTCCAGCTTTGCGTACAGAATGTTGGTCAAATTAAAACCATCAACCCATATGCTCCGCTCCTAACCTGAACAATTAATCTCTAATGAGGCTGGACTGTAGAACAGCCTCTTCGTGATCATCTACTGCCAGAATATATATGCCAGTATGGAAAGGATACACGTATATTTGAAGTTATATATGCTATAGAAATATGTAGTATTGCGATTTAGTTACTGTCGACCTTACTGGAGTTGGAATGACGATCGAAGCCGAGAGGCTCTGCTGTAGCTATCGAGAAAACATTTGCTCTGTCCAGGTGTACTCTGGAGACGATGGCCTTATTTGAAGGAATTGTGGAACTGGAAAAATTGGACTGATGCCCCTTTGCTGCTCGAAACACCCGACAATGGTTCTTGTTCAATTATAGCGTAGATATCACCACCAAACACTTCATTCCGAACGTGACACTCGCGTGATCGTACTTGCTCCCAAGACAAACCGAACACTATACTGGTCGCTGCGATCATGGAGAAGCTGCCCTCTAACTTTGTCCGAAATTGTTTGTGGCGTATCTGTCATTGATAGCATCAATTGATCAACCACTGCTTTCATTGCTTCCGATATATCGGTTGGATGCGCCTCTGCAAGTCTAGAGTGGGGCGACTCAGATTTGGTGTTGGTATTCCCGCCGTTGTAGCGGCCGCAAAAATGAGCAACAAAATATTCATATCCGTCACTTGCGAAAACGTATTCACAATTGCCGACGCGTCGTCCGAGCTTCTTATTCCTGTAATTTCTGCATCTGCTGCTGGTTTTATGGATGTGGCATTTCTCTGGGTGTAGTAGTAGCCGTCTACCAACCTATTCGACCTTCCAGTACGATTTGTGCTCTCTCTTGCATCGTTGATATGCATTCGAGTTGTCTGACTATCAACTGATCTGGACATTGCGCTGTTATCGTCGCTAGAATCATTGTGATACGTTAGCATCGCTCTGACACCGCATGTCGGACCCGTCGTTTTGTCATTCCCGATAGGACGATATGATCGGGCTAATCGCGTCAGCCCGGCTCTCCTTCTGCCATTCCAGGGAATGTCGTAGGCTCGCTCGACCGGGAACACCGGCAAACGCAGCTTCATCCTTAATTCAGTCCATTCTACAGCGGTCCAGGTTGATAGGACAGTGAGGCTGAACTCCTGCCATTCTCCGACTTACTTGAGCACCGTAAGAATTCGTGTTAAAAAAGCAGTTGAAAGCGCTGATGGAGTCGATGTGAGAAATCATCATTAATTGATTCATTGATCAATACATGAAGCTAAATCAAACAAAATTCTAAAAGAATAAACTGAAAACCCATTTGACATGTTACATAACTATCTAGAAGCATTCAAACAAAGAATCAATGGATCACGGATTCGTGTCAAAACCATTCGCAACGTCATTCCTTCCGTGAATTTATTTTGTTTGAAACCAGTAGATGCCCGCCAAAACTGCCCTGGGTCAGATCAGTAATGCGGGGTTATATATGTTTAAATCGTAAATGTTATGTATCTGTTAGTGAATATTGCAAGTATTTGTTTATGCTAGGTGGTAAATTCAAGTTACCAAATAAGGGTGAGCATGACTTTATGTATTTCAGATGTTGATGTCGACACAAACAGTTTGAATAATGGTAATTTTGACAAAAGTGGAGGCGATTTCAAATTTGAAGTCAAAAGGGGTAATAAAGTGACAAAAGTAGTGGGAAAAGCGATGGTGGAGGTGGTGTTGGAACTGGTGGAGGACAGGCACCCTTTTTGGTAAGAATAGACTATAGGGCACATCGTTTGCCAATTTGATCATGAGTCGCGACTTTACCTGCATGAAGTGCAAAAGGTCTTGAAGAGCAAGCGGAGCCTACAAGATCACCAGAAGCGTAGAGTATGTAAGGAGCGCCGCAACCCACGGCTCCGCGCGTCTCGCCTTAAAGTACCGGCTCAACAAGCTCGAGAACGAGATGCAGCACGAAAGCGCGCCAAATATGAGAGAAAGGTGCCCGAGTGTTGGTTCTGCACTAAGGCGGTGCGAGCATGGGTACACTCAGCAAATTTCGAGCACAACATTCACCGTCCTTGCTATCTCGAGATGAAAGCGGCGCATGAAGCAGTTCACCCTGTGTACGGGCGACGTGATGGTGGCTTGCTGTGTCCAGGCATTCATTGTACGAGAGCAAATTCAAGTACACAAACATTTTGGAAAATTCTACACCTTTTTGCACTCGTTTGCACCATTCCCACAATCATTTGCAACACCGTGCAATGAATTGCACACCAAAATAAAGAAAAGCCAAACCTCCACAAATCAGTTCTAAGCCAAAATAGATTTGGTGTTTTGCACATCACTTTCCTACTGGCATATCCTTCATCTGAAAGACAGTGGAGTAGAATCGCAGAGTGTGCAGCTCGAAGAGCTTGCAGTTCTCTTCCGATGCAGCCTCACCGATGAACATGTTCGAAGCTCGTTCAAGATAGGCGTTTCGGTGAGCTGTCTTCGTCATTCCCGGTGGTGTGGCGCGTACTCCCTCAGCCTCACGGGCAAAGTAGGCCTTGACCATGGACTTGAACACGGAGAAGACACTTTCGATCGGGTTGAGCTGGGGGCTGTATGGCCCAAGGCGCAGCACCCTCGCATGCGAAAACTCCTCCTCCTCGAACACACTCTCCACATCAGTGTGGCATGGGGCATTGTCGAGAACAACAACTACTCGATTGAGAGGTTGGCTCATCTCGTCGCGTATGACTCGAAGCATATTCGAGAGGAACTCGTTGACGTTCGGTGCTCGGTTCGAGCCGAACCTATTCTCGTAGTACACCAGGCCAGCGTCGCACACACAGGCAGTCACGTGCATGTTCTTGCCTCCACTGGCCACCTTCTCGTGCACAGCGCGCTCACCTTTAGGACTGCGAGCTTGGGTGCGTGCCGTCCAAAGATTGAAATTGGTTTCATCCACGTAGAATATACGGTAGCTGTGTGACTTGTACTCGAGCAATTGGGTGAGAAACGCCACACGCTTCAGCTTGTTGGCCTCTGTGTACATGTATTGGGGCTAGACGTGGGTCTTCTTCAAGGTGTAGCATGCACCGTCAAGAGCTCGGGCGACGGTCGAGGCGAAGCACGTCATCCTGAACTCGGCAGTGAGCGACACCACCAGCTCAGCGAGAGTCGCCTTGTTGTTCTTGTCGAGCTCATGGCACAAGAACTCAACGTGCTCTGGTCTCAGCTTCTTCTCCGACCCGCCACGCTTGTGTGAGGTGTCGTCAGGGCCCTCCGCGTAGCGGTGCACCCAAGTTCGTGCGACGACTGGAGGAACCTTGAGGGCTTTCGCAACTGCCATCCACTCCTCGCCGGCACGAGCGCTGTCAACGACGCGCTGACGAGTCTCCTTGCTGTACTTGCGCTTCGTGGGCGTTGGAGTAGACGGCGGGGGCTCCTCGGATGCACGTGGTCCCTCCTCCATCTTGGCTTCGACTCAACAATGCACCATGCGCCAGCCACAGATTATTTACCTACTACATGTGATAATACTGATTATATCGAATTATACAGGTAGTGGTGTGCAATTCATTGCACGGTGTTGCAAATGATTGCGGGAATGGTGCAAACGAGTGCAAAAAGGTGTATTTCTATTTCTATATTAATTTTGCTGGCTGCTTCAACGTAAATACAATCCTGCAGTGCAGTCTCTGAAAATCTACAGTATACAGTATACCAATACAAAAATCCTATATATATCAGGATCGTTGCCGCTGCTGTGCACCGTTACCGCTGCTGTTCCCGCTGCAGCGCGCCGTTTCCGCTACAGTCATTACCGAAATGGCGCCCAAGTTGCTACTGCCGCGTTGCGGCTACATTGTCGTCGGCCTCGGCCTCGACCCCCGCGTGCTCGACGAGCTGGAGCAGGAGGTACGCTCTGCAAGCTACGTGTCTTACTTTGAGAAGGTAGGGGGCGAGATCGACGACGGGTTCCGAGCCCAAGCGCGCGTGTCTCGCCTGTCCCCATCAATTGCCGCTGTGAAGCGCGCCTTGATGGGCGTGACTGAGTGTCACGATCCCGCGTGGAGGGCGTACGATTTTTCTTTTTTGCGGTCGTTGGCGGGTGGGGCCGAGCAAGAAGCCCACCACGACTACTCAGCGGAGGACATCGCAAGGTTTCAAGAACGTCGTCCCGGCGGAACGCTCGGGGGTGTGCTACTTGCGCTTCAAGCAGGTACAAAACACCGTATCTACGATGGTTGCTTTGAGTCTGTCAATGCAGCCAAGTGTCGAGAAATCGACGATCCTCGCGGGTTTTGTGTGATCTTTCGTGGTGATTTGTTCCACGGTGGTTGTGCGTATGCTGAAGACAACTACAGGGTTCACTGCTACCTGGCATACCCCGGCATCAACTGGTCTTCTGACGTCGTTGCTGCGGATAATTCAAGCGAAGAAACATGCAAGTACTGCGACAACTTTACCGGCACCAAGGACAAGGTTCGTGATCATCGCTACTACTGTGACAAGAATCCGAAGAGTCCTGACAACAGGAAGAAGCGCAACGCCGAGAACAAGAAGGGACAGCTTGGCAACTACAAGTGCAACATCTGCCAAGCAGCCTACGACAATCCAAGCTTCGAGCGCACATCAACCGTGGTAAGCACAACATGAAGTAACTCTTTTGGAATAAAGCTTGGGCTCTAGTCCCAAATAATTGTGTTAATATATATATATATATGTACACCACACAAGAAATACCCGATCAACGGCTTTCATGCATGCAATTTCTCGGTCTGTAACGATAAATTCAGGTGGGTTAATGTCTTTCTCTATCATAAAAATCCGAAGCATGTTCAAAGCCCACACATAGTCTTTTTCTTTTTCACCTGACAATCAACATTGGGTGACAGGGGGAACTTTGTTAAAAGCTGTACTTTGTGATGATATTCAGCAGCGGGATATTGTACTTGTTTGTTTTAAGTACAGTCTATGATGATAACGTCGGGGTGCTGTCGATAAAATTCAGCAGTAGCAGCATAGGCCCAAAACAAATGACGCAACTCGAAAGTTTCTGGGTCAACATCAAATCTGATGAAGATATTTTGTTCAGATAGTTTGGCAAACAAGGGTTCAGAAACAATTTGGGTTGTCATACCCAGCGACGAGCAAACTGTCTAGCATTGGCAATATCTTTTGCAGTCACCAAAGAGTTGGGATTATCATGTAGAATGGTAGTTCGGACTGTCGAAATTGGAACACCTGCTGCTACTTGAGAATCGATTTTATTCTGAACTGTTGCCGGAGCTGATATCACTTGCTCTTGGGCAGCCCGTTGTCGATGCGCCACATGAACGCGAGGATCTTGGGTTGGAGGATGATTGTGCATCGAGCTGTTGTTTCTAACGTGAAGGATCTTCCATTGACCATTTGGATCTGTCTTGGAGACGGCCTGAACCATGATTTTCCATATACACCCCATGCGTTTGGACCCACGCATAGGCCTCACCTGTTCGTTGACAGAGAGGTGCTCAGTATTCTTTGGCATCCAGCACGATCACATTCAAATCCGCGCTTCCACACCGGTCCTCGCTTGGGTTCTGTAGTGAAAGCACGACGCTTGGAAAGATTGAATCCGTGGTCTTTGCTCCATGCATGTAGTGCAGCGATCGCTTCGTCTTCGGAGCCGTAGGTTTTCTCTGGTGGCGGAGGGATCACATAGCCTCCCTGTGAGGTAGTGCTTTCACTAGGAATCACGGTGGATGCAGAAGAAGCCATGGCTTGCAGGTCGTAGTTGATGGGGGCTTGGTCTTTTAAGAAGAGACGAAAATGCGTTGTGGTAAGACAGCACAATAGACCTGGATCTTCAGCTATCAATATCCCATGGACAACCTACGATTGGACGTGATGTATTGCAAGCTTTACCGCTCGATCAGCTCGCTCTGCTAATCTATTCCGCTGGACTTTTCTTCATTGATACTTCAACATCGCATTGTAATCAGATTTCGTCTACATATACTTTGCAGCGGAAACGGTGTATTGCAGCGGAAACGGTGGGTATACTATTTGTATAGCCGCTGTATACTTGTGTACATGGACCGTCGGCTCATCCTGTCTATGCCAATGGCCCTCCCCCTCGTTAGAATATCCCTAAATACGGTCTAAGAGCATCTCCAGTCGTGTGGGCTATCGCTATTCTATCCTGTACAATTTTATCCTTCACGGGCATATATTTCCAACCACCTGTGGGCAGGTTATAAATTACACGAGTATGATTGGTGGGCTATTTTTATCAATCTGACCAATGAACTTCGATTATTCTGACATGATTTGAAAATGCTGCTCTATTCGGGGCCGAAATAGAACGCGTGGGCTATTTGACTTAGCGCATGATTGGTCAAAACTCACCTAAATACCGGTTGAATACCGGTTTAATTTCGTGGTAAATGACGGCTCAAATAGAAATAGCCCACACGACTGGAGATGCAACCATATGCCATTTGACAGTGTCGGTGTTACATTCAATTATCACTTTTGATATCTTTGAAATTAAATATTCGATGAGTCCGTTTCATACTTGTCCCCAGTCATTCATACCTGGCGCGCTCTTTTCAATCAATGCAATCTCAGTCACTACCCACCGTTGTGCACATTGCAACGATGACTTCCCACCGGTCAACGAAGATGCTGAAGGGCAGATACGTTGATATTGAAGACTTGACATCGGGTATGGATCTGATCACCGCGCACGGGCCAAAATGGTTCAGGAGACATGGTTGGACTTTGGTGACTCCCCGCTCTGAGAGCACCGTCGTCGATATGGAGCTCCTCTGTGAAACGCACCCGCCCACAGCAACGTGATGCGAACGCAGAATCCCATTGTGGCATCACGAACACCGTTGATCACACCAGCCGTGTACTGCGGTAAATGGAGATGGCCCTGGTGCGATCTGGGATCCCCGTGCAGGCGAATTCTCACTGGATCACAAGCGAACTCGATGAGAGTCGAGGGCAGCGAGGAGATGTGCGTCGTGCTCCGAGTACATGAGCTTGAATGCCCCAGCAGCAAGCAGCCAATTCGAACCCATGCGTGAACATGTCGCTATGAGGTGACCCTGAGCAAGCGGTAATCTCCTCTGTCGTGCTCCTGTTGAAGTGCCGCTCCAGTGCTAGTCAGCCAATGAATCCAGAAAACGTAGTCTTGTCACCTATCACTTGCAATCGAGTCGAAGTCACGTCCGAACACACATGTAAATGCCACGCGTGCGCCTGCCGCCGCGATGCGAATGCGAGTGGGAGCACCCACCGAGCCATTCTCGTGCACAACACGGCCAAACAATGGGACTGGTGGTGGTGCCGCCCGATCACGGCATCGCATGTCTCGGCAGGCTCTCGGTGCGGTGCATGTAAAAAAGAGCATGATGATGACCCAGGAAAGCGATGGGGTTCCAAAAGGTGCACGTTGAAGCTGGTCGCATTGAACCTGGCAAGTCCTGATTAATCAGCTATCACCTTTTTACGCAATGCCAATCATCGGTTTAGCGCCACACTGAAGCTCCAATTCGCTAGATGCAATATGATTAGAGTCGTCCAAAGGCAGGATTTAGCGCAATGATTATGCCTCGCAGCGCAGCTCTTGGTCCTGTCGCTTTCCACAGTCGCGCTCATCTATAACGTTAAACAATTTTCCATCATGTATCCCCCCGTCATCATTTCCTACAGTCCTCCTCCGGTACACAACTCGTCTCCTGCGCCATCACTTCCACCCTTCTACCAACTCCTGCAGGCCTTCCCCGGACTAATCACTGCCCTTGGCAGCTCTCGAACACCGGCGAAAGCAGCGCGTGACTCGCCTGGCGCGGCCGGGGCGGCGCCAATGGCGGCGCCTGCCGCGCTCGCCTGCGCCTCTGGCGGGTGATGCGCCGCGCTTGAAGCTGCGCCGCAGGCGTCGGCGACCGCGCTCCCTCGCGCTCGCTCATTCGCCAACTCGCGCTCATTCGCCCATGAGCTCGCCCAACGCCTACGAGAAAGTGTACGTGCCGTCCTTTCTCGCTCTCTCGCGCTCGCCATGGACGCGCTGACGCCTCCGACCGCAGCGCGTCGACGCCCACGACGCCCACGCACCAGGGCGCGGTGGATGTCGCGGCCGCGGGCTCCGCAGCACCTCGCAGAGGCTGCTGCTCGCCTCGAGCGCTCGGCTGGTCGCTCGCCGTCGGCGGAGCGCTCCTGGCCGTCGTGGCCATCGCCTACGGCGCGGGCCTGCCGCCCTTCATCAACTCAGTGGTCGAGTCGGGAGTCACGCTCTGCGACGCCAGCGACTACGAGGAGGCGGCCTTCCTGGACGCCTACGGAGACTGCGACGACTGCGCGCCGTACTACTACCAGCTGCGCATGTTCAACGTCTCGAACGCCGAGGCGTACCTCGAGGGAGGCGTCAAGCTGCAGCTGCAGGAGTTCGGGCCCTACGTCTACCGCCGGCGACAGATCCGCGTGGACGTCGAGTTCGACCCCGACAGCCCCGACACCGTCAGCTACAAGCAGTACACGTACCACACGTTCGAGCCCGAGCTGAGCTGCGACGGATGCTCCGACTCGGACGAGTACGTGTCTTTCGACGTCGGGTACCTGAACGTCATGGCGCAGACCGGCGGAGAGACCGGGTTCCTCACCAACCTCGCGCGCGGGTCCTTCTCTACGAACGACACGGAGATCGAAGAGGCCATCACAGTCTACGGACCGCAGATGATGCGCTGGGTCAATGGTCTCAACTCGCTCGACCCCGCGGCCATGAGGACTGTTGCGAGCGGCAGCACCGTGCTGTCCTTCCTCGCGACTGGACCCGCGGCCATCGCTGATCTGGAGATGGAGGGCTTTGCCTACAACGGACTGTTCGTCAAGCGCAGCATCTCGCAATGGGCTCTCGGATACCCCAGTCTGCTCGCAGGTCTGGCACTTGGCAGCAACTACCTTGGTGTCTGCAACGCAACGGACGGCAGCGGCATCATGAGTCAGTGTATCGCGTGCCAAGACGAGGCTGAGAGCTCGAGCGAGACATGTCTGTCGCTCTGGTCGGCGTGCAAGCAGTGCTTCACGGGTGCTAGCGTGCTTGCCATCAACAACTACACGTGTGGCTTGGTCGGTGAGATCTATGCTGCTGAATACGGCGAGGAGGAGGCTGCGAGCGTGATCCAGTCGACCTGCGGGCTGTGCGACGCCTTTGGACTGTGTGCCGCGCCACTGCCAGGCATTGCCGAGGACTCGGGACTCGACTACTCGGTCACGCCGCCGTCTAGCGACATCCTCAACACGTACACACAACGCACGGGCTGCGACGACGACTCGGAGATGGGAGAGTACGAGCGATACAATGGCTACACGTCGACGGCGCTGTGGGTCAACACGCTGACCGAGAAGCGCAACCCAACGCTGCAGGAGATCCTGGACTTCACCACGTACTACGGCAACTGCAACAATCCCACGGCTAACCTGACGTGCAGTCCCGTTCGTGGCAATGATGCCACCGGCGTGCCTCCAGCGGGAGTCAACATGCTGGGCTTCTCGAACGACATGACTGTCGATCAGTCCGTCATGTACTTGGACCAGGGCAAGCAGAACTTGACGCTGTTCTCGTCTGGTGAGGAAGTCAAGTTTTCGGGCATCAAGCTGCACCGCTTCAATCCGCCCAGCGACCTGCTCGTGAGCACTGCGGAGAATGCAGATCTGGGCACGGGCTACCCGGTGGATGGCGTGCAGGCACTGGCGTTCAACGTCGGCTTCCTCGCGTACGTGAGCTACCCGATATTCCTCTGGGGCAATCGGTCGTTGACCGACAACGTGGAGCTCACCATGAGCAACGGCGTTGTGGCGTCGTACGAGGCCATGTACGACCTGGACGAGTCCACAGGCGAGTACGTGCTCAAGGACGAGTACGTGGACATGTACGTGACGTACGTGGACATCGAGGCCGGCACGGGCAAGACCATGGTGGCGCACAAGCGCCTCATGGCATCTTACGGCATCTCCAAGTCTCTGAGCGACCCCACGCTTCCCATGACGGACGTGTTGTGGCCCAACCTCGAGACGGACGTCGTGCTACCGGCCTACTTTGGTGAGGAGTCCGCCTCGCTCACTTCCAAGCAGAGCGACTACTACCACTTGGTCAAGCGCATCCTTGTGTCAACCCTTCCAGTGCTGATCATCGGCGCTATCTTCGGCATCGCGCTGCTGGTGTTCGGCGTTTTCCGTCTTCGCCGCCTCGGAAAGCAGGGCGTGGCGACCAAGACGCCGGCAGGCGCCTCCATCTGATCGGATCACACTTGCAATCAGCAGTTGCTAGCATCTGCTCGTTATTGAATGTGTTGTGCTGGATAATATGAAGCCTAAGGGCTTGCAGTTCATGCTCACATGTTCGTCTCTCTACCAATTGCACAGCTTTCAAGATGCTGAGGAGCCTCCATCTGGATGGGCCATCGCTTGCATCGACAAGCGGACGGCAGGGAGATTCTCATTCGCCAAAGACGAGACCGCCTCTGGATTGTGATCGGCTTGCTCGTTGAGGACGCGCCGCTCTGATCTGTCCATATGGTCGCCAAAGGCGCCATGAATCAAGCAAGTGCGAGTCACGCATGATGAGCCGGAGGGGCTCGACAGCGGTGCAACTTTACATCGAGGGCTGGTGACGCTAGCCTCCGATGGTTTTCACTATCATATCTGACTGTGGGGCGCTGCCATCCGTTGGGCCGTCGTCATTGCGAGCTCCTGTCTCTCGCCGCTCCGTCCTCTCGTTCTCATCATTTCCCGTGCCCTCCCATCGACTTGGCACATTACCAAGTGCATACTTGAAGTAGCATGTAGCGACAAGCAGCAAGCGACGGTCTCTCCCTTGCACCCCCGCTGGCTTGAGATTCAATCGATGCGCACCAGCTCTCCCTATCGTCAACACTTCCGAACTCGCTTCACCACAAAGAAGTCGGTTCGACACCACACAGCGTCGCCCTCAGCCTCGAGACGAGGACGCACTGTACAACCAACTTGCAGCTCGCCAGGATGAAGGTCCTCTCGCTTGCCAAGCCCCTGCTCGCCGCGGCCCTCGCTGTGGCCGTTGCTGCTGCTGAGACCGACGTCTCGGTCTGCCGTGACGCTACCTACACGTTGTCTGATGACCGTGGCGCGATTTGCTCGGGAGCTGGAGCATCGCCTGCTGGCACGGCGTGCCCGGTTGCTGGTGATATTGCCACTGCCGACTGCCACCCGAGCCTTCCTTCGTACGACGGCTCTGAGTGTGTGGCGCCAGAGGACGCTCAGTGCGCCATTGTGACCGGAACGACCTGGGGATGCATCTTCCCTTCGCTTGGCTGCGGTTCCGTTCAGCCTGTGACCAACTCCAGTACGCCGTGCCCAGGATCCACGCCAAGCCCGACTACCCTGTCCGGAACAGCGACGACGCCAAGCCCCACGACCCTCGGTGGCGCAAGTTCGACGCCGAGTCCGACTGCATTGTCTGGTGCGGGAGCTACCCCAAGCCCGACGACTCTGTCTGGATCGGGAGCAACTCCCAGTCCAACGACCCTGTCTGGATCGGGAGCGACTCCAAGCCCAACGACTCTGTCGGGAAATGGAGCAACTCCTAGCCCCACGACGCCTGGCGACTATGCAATGACGCCGTCATCGCCGTCGACCGGTACAAGTCCGAGCGCGACCACGACGCCGGGATCTACTCCAGCCCCGACAAATGTTAACGGTGCTTCGACGACGACCTCCCCATCGTCTGGATCCACACCTGCTTCCACAACCTCGGGTAGCTCACCATCGGCTGGATCACCGTCGTCTGGGGCCACCCCCACACCTTGCCCGGTGACGTCGCTCCCAGATACGACGACTGCACCATCAATTGGAGCGACCCCAACTCCCTGCCCGGTGACATCTCTTCCCGACACTACCACCGCGCCGTCGAGTAGTGCAACGCCAACGCCGTGCCCAGTAACGTCTTTGCCAGACACCACCGCCGCGCCTTCGACTGGAGCGACACCAACTCCCTGCCCGGTGACGTCCCTTCCCGACACTACGAGTGCTCCATCGAGTGGAGCTACTCCCACGCCGTGCCCTGTGACCTCCCTCCCGGATACTACGAGCACGCCTTCAAGTGGAGCTACCCCAACTCCCTGCCCGGTGACGTCTCTTCCCGACACTACCACCGCGCCATCGAGTGGAGCTACACCTACGCCGTGCCCGGTGACGTCTTTGCCGGACACCACCACTGCGCCATCGAGTGGAGCTACCCCAACTCCCTGCCCGGTGACGTCTCTTCCCGACACTACCACCGCGCCATCGAGTGGAGCTACACCTACGCCGTGCCCGGTGACGTCTTTGCCGGACACCACCACCGCGCCATCTAGTGGAGCAACTCCTACGCCATGCCCGGTGACCTCCCTTCCGGACACCACTGAGGCCCCTTCGGCAGGCTCTACCCCAACGCCGTGCCCGATTACCTCACGGCCCGATACTACGAGTTCTCCAGTCACTCCGACCCCGTGCCCTGTCACATCCAGGCCTGATACGACGGATTCTCCGGCAACTCCGACGCCATGCCCAGTGACCTCGCGACCGGATACTACGGAAGCTCCGGTGACCCCTACTCCGTGCCCCGTGACCTCGCGACCGGACACCACGGACCCTCCTTCGGCAACGGTCTACTAAGCGCGGGGTTTGGTAGCCTGCTTTGCCATGTAGACTGGGATTGAATCCAGTTTTGTGCTCATAATAGGACGGTCTAGCATTCGTGCTTGACAACTTTGTCATGGGTCAATGTCATGAGTTTGGTTTGCATCGTTTGCTCGGAAGATGTGGAAAGCCGAACTCATTTTTCAAAAGCGAAAAAGTCATGTCAGTCAGCGCGTCAAATTACTTTCTTCGTCAAGCCACTTCGGCTTCTCTTGGGACTTACCTGTACAAAACTCTTGGGTAAAAAGTGGCTTGACAAGGAAAGTGATTTGTCCTCGACATGACGACAAGTCATGCAAAGTTGCCGAATGTGACGAGGCATCACTCGACACTTGAGCGGTCAACCAACCACTCAAAAAAAGTTTGTTGCTCTCTATGGTGCAGCCCGCCCAATCCGTGCAATCATATATGATTTTGGTCCGACATGCATCAGCTTGGCACCTTGATCTGTCCACCGCTTGCTGGACGCTGCCTTGACTGCATCTTTTCTAGTGTCTCGATGCTCACACCCCACTCTCGGAATCTCTCCGCACCGACCAAGTCGGTACCTTTTGGCTCTTCTCCAGGGCTCCTTCTGGAGCTTCTATTGGCCAACTCAACCAGCTCCTGGTAACATGAAGGTCGTGGCGATCGCAGAGCGCCTCCTTGCTGCAGTTCTGTTTTCCGTGTTCGCCGCGGTCCTCGGAGTCGCCGTCGTCGCCGCTGACTCGGACATTTCCGTCTGCCGCGATGCGACCTACACCCTCTCCGACGCTCGAGGAGCAATTTGTGCTGGGGCTGGAGGCGCTCCGGTTGGCATGGCATGCCCTGTGAAGGGCGACATCGCAACGGCTGACTGCAACCCATACCTGCCTTCTTACAATGGATCTCGATGCGTCGCGACCGAAAGCGCAGTGTGTTCACTCGTGACTGATTCGACATGGGGGTGTATCTTCCCGTCGATCGGATGCCCTACGTCTCCTAGTGCGGGAACCACCAATCTCACCTTTTCGGGGCTGCCGGACTCTGAAGATTCGGCGTCGACAGTTTCGCCAGTGGGTTCGAATGGTGGTTCTGAACAAACCTCGGCACCTTGTGCGACTTCTCCAAGTGGCGCGCCTTCGATGAACTCTTCCGTGACGACAGCGCCAACGCCTTCGATCTCTACAACTACCACTCCTTCATCTGACTCGAGCTCAGCGGAAGGCCCGAGTTCTGCGGATGGAACTTCCCCTTCTCCATGCCCGGTTTTCTCGCAAGACACTACGAGCACGCCTTGTAGCACTTCGACGCCGGCTCCATGCCCGGTTTTCCCGCAAGACGCTACAAGCGCGGCATCGAGCAGCGTGACTCCTTCTCCGTGCCCGGTCACTTCGAGACCCGATATCCCCGAGACGCCGACTCCGTGCCCGGTCACTTCGAGACCTGACATTCCTGAAACGCCAACTCCGTGTCCAGTAACCTCTCGTCCTGATGTGAACATCTCGACAATTGATACCACCCTGACTCCGTCTCTCGAGGTGAACGCAACAGCCAACGCAACTATCGACTGCACCCCGACGCCTCTACCTGATGCGAATGCGACTACCAACGTCACCGATGCACCGATCGAGCTCCCAGACGTGAACGCAACAGCCAACGCAACTATCGACTGCACCCCGACGCCTCTACCTGATGTGAATGCGACTACCAACGTCACCGATGCACCGACACTCCTGCCTGACACGAACACGACGATTGAAGTTACTTCGGTGCCCGATGTGAATGCGACTACCAACGTTACCGACGCACCGACACTCCTGCCTGACACGAACACGACGATTGAAGTTACTTCGGTGCCCGATGTGAATGTGACTGCCAACGTTACCGACGCACCGATCCCGCTGTTAGAGACCAACGTGACTAGTGCGCCGTGCAATGCAACCACGAACACGACGGTTTTCCCTTCACTGCCACAAGTGAACTCGACAACTAACTTTACGATTTCGCTCCCGATTCCTAGAATGAATTCTACTCAGAATTCAACCGCTATGCTGCTACCTGCTGGAGTGAACTTGACGGTAAACAACAACGATATGCCAAACAACAACGGAACGAGGAATTCGATAATCTTGCCGCTTCCTAACCCACCGATGGGGAACATGTCGGGGAACGCATCCACTAACTCGACACGTACGCCGGCCGTGAATCCTGACCGCCTTCGTCGATAAAGGACAACTCAGAGAAATCCACTAAGCCCTTCAATGGAAGAGGGCTACTCAATATAGCGTTTCGCTTCAACACTAAACACAAACTAAGATCTTGCGCATTGATTTCAGGTTGCTCGCTTGGATGTTAGCCAGAAGTCGGGTGTGTTATGAATGAAACTCAAGACAGTAAGGCAAATGCCCACAAATGTTGTTGCTATTTCGCCAAATATCACAAGAGCTGTAAACGTGAGCCTCTCATGAAATAATTTCTATCACAAAATCATGAGTTCGCTGTACAGTATGGCGCTACACGTAGGGCTAATTCACCATCTCCAAGACAAGCGAGATTACATTTTGAAAACCAGAATTATCGTACAAAACGAGAAAAAAGAGGAGCGAAGCAAAAGCAAGAGTCCACACAGGCTCATCTTCTGATTTCGACGATCAAGTTAATCGTTCCGGTGTTTGTCATGATCGTTTTGACCCTCGCAATGCTTCATTTGATCCGTTTGATCTGATTAGGCTGATTTGGATCGGATTGATAAAACAAATAGTGAAAAAACTGACTGAATCTGTCTGCGATTTTCTCCAATACGTTCCTGATCAGATTCCAGCTAGTCAAGCTTCAGAGATGAAGTTCAGCAACTCATAGCAGGCGCAAAAGAGTAGCGATCCGTTAGCCTACGCGCGAGAAATTCAATGGCTAGTTCTGTACAAACAAGTTTACCACCCGTGTCACTGGCACAAGCTTCATAAAGATTAGTGCTGGAACCATTCATTCGAAGAATTTAGCTCAAGTTTGCGAGTGCGACGCGATTGTCGAAGTAAATGCTCGAGTGATCGGTATTCACGATGCACACGAGGCAGTCTGCAGCCACCCAACAACCAAGTCGTGGGTTGCGTGCTTGCGGCTGCAGTTGGTCGGCAAAGCCGCGCTGGCTACAGCGCCACCGATGTGTGAATGCCTCAGCAGGCTGCGTATCGCGTCTCTGAAAGCAAATGCTGCATGACCCACGCACCTGCAATTTTGCGCCGCAATCTCATTCCAGGTCCACTTCATCAGCTGCCGAGTTATATCTTATGAAGTGAGCCCACGGGCTCATGCGCTCCCCCGAGGTCGATGATTGGCTTTACCGTCGCCATTGCATCCGAGAAGGCTATGGAGAGCTGCAGGGATGCGTTCGTGTTGGAATGGATGCCGTTGACTGGTTGGTCACATCTTCATGTGGACCCCACGTTTTCATTAGGTGTTTTTCGTTCAAAAGTGTTAAATTGCCTATTTAAACATTTTACATTACATATTTATACGAAGAGAAAAGTAACATCCTAAAAGTAACATAAACTCACCTAATCTAGGATGCCTAATCAAGGAATGATTTTCAGTGATTCGTTCTGAACGCAAAAGTGATTTGGCGGATGGAGTTGCATTCGAGGGTGGTCACAATGCTGGTGCAGTGATGAGATATCTAATTTTTCGCGCTTCAACGTGCCCCGAGTGGCTTCACATGGTCTTCAATGGTGGCTAGACCAAGGTAGTGGCTCAAGGGGATCCTCTGTGTGATGAAGAGCTTCATAAGGGAATGGTTGAACCAGCTTTCTGGCATGAACAGCGACCTGCCTCCACGCCCTGGAGTTTGATCATTCTCCAATTCGCGCTCTTGCCATCAAGTTCGCTTCGGCTCCCAATCGAAGCCTCCTCTCCTCCAGTCTTCACCAACCTCTCGCCCAAGCTTCCACTTCTCGCTGGACCCGATGCTGCTCGCCGTCGCTGAGCGCCTTCTGGCCGCTGTGCTCTTCAGCGTCTTTGCTGCCATTCTCGGCATTGCTGTTGTCGCTGCTGACTCGGACATCTCCGTCTGCCACGATGCGACCTACACGCTCTCCGATGTGCGCGGACCGATTTGTTCTGGTGCTGGTGAATTTCCTGCTGGCACTGCGTGCCCTCTCAAGGGCGATATCGCAACGGCCGACTGTCACCCATATCTTCCGTCGTACGAGATATCTCGATGTGTGGCCCAAGAAGATGCTGAGTGCGCGATTGTGACTGGCACGACGTGGGGGTGCGTATTCCCAACGATCGGCTGCCAGGATGCCAAGCCGTTGAGCCCCTCCACTCCGTCCGAAAAGAACTCTGCCCCAATCGTTAGCGCACCAGCCCCGACAAGCATTACAGCACCATCAACTTCCCCCTCGGCAGCAACTCCTGCCCCTTCCACTCTCTCATCCGATCCTACTTCGTCATCAAGTTTCGCTCCGTCGACATCTTCGAGTTCCTCGAGAAGCACTCCTTCGCCGACAGCATGGTCGGCTGGTGCTTCACCGTTGCCTGGAATAACGCCGAGCCCGACAACCTTGCTGATGCACGCTCCAGGGTCTTCCTCAAGCACGGTGCCAACCCCAAATCCGACAACGACAATCCCACGTGCTTCAGCCCAACCAGTTTCGACGACGCCTTGCCCCGTGTCCTCTCATCCTGGCTCATCTGTGACTTCTCCTCCGTATCCTCCGATGTCAGATCCACACACTAGCGGGCCTACTTCTAGACCAGCTAGTACTCCACGCCAGACTTCGTCGAGTGGGAATTCATCAACCCAGGCTCCGGCTCCAGCTACGCTATCTCCGTGCCTAACACCTACTCTGGTACCGACCTCCGACAACAACGCCACCGTGGTACCCGCCCCGATACCAGACGACTGCAACACAACAGTTACGCCAACTTTGTTTCCTGACAACGGCGCCACCGTGATACCAGCACCGATCCAGGATGATTGCAATACCACATTCACGCCAACTCCGATTCCCGATGTCAATGTGACTGAAGAACCGACTCCGATTCCAGACGTCAATGTGACTGAAGAACCGACTCCGATTCCCGACGTCAATGTGACTGAAGAACCGACTCCGATCCCCGGCGTCAATGTGACTGAGGAGCCGACTCCGATTCCCGATGTCAATGTGACTGAAGAACCGACTCCGATCCCCGATGTCAATGTGACTGAAGAACCGACACCGATTCCCGATGTCAATGTGACTGAAGAACCGACTCCGATTCCCGATGTCAATGTGACTGAAGAACCGACTCCGATCCCCGATGTCAATGTGACTGAAGAACCGACACCGATTCCCGACGTCAATGTGACTGAAGAACCGACTCCGATTCCCGACGTCAATGTGACTGAAGAACCGACACCGATTCCAGACGTCAATGTGACTGAAGAACCGACTCCGATTCCCGACGTCAATGTGACTGAAGAACCGACTCCGATCCCCGGCGTCAATGTGACTGAAGAACCGACTCCGATTCCCGATGTCAATGTGACTGAAGAACCGACTCCGATCCCCGGCGTCGAGCCAACGCCGATTCCCGATGTCAATGTGACTGAAGAACCGACTCCGATTCCAGACGTCAATGTGACTGAAGAACCGACTCCGATTCCCGACGTCAATGTGACTGAGGAGCCAACGCCGATTCCAGACGTCAATGTGACTGAAGAACCGACTCCGATCCCCGGCGTCAATGTGACTGAGGAGCCAACGCCGATTCCCGATGTCAATGTGACTGAAGAACCGACTCCGATCCCCGACGTCAATGTGACTGAAGAACCGACTCCGATCCCCGGCGTCGAGCCAACGCCGATTCCCGATGTCAATGTGACTGAAGAACCGACTCCGATTCCAGACGTCAATGTGACTGAAGAACCGACTCCGATTCCCGACGTCAATGTGACTGAAGAACCGACTCCGATCCCCGGCGTCAATGTGACTGAAGAACCGACTCCGATTCCCGATGTCAATGTGACTGAAGAACCGACTCCGATCCCCGGCGTCGAGCCAACGCCGATTCCCGATGTCAATGTGACTGAAGAACCGACTCCGATTCCAGACGTCAATGTGACTGAAGAACCGACTCCGATTCCCGACGTCAATGTGACTGAGGAGCCAACGCCGATTCCAGACGTCAATGTGACTGAAGAACCGACTCCGATCCCCGGCGTCAATGTGACTGAGGAGCCAACGCCGATTCCCGATGTCAATGTGACTGAAGAACCGACTCCGATCCCCGACGTCAATGTGACTGAAGAACCGACTCCGATCCCCGGCGTCGAGCCAACGCCGATTCCCGATGTCAATGTGACTGAAGAACCGACTCCGATTCCAGACGTCAATGTGACTGAAGAACCGACTCCGATTCCCGACGTCAATGTGACTGAAGAACCGACTCCGATCCCCGGCGTCAATGTGACTGAAGAACCGACTCCGATTCCCGATGTCAATGTGACTGAAGAACCGACTCCGATCCCCGGCGTCAATGTGACTGAAGAACCGACACCGATTCCCGATGTCAATGTGACTGAAGAACCGACTCCGATCCCCGGCGTCAATGTGACTGAAGAACCGACTCCGATCCCCGATGTCAATGTGACTGAAGAACCGACACCGATTCCCGACGTCAATGTGACTGAAGAACCGACTCCGATTCCCGACGTCAATGTGACTGAAGAACCGACACCGATTCCAGACGTCAATGTGACTGAAGAACCGACTCCGATTCCCGACGTCAATGTGACTGAAGAACCGACTCCGATCCCCGGCGTCAATGTGACTGAAGAACCGACTCCGATTCCCGATGTCAATGTGACTGAAGAACCGACTCCGATCCCCGGCGTCGAGCCAACGCCGATTCCCGATGTCAATGTGACTGAAGAACCGACACCGATTCCAGACGTCAATGTGACTGAAGAACCGACTCCGATTCCCGACGTCAATGTGACTGAAGAACCGACTCCGATTCCCGACGTCAATGTGACTGAAGAACCGACTCCGATCCCCGGCGTCAATGTGACTGAAGAACCGACTCCGATTCCCGATGTCAATGTGACTGAAGAACCGACTCCGATCCCCGGCGTCAATGTGACTGAAGAACCGACACCGATTCCCGATGTCAATGTGACTGAAGAACCGACTCCGATCCCCGGCGTCAATGTGACTGAAGAACCGACTCCGATCCCCGATGTCAATGTGACTGAAGAACCGACACCGATTCCCGACGTCAATGTGACTGAAGAACCGACTCCGATTCCCGACGTCAATGTGACTGAAGAACCGACACCGATTCCAGACGTCAATGTGACTGAAGAACCGACTCCGATTCCCGACGTCAATGTGACTGAAGAACCGACTCCGATCCCCGGCGTCAATGTGACTGAAGAACCGACTCCGATTCCCGATGTCAATGTGACTGAAGAACCGACTCCGATCCCCGGCGTCGAGCCAACGCCGATTCCCGATGTCAATGTGACTGAAGAACCGACTCCGATTCCAGACGTCAATGTGACTGAAGAACCGACTCCGATTCCCGACGTCAATGTGACTGAGGAGCCAACGCCGATTCCAGACGTCAATGTGACTGAAGAACCGACTCCGATCCCCGGCGTCAATGTGACTGAAGAACCGACTCCGATCCCCGGCGTCGAGCCAACGCCGATTCCCGATGTCAATGTGACTGAAGAACCGACTCCGATTCCAGACGTCAATGTGACTGAAGAACCGACTCCGATTCCCGACGTCAATGTGACTGAAGAACCGACTCCGATCCCCGGCGTCAATGTGACTGAAGAACCGACTCCGATTCCCGATGTCAATGTGACTGAAGAACCGACTCCGATCCCCGGCGTCAATGTGACTGAAGAACCGACACCGATTCCCGATGTCAATGTGACTGAAGAACCGACACCGATTCCAGACGTCAATGTGACTGAAGAACCGACTCCGATTCCCGACGTCAATGTGACTGAAGAACCGACTCCGATCCCCGGCGTCAATGTGACTGAAGAACCGACTCCGATTCCCGATGTCAATGTGACTGAAGAACCGACTCCGATCCCCGGCGTCGAGCCAACGCCGATTCCCGATGTCAATGTGACTGAAGAACCGACTCCGATTCCAGACGTCAATGTGACTGAAGAACCGACTCCGATTCCCGACGTCAATGTGACTGAGGAGCCAACGCCGATTCCAGACGTCAATGTGACTGAAGAACCGACTCCGATCCCCGGCGTCAATGTGACTGAGGAGCCAACGCCGATTCCCGATGTCAATGTGACTGAAGAACCGACTCCGATCCCCGACGTCAATGTGACTGAAGAACCGACTCCGATCCCCGGCGTCGAGCCAACGCCGATTCCCGATGTCAATGTGACTGAAGAACCGACTCCGATTCCAGACGTCAATGTGACTGAAGAACCGACTCCGATTCCCGACGTCAATGTGACTGAGGAGCCAACGCCGATTCCAGACGTCAATGTGACTGAAGAACCGACTCCGATCCCCGGCGTCAATGTGACTGAGGAGCCAACGCCGATTCCCGATGTCAATGTGACTGAAGAACCGACTCCGATCCCCGACGTCAATGTCACTGAGGGTCCGACTCCGATCTCCAATAGTAATGCTACTTCTACGACAGCCCCAATTTCACAACCAAACGCGACAGTTCCAATATCGAACACCTCGGCACCTGCACAGACATCGAACGCTACAACTCCGACGACGCTACCAAATGCAACTCTACCAACCGCCAACACGACCGCACCGACCTCTACTCCTACCCCGGTGGCGACCAATCCCTCAGTTTATCGATTCCTCCGCAGGTTGTGATGATGTCCCGAACTACAGCTGTGCTCTCTTGATAGGTAGAAAAGTTTGCATGACACCTGCATGTTTGTTGAAAATGAAGAGAATATATGGACTTGCATTTCATGGCACCAAGCTGCAGTGAAACATCCCCTCATCACACGCCCGTTCGAAGAGCTTCTCGTAGATAGTTCGATAACGCGCCATGAACGGAGCAAAGCCACTTTTCCAAATCCTCGGCATCGCCTTCAACAAGTAGTCTGTATCTATCAATTACATCCGTGTCGTTACTCATATGTCCTAATGACCACCCCCGCCGCTGTCTCATCTTGCTATCCACCACCTTTGCAAATCACTTTTCGACCCAGCGCCATCATCACTCGAAGCGTCCGCCATGTCGTCGCCCTCGTCGCTGCTGGTGACGCGCAGCAAGCGCTTCGGCTACGGCGCCTTGGCCGCTGGTACGCTCTCTCTGCGCTGCGTGGCCTCAGGAGCTCGCGACTGGCGGTTTTCCCGCTCCAAACGGCCAAGAATTGACTCCAAACGCGCGTTTCCCGCTTGCCATCGCAGTCACCGGCGCAGTTCGCGCGCTCACGGACGCCAGCCTTCGCCACGTCTTCTGGCGGTGCGTCCGGCCTGTTTGAGGTATTTCGGAAGTTGGTTGAGGCACTAAATGGCGAGTTTGGGACGATCAGGAGCCTCAAGCACCTCGTGGTGGCGTCGTTGGTGCTCATGGCCGTGCTGTACGTGCTGCTCAAGCCCGTGGAGCTGCTGCTGTCGCTTTTCCTGGCCCAAGAGACCATCGAGAACTCGGTGCAAGCGTTCCGCTATGCAGCCAACTCGACCATCCCGCTGCTGCTCGTCGGGTTCTGCCGCTACTTCAACGTCAAGATCTTCGAGGACGCCTTCTTTGCGGGCATTGCGGCCCGTGATGCCGCCCTCGCCGAGCAGATCCGATCGGTTCGTGATTGCATTGAGTCATAAAGTTGCTGGTGAGATATTGATTGGTGCTAAACGCTGAGAGCAGAAGAAGGCGATCTACTGGGACTCGGAGTATGTCAAGCATCTCGCCATGTTCGCGGTGCGACAGGCAGGCTTTGGACTGCTTGCACTGCTCGCTGCTCCTCTGCTGGGAGTTCTCATTCCTGTCATCCAGTTCGGCTACCGGTGAGCTGTCTTTCATCTATCCCCGCCCAATAGAGCATTGCACTAACTCTGGTGCGTAGCATCCGCCACATGGAGACCATCTTCTGGCTGCCGGTGTTCGCCGCATTTTGCTTCCCGGGCTCTCGCTGGATGGCGCTGCAAGTCGTCCATTTGTGGATGGACTCGCGCGCGATCATCCGCGAGCTGTTTGATCCCATTATCGCTCGCCTCAAGTCGGTGGAGAAGGAGGGCGGAGGCGCGAGTGCGGCGGCAAAGGCAGCTGCGGCCGCGAGCAACGACCTGCGCTCCGACATGGAAATCAGCGGAGACGAGCACGAGCGGCGCAAGGCCCACGGAGAGTGGCACCAGGGCCGCAGCGACGCTGCTCGTTTGGGCTTCGCCTTGGTGTTCGGTTACCTTCTCGAGATCAGCGTGCTCGGGCCGTTCGCGTGGTTCCTGGCGTTCGTGTCAGCCGGACTCTTCGCCCCCGAGCTCATCGACCTGCGCGCGTTCGCCGCCAAAACAACGTGATTCCTCTACTGTCGAAGGCCAATGGTGCATCAACGTTGTCTAGGAAGGAAAATCTTGCGCAGCGAAAATTCACAAATCAAGAAAACTGAAGCATGTTGATTTTGTTGGTTGAGTTTCGTTCGCGTTGCCTTCGACTCAAGTGCCACAGCAGGTGCTATCATACAGTATTGCCTGACCACGTCAGCTGCACGCGTCGATCAGCGGAAACGCATGCGTAAGCACAAGAATCATGTAGCTCAGATTTGTTTTTCAATTGTTAGTGCACTACCGCTGCATTTACACGACACACGCACTCGCACTCGCACTCGCACTCGCTCGCCAATGTCGTCCTTCCTCACTCACTGGATGATCTTGCCGACGACGGGGTACTTTTCCTGGAACTTGGCCTCCCACTTGGTGAGCGTCTCGCGCTGCGCGTCCGTGATGTCGTCGATGTTGGGGTCGTCGAGGTCCTTGTCGACGAGCGACATCTTGGCGAGCGCGCGCGAGCAGTCGCGGCCCGCGAACTGCTTGTACCCTCCCTCGGGTCCGTAGTGGTTCATGCCGTCGAGCGTGACGTCGTAGATGTTGCCGTTGAGCGCGACGTAGCACGTTTTGCGCGGGTTGTCGACGCCGTTGTACTGGCGCAGCTCGTCGCGCGTGAGGTCTCTGTGTCGCAGCACGCGTCCGACGTTGGGGTAGCTGTTGTACACCGAGAACTTCATGACCCAGTCCTGGAGCGTCTCCTGGTCCATGAAGCCCAGGTCGGATAGGTCGTCGCTGTCGAGGTCCTCCTTCTCGAAGCTCATCTTGGCGAGCGCGCGCGAGGCGTCCCTGCCCGCGAACAGGTGGTATCCCTCCCCCGGCCCGTAGAAGTCGCGCTTCTTGCTCACGTCGTAGACCTCGTCCAGCACGGCGATGTAGATGGGCTTGCCGTCCTCGCCCGTGAACGGCGCGCAGCTCCTCCAGCGAGTAGTAGCGGCGCGCCACAGGGCTTCTCGCGCTCGGCCTGCGCCGCCGCCTGCCGCTCCTTGGCCGCCTCGTACGCGCGCAGCTGCGCCGCCTCGGCGCGCGCGTTCACGTACCGCACGATGGCCAGCACGGCCACCGCCACGCCCGCGCCAAGGTACACGTTGCCGTCCGCGTTCGCCAGCCAGCCCAGCATCTCGTCGACCCGCTTGCTCCCCACGCCGCCACTTGGAAATGGCGCCATCTTGGCTCAAGCAAGGCGGGCACGTGGCCCAACCGGCTCCATCCCGCTGCTGACGTCATGAAGTTTGATTGGCTATTAACAGGAATACAGCGATGCGATTGGATGAAAATAGGATTGTTGCACTTTGGTGGCTGGACTTGACCCCGAGACAGGCGGCGGTGGAGATGATGCTGCGGGCGGTGGCGCGGCGCGGCGGCCGCGCTCCTGGGGCCGCCAGGGCGGCGCTGGCGTCCACGTGGTCCTCGCCACCTGCTGCGCAGGCGAGAGCTGCGCGCGAGCGGCTCAAGTTCGTCACGTCGGACGAGATCGAGGCGCATCTGCTCGAGGGACTGACGGCCGCGGACGACGAGGAGCGGCCCGTGAACCTCGTGCAGGACCGCGAGAGCGCGCGGCGCGTGCTGCAGGACGCTGCAGGCGCTGGGGCCCGAGCGCTTCCACGCGTGCGACACGGAGGTGGCGCAGATCGACATCAAGGCGGTCGGCCCCGTCGGGAATGGCAAGGTGGGTTGGTGGCGAGGACGCGCTGCAAGGAGTGGCTGGAGCTGTAGACAGACTCATGCTCGTCACTGCGCAGGTCACGTGTCTGTCTATCTACAGCGGCCCCTGATGTGGACTTTGGCAACGGCCCGTACGTGTGGGTGGACAACCTGGACTCGGCAGAGGGCACGCTCGAGTACTTTCGGTGCGGCGATGCGCTGCTGCAGTTGCTGCCAGCATTGCGCTATCTGACGGCTGGGGCGATATGCTACCTGTGCAGGGAGTTCCTCGAGACCAAGAAGGTCAAGAAGGTCTGGCACAACTACAGCTTCGACCGACACGTGCTCTACAACCACGGCATCGACGTGCAGGGGCCTTGGCGGCGACACGATGCACATGGCGCGGCTGTGGAACACAGGCGCGCTTCCAGAATGGCGGGTACTCGCTTGAAGCACTCAGTGCGGATCTGCTGGGCCAGCGCAAGAAGCCCATGATGGAGCTCTTTGGTATCCCGAAGCTCAAGAAGGACGGGTCCCCGGGAAAGGAGCGACTCATGCCGTCAGTCGAAGAGCTTCAGCGGTTCCCCGAATTCCGGCATCGCTGGATCCGCTACAGCGTGTACGACGCAGAGAGTACGTGGTTCTTGCACAGCGTGCTCAAGCACAAGTTGGAGCAGACGCTCTGGTTCGATTCGCCAAAGGGAAGTAACAGCCCGGGAGGGTCGATGTACGACTTCTACTGCCAGTACATTGTGCCTTTTGGAGAATGCCTGACGGATATCGAGCGGAAGGGCATGCATGTGGATCGCGAGTATCTCAAACGTGTCGAGCAGGAGGCGCTTGAAGACCGCGCTCGGCTCGAGCAAGTAGTCCTAAACTGGGCGTCACGCTACTGCGAGGACTCGGCGCGCTTGAATGTGTACAGCGCTGCGCAGAAGCAGCAGTTGCTGTTCGCGCCTTACATCGACACCAAGAAGAATCCGCCCAAGGAGGTGTTGCCAGCAGAGCGCTCGTTTGAAGTTGAGAATATTGAAGAGATCATTGAGCCCGGGAAACAGCGCGCCTTGAAGAAGCGCAGCATCACTATTCGCGGACTTGGTATCGAGCCCACGCACTTTACAGCGAGCGGTCTTCCTGCTGCAAGTGCTGAGGTGTTGAAGGAACTTGCGGGAGACCCAGATGCTGATCCACCACGCTATGGACGTGCGTATGATCACTTTAAAGACAAAGAAGAGGGTGCTGCCGCGTGCGTCGCCCTCAAGGCACTTTTTGACATCAGCAGCATCAACACGATGCTGAATAACTTTATCCTCCCGCTGCAAGAGCTCTCGGACAAGAACAGCCGGGTGCACTGCTCCTTGAACCTGAACACGGACACGGGACGGCTGTCCTCACGCAAGCCAAACCTGCAGAACCAGCCAGCGCTAGACAAGGATCGGTACCGGATTCGAGATGCATTTACCGCCCCGCCTGGCAAGAAGCTCATCGTGGCCGATTACTCGCAGCTGGAGCTCCGGTTATTGGCTCATGTGACGCAATGTCAGGCTATGATTGAAGCTTTCAAAGCTGGCGGCGACTTTCACTCCCGAACTGCGATGGGTATGTATGACTACGTAGCCAAGGCGGTTGAGCGCGGAGAAGCATTGCTAGAGTGGGATTCTGCGCACTCGAAGCCTCCTGCTCCTCTGCTGAAGGACAAGTTCGGCAAGGAGCGAAAGAACGCCAAGATTCTCAACTTCTCGATCGCGTACGGCAAGACACCGTATGGTCTGAGCAAAGACTTTGGTGTGACGCGCAAGGAAGCAGCAGATACTCTTGACAAATGGTACTCGGATCGCCAAGAAGTACGCGCATGGCAGGCGCAAGCGGTTCAGACTGCTCGTCTATTCGGATATACGCGCACGCTTATGGGTCGCTACCGTCGACTTCCTGATGCAATGCTGACCAGCAACGCATTATCGGCGAAGAAGGCGAAGGCTCATGCAGAACGTGCGGCAATCAATACTCCGATCCAAGGAGCGGCCGCCGATGTTGTCATGCAAGCAATGCTTCGAATCCACGCTCATCCGCGACTGCGTGAGCTCGGATGGGAAATGGTGTGCCAGATTCATGACGAGATCATCGTGGAAGGGCCAGAGGAGTCGGCAGATGAGGCTATGAAGCTAGTTGTTCATCTGATGGAGAACCCGTTTGAGAAGCCGCTGTCAGTCGCGCTGGAAGTCGACGCCAAGTGTGACACCTCGTGGTACAAGGCCAAGTAGAGTATCAATCAGTCGAAAATAAAACTCATTTGTTGCGGTTTCAACGCTTCAGATAAGCTTATGTTTAGCCTGAGCATTTCTGTGTGACTCATATTTTTCTGTTGGAGTCGAGCCACATTTGAGAGTCTCCCAACCACCAGCAATCGCCATGGGCAACGCAAATGGCACCGTGCCATCGGGTCCACGAGGACTGTTCTCGCTTTCCTCGCGGTCTCGAAGCAACAGCGTTTCCGAATCTCATAAGTTGCGACCAGCTTTAACTCATCAGGAGCTCGCAGCGTACAACGGCACAAACAACAAGCCCATCTACATTTCTCTGCGCAGCGACATCTACGATGTGCGCGAAGCAGCCTTGATTTACGGGCCAAACGGGAGCAGAGCGCACTTGGCGGGTCGTGATATATCGAGAGCTGCAGCAAAAGACGCACTTGACAATGAAGGTGAGCTCCGAAATCTCGACCTGTCTGACCTGTCAATCTCTGAGAACGAGCGCCTGGACAAAATCATCGAGTCTTTCAAGTGTGAGCACAACTACCCAATAGTTGGTCGGCTCTTGGTCCAGACGGACTCCTTGACTCACGAGCAGCTGCACAAGTTTAACGGAGTGGACAATCCGCGCGGAGCAGTGTACGTGGCTCTCCAAGGTGTAGTGTATGACGTGACGGCCAATGGCTTCAACCATTACAGTCCCGAGGGAACATATGCGCTCTTCGCGGGCCGCGACGCCACCCGAGCGCTTGCGTGCATGTCACTGGATCCAGACTGCCTCGACTCCCCGAGCCTCCAGGACCTTACTTCTGAACAGCTGAGCGCGCTGGAGGACTGGGTCGCACGCTTCCAGCAAAAGTACGCAGTCGTAGGAAAACTCCGCGATTAGATCGTCGATACTCTCTCCTCGGTAATTTTGAAGAGCTACATGAGATACACTGCAGACCGGCGTGGATTTGCATAGTGATAACCTGTATTGACAGGAGCAGGCTGGGAGGCGTGCCTTCTCTCGGTATCCGATGCAGGAATGACAAGTTGAAGTCAAATGTAGCCATCTCACGACATTACCCTAAACTCTCCGCTAAGTACGAAGATGCGAGATCCACGGAAAGAGAACATTGAAGGAGGAAGCGCCACCTGCGTGCTCAGTGGCCGCTCTTCTCGCGGCTCTAGCGTCGCTCCAGGCCCTCGTTGCGCGTCAAGAAGCCTATCGGTGTGATCTACTGCGCGTGCGCGTTCTTCTCGTGATTGAACGGCCGAAATCCGACGTCTGAAGCCTCCAGGAGTCTTGATTTTCGGCGGTCATGGGCAACAAATCCAGCCGCGAGGCGTCCGAGGGTGAGCGGCTGCTGGCTCAGCGGCTCTCGCAGCGCTCGGCACTCACTCCTGACATGTTCGACGTCTCCGGTGTTGGCCACCATGGAGTTCCCAGCAACGCGAGGGCCATGGCGCTCTGTGGTCGTCAGGGGATTCTGGCGCTTGGAACGGCGAGCGGAGCCGTGAAACTCTACGGAAAGGATGGGCTCGAGGTGTTGCTGGAGGCTCCGCGCTCCCAGGCCAACCTGACAGTTGGGGTTACCCACATGAAGTTCTCGGGGCACCAGAGACTCGTGGTCGCGTACACGGACAGCTCGATCCGAGTGTTTAAACTCGCAGAAGCCAGACGAGACCTGCTGGTTGCAGAGGTTCCGGGAAGCTGGACGACGTACACAATCACAAGTCTTGAGACCATTCAGTTCGCGAACTACCCGTACTTTTTTGTGGCCACAGATAATGGCGCCATTCATGTGCGTTTGGCCGCCAGATGTAGAGGGCTGTATTCTGTCTAACGATGTGCAACCTCTTGATTCAGGTTGTTCACGAGGAAACAGGCAAGGTCAGCTCGTATATCATCTCTCCTCGGGATGTTGCGGCGGGAAGTGACGATGGAGAGACGCACAGCCAGCCGGGAGAAGCGGTTAGTGCCCTCGCTGTCAACCCGCGAGATGCAAACCAGCTGCTCATCGCCTACGAAGAATGCGCAGCAGTGTTTTTGTGGGATTTTGCGAAGCGCAAAGTGGCGAAAGAGTTCGTTATTTCGAGAAAGGGGCAAAGCGCTGCATTGCGCACCGATGAGAGTGGCGAAGAGCTTTGTAACTCTGTTCAATCGCTGTCGTGGCACTCAAGTGGCAAGCGATTTGTTGCCGGGTTCAAGCACGGTGGCTTTGCCATTTACCGGCATGACAAGAATGCTGGCTTTTACCATACTATTTCTTCGGAGACTGCTGAAGAAGAGCAAGTGTCCTTGACCGCGATTCGACATCTCCAGTGGGTATGTCCACCTCCACAGTCGCGGTACGCACATTATGCAGGCGCGATTGCTTTCACTGGTGGGCGACCTACCTCTGAAAGAAGCCTCCTGACCGTGATATACCCTCGGAACGGCTCAAATCCCGACGACGCGATGGACAGAGCTGTTCAAGTCAGACGAGCTCGTGTGGAATGTAACGGCATTCGAGTCCAGAAACCACGCTGAGATTGCGGCTTTTGTGGTGGCACAGGACCAAGTGGACCATTGTGCTCGGATAGCTCCGCTCTCTGCGATAATTCTTTCAGGGAACCCATTGGACGGGTGCTTACCTTCGCTCAGTGTCCAATACTTGCCGTGTTTCATCAAATTCCGGTCTAACGATCAAGAAGAGTGGGAATGGAAGCCTGATCAAGCTGTTGAACCCGTCACAATGCCTCCTCGTCTGCAGCAAAATCCCGTGAAAGTATTTGAACTCATTAACGTTACACGAGCAGATGGTGTGCTGCAGGAAGAACTGGTATCTGCGTGGCAAAGCGACGAGTCTACTCATCCCTTGATGAATGGAGAAGTGAATGACGATTTTGAGTGGCCAATCAACGGTGGCAGCATTACGGAGCCACTGCTGAAAAGCTACTTGACCTCATACACCCAAGACAGCTCGTCACCTCTGACTCAGAACGCTACCATTTTGCTGACAGGGCATGAAAATGGTAGCGTACTTTTTTGGGATATGATTTCTCCAGCAGATCGAGCCAGCAAGGGAGCGATTCGATTGATACATGTGGTCGAGATATTCGGAAAACTCCCAGCTGATGACACGGTTACTGTTCGCGAAATTACATCACTTGGGTTTTGCCACGAGTCTCGCCTACTTGCAATTGGATTCAATACGGGTGAGCTTGCTTTATTCGCCTTCAAATCGTGCGAAACAGTGAAGCCCCCAATCGACGCGGTTCAAGCCGAGCAACCTGTTGCTGAGCACCCAACGCGGGCTGGATATCACCTTTTGTTTCGAGTTCAGCCGCATGAGCTTCCTATAAGCAAACTGGCAATGCTAACTGGCTATGGCTTTGTTGCCGTGGCTGATACATCTGGGGAAATTTCGCTCGTAAACTTAGCGACCAAGACTGCTCAACCACTGCAAACAGATCAATCCTCAATAGACAAAGAAGCCGTCTGCGTGGACAGTCTGCTCTTGACCGAATTGGTCCAGACAACTGAGATCCCGATTGGGGATGCATCAAGCAGCCCGTCTGAGTCAAAGCGATCGCCTGGGAAGCAGCGGCGAGCATCTCGGGGAAACAGCAACACTTCGAACGAAGGTGCAGCGGGAGTGACGGTTCATCAGGAACCTGTTCCTGTTCTATTTGTTGGACGTGGTGCTGGCAAGCTCGAGTTATATCATGTCCACTCTGGGATAAAAATCGGCGAGACACTCGTCGACGAGTACAGAATGGCCGGCTTATCGTCTGTTATCGTGGTCGACTTGGAGGGGAAGCGCGTTGAGATTGCAAGCAAGAGTTGGACACTCGACGAGGCCACTTCAGATAGCCTTGATGCTGCTGCTGTCGATGTTGAAGTACATGAAGATACGTTGGCTGATGCCCCTACGCCTGAGGAAGAATTAATTCAATCAGAGCAAACCCAGGTCGAAGAGGCACCTAGTGCAGAGACTTTGCTCACGAAAGAAATGATTGCCAAGGCTGTAGCGGAGCTTGCCGCCGAGGATGCAGCTGCACTTGGTGTCACACCATCTCACGCTTCAAATGAGCTTCATTTAAGTTCTGCTCTATGGCAGCGGTACGATGTTGTTGAGGCAACACTGCTTCCTGGTTCACTAGGTCTTCGGTTGTTCACAGAGATCGAAGATCACGGCGTGGTATACAGCTTTGTTCCTGATGTTGCAAACGCAACAACACTCGAAGCGAGTGGTGTTGGCACAGGCCATGTTATCGTCTCCATCAATCGAGTCGATGTGACACCTCTGAGTCGTCGGCAAGTTTGTCGCCTTCTCGAGAAGCTGCGTGACCATGAGAAGGTGATGGTGCTTGCCCGTGGTTTTAAACATCCGGTCATCTCTGCCAATACTCCTCCTGCAATTGAAGAGTCTGTCATCCAAAAGGCACCAATATCGAGTGTAACTTCCCCTGATCTTGATCAGCCACGCTTTTTAGTGTGCACGTGTGGGCGGATGATTCATCTGCTTCAAGCATCGCTTCCTCGTGCGTCGGAGATTGCGATGGGAGCTAAGGAAATGCCTGCACAACCGCTCGCAAGTGTAGAGCTCCGCTCGCCTGCCCTCATCACATCCATTATTCGTGTGCCTATTGAGGACAGGGTAGAGCACTGCCTTGCAGTGGTGGACCAGAGCAACGAGTTGTATATCATCTCCCTGCTCTCACTGACCATCGTATGGCAGACGGATGGCAGCGGGACGCTTGGCAACGCACTCGTGAATGGGCTCGGCTTTGGTGTGTCACATGGCGGCGAGCTTGTGGTTGCGAACGAATTTGGAGAAATCGAGCGGTTTTCGTTCTTGTCTGAGCAGGTAGCACAGGAGACTGCAATGCTGACGTACTCCACTACCAAGACATCATTGTATTTGCCTGAACGTGCATTCCATTTTTCTTCTTCGGAGAGTCCCAAGAAGAAAGGCGGCATTGCAGACGCTGGAAGATGTTCAAGAAACTGGTGATGAGCGTCAAGCAGGATGCAGACTTGAAAAAGGTGTTTCAATTTTCTAGCGCTGAAGATGAACGCCAGCAGTTGTTCGGGTCAAGAGCTGCAGCAGGCGAAGCAGTCAACTCGGATGAGCAAGGGACTGCCAAGGTGTCCAAGGGCATGAATGCGACCAAAGACGCGCTAATGCAAGCTCACCAGGTGAAGTTCTGTTGAATGCTTCGATTGCTTTGCTTAAACGATTTAACATTTTTTGCTGTTAGCATCTGGCGGAGCGCGGAGACAAACTCAACGATCTGGCGCTCAAGACGGAACAGATGAAGCAGACATCAGCAGACTTTTACAACACCATGCGCGCCTATAACGAGAAGAACGCGAACAAAAAGTGGTACGAGTTCTGACCTCGACGAAGAGCAGATAGTTGTGCGTGTATCTATAGTTCTGGTGCATGTGGAATGCAACTCAAGTCGTCTACTGCTGTGACTCTGGGATTTCTTTTGTCGTTTCTTGAGGGTCCACATCATCGTCGTTGTAGAACACCTGAAGCAGCGTCAATCCGTGTGGCGGTGCGCCTTGACCAGCCTTTTTTCGGCTCTTAGCTTCAAGGATTGAAGACATGGCTGTAGGTTGCAATCGCCCCAGCCCGACGTCGACCAGCGTTCCTACCAGATTGCGCACCATCTTGTACAGGAACCGGTCACCGTGGAAGCGGATGCTAATAAATGTCGATCGATCTGGATCACTGTCAACCACTCCAGCATCTAACTTCAGTCGCTTGGACGCGCTGCACTCTTCGTCGTCTTCTTGCTCATTCAGCACCCGAATGTCAATTGAGGAGAGCGCGCATATGCCATCCTTGCCTTCCAGCTTGGCACCCGCGAATGACGAATAGTCTTTAGCCACTGGCGGGGCGACAAGCACAGCAGCTGCCTCTCGCATCTTGTCGACGTCTAGCACCTTTTTGACAAACCAAACACCCGCGCGGTCTCTTACCGGCCGCAACCCGCCGCTGCGCACCAAGTACTCGTACGTCTTGCCCTTGCAGCCCTCACGAGGGTCAAACGGCTCCTCCACAGCCTTGAGAGATCGACACAGAACGTCGTCGGGGAGTCTGCTGTTGAGTGCGTTGCGGAACTCGCGATCAGCAACGCTGCAGGTGCTCGAGAATCCTACGACTTGGCCTCGAGCATGAACTCCTTTGTCAGTCCGCGAAGACCCTCGAACTCGGATCTCCTCGCTTGTCGTTCTCTTCAGCGCGTCCTCGATGACCAATTGCACCGTTCTCAAGGCATCTGCGTCATTGGAGGCTGAGGACGCCGACTCCTGTGTCTGAAAGCCGTGGAACTCCGCGCCGTCGTACTCGAAGACGCAGCGGAAGTGGCGAAGAGCGTCGCCCCGAGGGAGAAATGCGCTCGCGGGCATGCGCAGCGGCTTCTTGGGACGCTCTCGAGCTGCTGGAGCTGCTGGGGGTGGGCTTGATACGCCGTCGGAGCGCTTTTGCGCCTGGTGAAGGCGCTTGGCAGCTCCCGGAGCGCGCTGCGAGTCCGACATGACAGCGATTGGCCTGAATGACATGCACCGGAATACGCTGCGATTTTATTGGCTGTGGGCGCTAATGGAGCTTGGCTCGGTGGCGACGGAGTTGGTGGAGTGAAACACCGATAGCAGCGGCGTACGCGACGAACGATGAGATCACTGTCGTCAAGGGCATGTCAGGGAGGTCAGCAGATAGCTTGCAAGACGGAATGGTGCCAAAATCCAGCTGAAAACGCTTACCGATAACGCAGTGCGACGCTGAGTTCTTGTCGAGGCTTCTGGCAGCTTGGATGGCAAAAAAGTTGTTGGCGGAGTGAAGAATCAAGCACTCAGCCAAAGAGCCTGACACGAGCATTCGAGTCGACAAGAACCCGCCGACAAGGAGAGCCCAGAGCGTCTGCAGAGCCACGTAGCTGGCTGAAAAGTGCGCAATGCCAATCTTTCGCACATTTGCGAGATGCAGCAGCGCAAAGAGAACGCTGGGCGTGATTGCAGCAGCTTTTTCGCTTCGTGTGCGGTTGAGAACGACGTGCAGCACTAGTCCGCGGAATAGAAGCTCTTCTGTGAGCGGAGCAGCCACGAGCGTCGTTAACGACCTCACCAAGTTGCGGTGACCGCTGTCTTCCGAGCTGTTGTCGTCATTGGTGCCACGGGCTACCACTGCCAATACAGCCGCGTTGGCCACAAAGTACAGGAGAAAGAGTTTGATCTCCACTCGCTTGAGGCCCAACAGCTTGCGGAGCACCAGCGATCTCGACCGACCAAACATCCACCCGAAGATGGAGACCAGCCCGTAGGCTGTGGCCGCAGTCTCGACACTCTTGGCAACGATCCCGCTCATCCAATTCGAGCCAACAGCTCTAACTGACGCCTTTGAAGCAAGTAACCCGGCCACGAAGCTCATTTGGAGCAGCAGGAACACAGCACCACCAATTCCAACAAGCTCCAGCCACAAAAGCAGCAAATGTGCGCCATCGGAGAGCTCTGAGGGTCGATCGGGGCCGGAATCGACGCCTCCGGAGCCTTGAGAATCCGCTTCAGGAGCTTGTAGAGCTGTGAGAACGCGCACGGCGCCATTGCTCGCGCGCTCGTCGAGCCATCGCCAGCCAAAGTGCCGCCACCACCGCTGCATGTCATCCCGGAGCACTGCCATTTTTGTAAAATGTTTTCCATGTGATTTGGCTCGGGATCATCAGGCATTTTGGTCGACGAAGAACTCGTTGTAAAACTATTATAGTCACCTTCACGCAACTCAGCGAGAGTCGTTGGACGAATTGCTGTCGCAGATGGTTTCAACTGCGTAGAGGAAAGATTTCGGGTGCGCTTTTGTATATTTGTTTACCTGCTGGATCATTTCTTGCCCAAGATCGAATCGAGCTGACGAGAGCAAAATGATACCAAGCATGTTCAAGATGGTAACTTTCGTATGGATGTGGATTTGATCGAAAGTGATCGACAACAATCGTAAAATTCAACCCCACGAGATCTGAAGTCAAGGCGATGGATGCTACATGCCAGTTGAACTAGATGTTTTCATTTGGAATTCTGTCAGTGGCTTTCGATGAGGTATTGAACAAAGATCCATCAAAGGTGCTAGCACCTAGCACTGCTTCCAGCCAAGGATGTGGACGCTAGATCATGAGGCTGTGCGGTATACAAGCTGAGTGGTCCTTTCGAGCATTATGAACTAGAAACACAAGCCTTCGATTTGTCAGCAGCCCACTCAAAGACCGCCTGATAAGTAGCACCGTTGACGTCAATTGCAGTTGTCCTCTGGGCCAGGAATCCTTTCATTGGAGTCCAATGAAACTGAACTGCAAGTAGAGTTTCTCCACCTGATCGATGAGGGTCGAGTGTGAAATGCACTTTCTGCAATTTGTCGAGCATTACGCCATAGCTCAACGCTGTACACTCAGAATGGGCTTTGGGGTTGAGTAATCAACTGTGCGATTTCTTGAAGATCCCTGCTATCTGGATTCCCCATCAACAACCTCGCTTGCTACGACCAACGGAAGCTTGCACCGTGTTGTATATCGACTGTGCCGTATTGAACAATAGACAAAGACCGTTGTCAGCGCTCGAGTCGTTTGTCACCAAGCTTTTATAACTGTGGGATCATCAAGGCGATAGGTACATCACCGCCCGAGCTTGTGTAGGTATCTGGCTTTACGATCTTCATGAGAGCCCATCGTACGCAGTGAGGCCACTCTCGTTCACAATATCGTCCCGGCAGCCACCTTTGTCTGGGTCAAGCAGCCACGCTCCGAGATCGAAAAAGCTGTATGCCATGGCGTAATGGCCAGCCGTGTTGCCATTTTTCTGCGGGTCACAAATATTAGTCACTCGGTCCGATGTAAACTTTCGTAGAGCCCAAGACAGTGAAACTCACATTTTGGTGGTTGGGATTCGCTCCTTTGGATAGTAGTAGCTGTGCCACCTTGAGATTGTTGTTCTGAGCTGCTAACAACAACGGCGAATTACCGTTTTCGTCACTCTTGTTGATATGGAATAGACTCTTCTCGAGCAAGTCATCGTAGACGGTTCCAACTCCTGAATGCAAATGGCTGCATCACGGTCAGAGCGTCAAATTTGCGATCCGGAACGTTTGCCAGCGCTTCCTTGAGCTGTTTCAGCTTTCCGTGACGAACAAGCTGACAGAACTCGCCGAAAGATACAACTACCTTCAGGTTTGCTCCTGCAACATTTTCTCTTGCCGGCTCTGAATTGCTAGAAGCTGAAGGTAGCTATACTTGGTGATGCCACGGGAGCCGAATCAAAAGAGCCTTGGCTGTTCGATGCTATCGAACCGGGGACTAGTACTCGCGATGGAGAACTCGGAGATGGGATACCAATCGAATCGGGTGAGTTTCCCCCATACAACCGCTGCATTTTGACTCGCTCGGTCTCACGTAGTTGCTCCACTGAAGTTAGTATCTTCTTGCGATGCAGCCGGTGCTCCATGCCAAGCGTGTTCTTGAGATCCTCGTCGTTTAAGTGTAGCAGCAAAGCTCCGTCAACGGATGCATCGGCAAACGCTCGCTTGTATTGCCCGAGTGTGAGCGTATCTAGCCAACGACCGACGTCAGCCACACTCCAGCCGGCGATCTGAATAGGCTGTTGGCCAGGAAAGCTGCCAGGAGGGGCGTTAGGCTGGAAAGTACTCGTTGGTGACCCCATTACACTACTTTCACTGGCTTGAGTACCGTACTCTGGCCAGCGCTTATTCGAGACGATAGCAGCACTATCAAGCGTCATGTGGTGTGCACCAATCTTGCGCATTGCCCGTACCATATTCATACTACTGAAATACGTCATGGACATTGACATGAAGCCGAACTTCATCATTGTCTCAGTCGACTCCATCAGTGAGTTAGCTTCTTCGCGCTGCTTGGGTGTAAATGCCGAGCTTGAATTTGCTACTGCTGGGTGAACATTTGATGCTCCTGCACTGGTTCTAATCCCTGAGGCGGGTGAAGATGCCGATACTGATGTTGGAAACGGGCTCTGTACACCACCAACTGATGGACTATTGAACGCACTGCCTATATACGTTCCTGAAACCGATGGAATCATGTCAAGGGCGAGTTGTGAGCGTGACTGCTGTTTCTGCTTAATTCGCGCGAGTTCCTGCTGTTGCTCTTCGAGTAGCACAACAAGTTTTCGCTCAAGTGCTTTGAGCTCCTCTTCTTTTTGTAGTCGTTCGCGATCTAGTTTGGTGAGTTTCTCCTCCATCTCCGCTAATGCTTCTCGGCGCTGGGCGATTTGGGCTAACATTTGCGCAAACTCGCGGTCGAGTCGCATTTTTTGTTCTCGTATCTGCCACTTTCCTCGTTCATCGACGACCTTGGTCAAACTCTCAGTCTCGACCTTGCTCAGTTCGTGCATCTCTGCTTCAAGGAGCCGAATTCCTTCGTCGAACTCGCAAATCTCCTTCAGAACAAGTTCAGCCTGGCGCTCGACATCTTGTTTTTCTCGAACAAGTAGTGCGACCTCGCTTTGAAGCTTGGTCGCGAACAGTTTGTACTCGAGTAGCATTTGCTTTCCAAACGCAATTCCTTGTGACTGCGTGCGCGAGAAAAGTAGCTTGTCACGTTCACGTTCGAATCGCCGGCGCCCAACATGTCCTCGAAAAACTCGCTGGATTGTAATTGCCGCATTACGGCGTCTTCTCTGCTCAAACATGCGACGCACAGCCAGAAATCGCCGAATCTCACGCTGAATCCGCATTGCTGAGTTCTTACGGAGCTTCCGGATTCGCATCGCAAGCTGTCGAGCAAGCCATCCTCTTGCAATTCGCTGAATATCCATGGCAGCCAAGTACTTGCGCATTCGATCACGATAGGAGTCGCGACCAAGTTTCCCTCTCCAATGCCGTTGGAGCAGCCGTGCTGCCCAATCCTCTTTTTTCATCCCATGATACTTTCGGCGAGCAAGCTTGGCGCGCCATATTCGTTGCAGCATGATTGCACAGCGCTCCTGTTTGATCTTGACTAGAAGAAGACGCGCCGCAAACGCTCGAAAAGCCCGTTGAATGATAGTTGCCATCTGGTTCATACGTTGCAACCGTTTCTGGTTTCGACGAATGCGCCAACCCATGTACTCCTTGACTTCTGCAGGTGATGCTCCGTCTGGGTAAATCTTGCTTCCATTCCAGGCTTATAGACAGCATTTGCACTTATACGTTCAAACCCAGGTTTTGTTGGATCCCAGACTGTCGGCTTTCCACCTGTGAGCTGTTTTTTGTACGGACTATTTGCAAGAGCCGCTGGAAGTGAGCCGATTGGAGCTACAATGGGCTTTTTCGCAGCGGTCTCCGTCGCTAGCTGTTGATATTCGGCCCATTTCTGCGTCGAGTCTATGAAGTTCCCTGTTGAGGAGCTTGGGCGATTTCGCAATGCTTCCGTTGAAGAATCTTGTCGAGTTGATGAGTGCGTCTTGGGTACGGATGCTGTTGAAGATTTTGTATTCGTCTTGAGCACGTTGTTAATGAAGGTATCCTCAAAGTTTCCATTTCGAGTGGGGCTAGCAGATTTACCTCCTCTTGTACCCTTGACTGGTGATCGATGAACGCCATCTGTGGGAAATGAATCACTACTACTTTTCGAGTTGATTGAGGTGATATCCAAAGCCGAACACTCTTTTTTCCCGTGTGGCACATCATTTACCTCGTGAAACCCCGTAACGAGCTGCTCAAAGAGGAGTAGCATGTCGTTCTTTCGTTCCTGAATCACTTCGTGTCCACTTGCCAACCATAAAACACATGAGCGTCGAAGACGCTTTCCGTGCTCGTTGGGTGGTCGCTGAAGCACCTTTCCAAGAGAGTCTACAACGTCCACTTTAGCTAGTGCCAGCAACGATTCGACTTGTTCACTAGAATTTATAAGACCATCTTGCGTGGAACACAAGTTAACAACTGGTATGCGCAGCACTCGTTTGCCTATTCGGTCACGTAGGTCACGGTGCACGAGTGCACCGGAGCATAACGCTGTCCGACCTTCAAGGGTGATAGGATTCATCACGGCTGTGTACAGATTGAGCGCCATTGGCGCCGTCACACGGGCTAGGTAGCTTGGTGAGAACAGAAATCGTGAGTGAAAGTAGACGGGTAAGTCAGGTCGAGACGCTGGTGTACATGCAAAGACTTTGAGACAGTCATGAAGGAATTGGGCGAGCTTCGTATCGACATACGAGAAAGCGTTAACAAGTATGAGTGCGCGAGTGTTCGCATCGAAGGGGGGTGAGTGAGTGCAGAAAGCTGTAGCAATACTTCCACCGTTTCCGATCCCCACCAAATAGTATGGCGCATCACGGAATTGACGCCTCCATACTCCGTCTACTTCATCGGCGCGGCAGACATGCTTGAGTAATTCCGCTAAACATTTGGCGTGAAACTCATTATTGAGAAGCTCACCACGACGCCACTTTGTGTACGCTTGTCCCGGATAATTCCAAAGCAAAACCTGCGCGGCGCCGTTGTACTTGGCGATAATGGGTTGTAGTAAAATTTGCAGACGCTCCCAGGTGTCAAAGAGGTCATGGACAATCACAAGATTGAAAAACGTATTGTGTTTGCTCGATGCTGGAATGCTTGGGTCCCCCATGACACAGTACGGGATGTTCGTTGCAGCATCCAACAGGAACTCCCCATGAACGTAGTCATCGCGAACATTGAGGTCGATGATGCCTGGGATAGACAATGCATTCGCAGCTTCAAGGCGGTTCTGACGACGACGCCGATGCTGAAGCAGTTGTTGGCGGCGACGCTCTTGTGTCTCAATTTTGGCACGAGCAATAGCCTCGGTCGCAGCATCCACAGCGTTATTACCGCTTACTTTGCGGTGAAAGCGGTAACGAAGATAGCTGGGTGAGTGCAGCTTGGACGGTTCGGGCAAGTGAATCGCGGTTCACGGGCTTGCCAACACATCCATCCATCCCGCAATCTTTGTAAAGCTGCAGGTCTTCTTTGGTGGTCTTGGAGGTAATGCAGATGACGGCAGATTGCCGCTTGCTCCCCAATGTTACACTTCGTTGTATTTGAGTTTGTCGGAGTATTTTTGCAAGCTCCAGGCCGCTCATACTGCCATCTAGGTCTCGTTCAACTAAAACAAGTTCGTAAAACGAGTCTTGAGCATTTCGAAGCGCTTGGAGAGGGTTAGACGAGTTTTCAATGTCTAGCTTTGTGGTGACTAGTAGTTGTTCAAGTCCGCTGTGAATCTGGTTGAGAGTTGATACATCAGAGCAGATTATGAGCACACGTGCAGCTGCTACCTTGGGAGCAGGTGCTTTTTTGGCAAATCTACTGGACGACTTTGGGCGAGCACCCGAGTCCAGATGATTTGACGTGTTTTCTTGTGCTGCTTTTCGAAACAACTGTCCCTCTTCAAGCACCTCATCATGAATTTGTCTGCTCTCACCGCGAAGATACCGCTCAACACCGATGATACGAGTATAGTTCTCGCTCCGATGAGGATTGGGAGACGCTGTTGCTGGCGATGGAAGGCTTTCAGAAGGGGTATCCGCTGCAATGGACTGGTTTGTTGGTGTTTTAAGGGGCGGTAGCGTTGTGTTTCCGCTTGACTGCTCAGCTGAAGGCAATAAAACAGGTGTGCTGGCAGTGCTGTTTTCACTTCCTACCAGAGCCTGGTGTCTTTCCGGTGATTTAGCCTCTGCTTTTGGTGAGTAAAGCGCAGGAAGCGATATTGATAGGCTGCTATCGGACGGTACGACAGCACCACTTTCGCTTGGGCTGATCAGCTCAATCACTGTAGTTGTTGCTCTCCTTTTGCCCTGTTTTCGGAGGTATAGCTTCTCTTTTGTCTCCACTTCTTTGTCAACCTGCGCCTCCCATAGTTGCTCCAGCTCAGCGCGGTGTTTGTTCATCTGACGTGCACGCATCATGACATCCTTTTTGTCCCCGGCCGCGGCCTCTCGTACCAAGTCCAGCAAAGAGTAGATTGCATAGCAGTCACCACACACGCGGACTTGTCGATAATAGTTGGCCACCCCATCAAGCTCGCCGTAGACCCGTGAGCGAGAGCCTTCTCGCAGCTGCTGCGCCGCCGTCGAGTCGAGAAGATGCGATTTCTTCCTTTTTCGTTGATTGCCTTCAATGTCTTTCGCTGCTTCGTATCGTTTCGATCTCTCTTGCGCGGCAAGGGCGTTTACCAGGTGGGCTTTGTTGCCTCTGGCAAGTGCGATCGATTTGTATGTGATGATTCGCAGCTCTCTATCATCAGACGATCCTTCATTTGTCTTGACAGCGATCTGCATACCAGCAAGCAGGTGAGAAGCCTTGTCGTCGGTCATTGCGAGCCGTTGGTCCTGCGAAAAGAGCAATTCTAGCGCTGTGGATGGCAGCAAGCCCTTCCTAGCGGCATCGTTGGTCCCAGAGGCATCAGAGGAGCTTGGGGCGTCGGAATTTCGCAACTTGTAGCCGCAAAAGTCTCCGCTGCACTTGAACGGCGTGGGGAATGAGTTGGTGGCTCTGGGAGGACTCTCGACCGGCAGGCTCGCTCTCCGCTTGGCTGCTCGAGGAGCAGCGTCGGCTGAATTAGTTTGAGCAGTCGACGCATCAGTTTGAGTCTCACTGGGAGTTGTGGAGACCACTGGAGGCTCTGGAGATGCTCCATTGGCATCAGGAAGCGCCTCGGAAGACGCCATCGCAGCGAAGACCGCGAGCACTTCGAGCTGAGACCATGGACGTATTTCGGGGCGAGGCGGCGGTAAAATTAGCTGACATCTACGGTAGGCTTCAATTCAACTTGTCCAGCGTGGCGGGAGTGGATTTCGTACCGTAGACCGCAACGCACGCTGGACGCGCAGCGTGAGTCACCCGCGCACTTCAACTCGCTCCCGCCGCCCTGTCGCCTCGAAAAATGGGTACTGTAGGTTAGGCGCAGTGCCACCGTAGAATGCATACTGAAGCCTACTGTACGCACGGTAGATTTCCTCCCGCAGCCTGCGTCTGGCGGCGCTTGCGGTCCAAATCCCTTTGCCCTCGTTGAACACATGGCGCGTACCGTAGACTTCCAGATCGGATCTTCTCGCCAGACGTTCGGACGACGCGGGAGTCAGTCCGCTGTCCAGTGTTTGACGTCCGGTCTACGCACGCCATAGAGTGTCCACCTCTTTGGCGACCGCCGCTGCCTGTCAGCGCGCAGGCGGGTCGTGGGGGCGTGAGTCCGCGTCAGCTGGCAGCTGATGATGCTCGCGCGTGGATCCCTCAAGTCCGACGGAAGCGAGCGGGCGAGCACCCGCGGGCAACCCCCTCCCTCGCGGTCCAAGGGAGGCGCGAAAACGCGTCTGCTGCATGTGAGCTCACGTCTGATACGCGTACAGTGCGCACTGTATTCGCTGAAGAAGTGTGAGTGGACACAACAAGTCTGAATGTTCGGTACTGTACGTGCTTACCGTCAAGCATTTGTCTGGATGATTACGTTGCGACTCGGCCTCACTTCCTTTGACGACAGCATGATTATTCCCATCTGTCAGCGCGGTCTACAGTACGAACGAAGAGTATGTACCGTAGAATTGACAATCCCTCGTGATCGATGGCGCCAGCCTCGCACCGTGGCACTCGCGCCCGTCGGCCACGGACGGGCCGAGAGTCACAGATGAGGGTTGGCATGGTCATCCAACTGTTCCGTACCGTAGATCGTTGGATACGCTTCCTTTGGTCCCACAGTGCTCCGCGGCCCCGCGCACTCGTCTGTCACGGCGCCCGCCTTTACTCGTACTGTAGGTTTCAGCCGTGCGGAAGCGAGTGGCGCTCCAACAATCGACAGCACCGCTCTCTTGGCGACCTGAGGCCGCTCGCCGCTCGGCCGCTTCCATTCCGCAACTTGCTGCCAGCCGGTCACATCGCCAGCCATGCACACGCCCGGCACGGCCACGCACAACGGCGGCTTCGACGCCTTCGAGAAGGGGTGCGTCCTCCTAGCGTCCTCCTCCGGTTGACCCTTGAAACGTTCGCTCACGTGGATGTAACCGTTCTTGACGACTTGAACAGCTCGCCCGCCGCGTTCCCCAAGCTCGAGGAGCCTGCCCCGCAGCGCCGACGATGCGGAGGCCATCTGTGTGCCAACCTGCTCATCGGCTTCGGCGTGCTGCTCATGGTGCTCGGCATCGTCTACGGTGCTGGACTGCCCGCGTACGTTAACAAGGCTCTGGATGACGCCGCCGTGACGTGCACGACTGAGGACGCCAACAAGGAGGCGTACCTGGACCCGTACAGCGACTGCGATGACTGCTCGCCCTACTACGTCTCGGTGTACATGATGAACGCCACGAACGCCGAGGAGTACCTTGCCGGCACGTCCGCGACCCTCGAGGTGCAGGAGATGGGTCCCTACGTCTACCGCCGCCGCGAGATCAAGCTGAACGTGACCATCGACGACAACTACCGCGTGAGCTACAAGAAGTACACGTACCACACGTACGAGTCGACCCTGAGCTGCTCGGGCTGCTCCGACTCGGACGAGGTCACGACCATGGACGTCGGTTACCTGAACGTCATCTCGAGCACGGGGGGCGAGTTCAACCTGCTCGCGGCTGTCGCCCAGGGCTCCGTTCGGCGCCTCCTACAACACGACTGAGCTCGCGGCCACCGTGCTTGAGTACGGCCCGCAGATGATGCGCTGGATGAACGGCCTCAACTCTCTCAACCCCGCCGCCATGAAGACCGTCACGGCTGACAGTGCTGTTCTCACCTTCCTTGCAACAGGCCCCGCTGCCATTGCTGATCTTGACATGTCGGGCTTCGCTACAACGGTCTCTTCGTGACGCGCACCGTGTCCCAGTGGGCCCTTGGATACCCGAGTCTGCTCGCCGGTCTCATCCTTGGATCCAACTACGTCGGATCGTGTGTTGGAGACCTCAACGAGCAGTGTGCTAGCTGCACTGGTGATGCCTGTGCCTCCATCAAGTCTGCTTGTGCTACTTGTGCCACGGGTGCTGCGGTCGTCGCTGTCAACAACTACACTTGTGCTGTTGTCGAGGCCATTTACGCTGCTGAGTACGGTGCCGAGGAGGCTGCTTCCTTCAAGGCCACGACGTGCGGTCTGTGTGAGACCTATGGCATCTGTGCGATGCCGCTGCCGGGTATCGCCGAGTCGTCTGGCCTGAACTACACGGCCGCGGCCCCGGACGCGTCGACACTTAACACCTACGTTCAACGCACGGGCTGTGATGATCTCACTGCCATCGGCGAGTACGAGGAGTACGACGGAGCAACCACGAACCCGGTATGGCTGACGCTTGATGAACGCCGGAACCCAACGCTCGCGGAGATCATCTGGTTCACTGCGAACGCCGACTGCGACTCGCCCACGGCCAATGTGACGTGCTTCAACGTGTCGGGCACGGACGGCACGAGCCTCAAGCCCGCTGGTGTGACGGTGTCGGGCCTCAAGAGCGACACGACTGCCTCGTCGTTCGAGTCGTACCTTGGCCCTGCCGAGATGTCGATCGAGATCGTGAGCTTCGACGAGGAGCTCGACTTCTCGGGCGTGGACCTGCAGCGCTTCGGCACGGCCGACGACATCTTCGCGTCCACCAGCGACAACGAGAAAATGGGCACGGGCTACCCCGTCGACGGTCTCCAGCAGCTCACGTTCGTCACGGGCTTCCTGTCGTTCATCTCGGGTCCGTTCTACCTGCACGGTGATTCGTCGCTGTACGAGCACGTGTCCATGACCAACACGAACGGCACGCTCATGACCAAGTCGGAGCTGTACGAGAGCGACGGCACGACGCTCAAGAGCGAGTACAAGGAGGCTTACGGCACGTTCGTCGACATTGAGCCGGCCTCGGGCAAGACCATGCGCGCGTACAAGCGCTCCATGGTGTCGTACGCGCTGGCGGCGTCCACGACCAACTCGAGCGCCTCCATGAGCGACGTGTTGTTCCCGAACCTGGCGGTGAACGTCGTCCTGCCTTCTTACTGGGCTCAGGAGAACGGCCAAGCCAAGGACTCGCTGCTCGATACGTTCAAGAGCACGGTTAAGCTCATCAAGACGTTCCTGCCCGTCATGATCGTGCTACTCGTCGTCGGCGTCGCCATGGCTGCTGGCGGCATCTTCATGCGCCGCCGCACCAACAAGATGCGCGGTCATGCCAGCAGTGTCATCTAAAGCACCGTACCGAGGTGAAAGGGTACTTTTATGAGCCCACGCGCGGCAGCGTGCCGCACGTATTCGTGCTGCATTCCTTGGATATAGCTGTGGTAATTGCAATGTGAAGAAGACAAGTACATGAAAGTGTGCACAACCATCAATACCATTGCCGCCTTCATTTGAATTCCATTGTGATATCACTGTCGCATTGATTCGCATCTCATCGCCAAGCTCCGTGCACCTTGGGCTGGGCTGCAAACGTGTTTGTGATGCCTCCATGACCGAGCAAGTTGAAACGATTAGGAATGATGGTGTTGAACCTTCACTCCGTCTACTTCAACATACGGTACATGATCGAGTGGTGCTGTTCAACTCGCGCGCGGTGCCGCTGGGGCAACGGTGGATGGTGCCACTGGTGAGAGCAGGTAGGAGTGGCACGAAGAGTAGGTGCAACTCGCTTCGCAGCGTCCATCACGTTTCCCCTTTTCCTGATTGCTCTCGATCGACAGGGCAACCGATCATAAAGGAATTGAAGCGCCGTAATCGGACTCATTCACCTGACGCACTACTGCGTGGCACCGTATGCCTGGCGTGATCTGGAGCGTTATGCCAACAATACCGCGGAGAGCTTAGTGTCGGTGCGGAGCTGATCGACGATACGAGGGGATCGAAGGTAGTAACGCCGTCTGAAGTGGATCCGATAGTGCCCCTGCAATCAAGTGCACGAGGGTACAAGCAATTGCAGTGGAAAGGTTCAACGGATTCGTCTCGCTGCTGGTCTTCAGGCACATCTGATCGCCTGCTCTTTACGCCACAAGGACCTTGTGGCCATCGAGCTGTCGTCCGCTGCCACTCGACGTCCAGTTCGCAATTTGCCGGCTACCTCGCACGCCAAGTCTCCTATTCAAGTCGGTATTGAGACCTCCAGCGGAAGTCATGCAAACACCCGATACGAACCGCCACGAGGCTACCTTCGATCCATTCGAGAAAGGGTACGCCCACACCCGCGCAATTGCAGCGACCAATGCGATTTTTAGTGTCTGACAGGCTCTTCCACCCACCCACAGCTCGCCGACTGCGTTCCCAAAACTCGAGGAACATCCACCCAAGAGTCGTCGTTGCGGTGGCCACTTGTGTGCTAATTTGTTGATTGGCTTCGGCGTGTTCTTTGTGGTGCTTGGCATTATTTACGGCGCCGGACTTCCTCCCTATGTGAACCATCTTGTGAAAGACGAGGCGGTGACATGCTCGAACTCAGACGTCTCAAAGGAGAAGTACTTGGACCCCTACGGAGACTGCGATGACTGCAACCCATACTACATCAACGTCAACATGCTGAACGCTACCAATGCTGAAGAGTTTCTCGCGGGCACGACAACGACCCTCGAGGTGCAGGAGATGGGTCCCTACATCTACCGTCGCCGGGAAATCAAGCTCAATGTCACGCTGAGTGACGACGAGAGCCGCGTGAGCTACAAGAAGTACACGTACCACACGTACGAGCCGACACTGAGTTGTTCGGGCTGCTCAGAAGCAGATGAGATCACGACCATGGACGTTGGCTACCTCAGCACTGTTTCGAGTCTCGGGGGAGAGTTCAACCTACTTGCAGCCATCGCAAAGGGTTCGTTTGGCGCTTCGTACAATACGTCGGAGCTTGTTGCGACGGTCGGCCAGTATGGTCCACAAATGATGCGGTGGATCAATGGTCTCAACTCGCTCAACCCCGCCGCCATGAGGACCGTCACGGCTGACAGCGCGCTGCTGACTTTCCTCGCGACCGGCCCAGCTGCTATTGCCGAGATGGATCTCAGTGGGTTTGCTTACAACGGTCTCTTCGTGACGCGCACAGCTGCACAATGGGCCCTCGGATACCCGAGTCTGCTCGCCGGTCTCATTCTCGGATCCAACTACGTCGGATCGTGTGTTGGAGACCTCAACGAGCAGTGTGCTAGCTGCACTGGTGATGCCTGTGCCTCCATCAAGACAGCTTGTGCTACTTGTGCCTCGGGTGCTGCTGTCGTCGCTGTCAATAACTACACGTGTGCTATCATCGAAGATATCTATGCTGCCGAGTACGGCGCAGAGGAGGCTGCTTCCTTCAAGGCCACGACGTGCGGTCTGTGTGAGACCTACGGCATCTGCGCGATGCCGCTGCCTGGCATTGCCGAGTCGTCTGGCCTGAACTACACGGCCGCGGCCCCGGATGCGTCGACACTCAATACCTACGTCCAACGCACGGGCTGTGATGACCTCACTGTCATCGGCGAGTACGAGGAGTACGACGGAGCAACCACGAACCCGGTGTGGCTGACACTTGATGAACGCCGCAACCCGACGCTCGAGGAAATCATCTGGTTTACCGCAAACGCCGACTGCGACTCGCCCACGGCCAATGTGACGTGCTTCAATGTGACAGGAACGGATAGCGCATCCATCAAGCCAGGCGGGGTGTCAATCACGGGATTCTCCAATGATCTGACTCAAACTACCTTCCCGTCGTACCTGGGACCAGCTGAGCTCACGGTTCAAATCGACAGTTTCGACCAGGAAGTTGATCTCTCAGGTGTGACCTTGCATCGCTTTGGCTGCCCTCCAGACACGTTTGCATTCAAGAGCGAGAAGCCAAACTTGGGTACGGGATATCCAGTCGACGGTCTGCAATCGCTGGCGTTCGTGACGGGTTTCCTCGCTTACATGTCTGGACCATTCTTTGCGTATGCTGATTCGTCGATGTTTGAGAACGTATCCATGACCAACGCGAACGGCACGCTCATGAACGAAGATGAGCTGTACAACAGCGATGGCACGACGCTTAAGGACACGTATGTCGACCAGTTCATCACGATTGTCGACTTTGAGGCGGGAACAGGCAAAGCTATGCGAGGCCTCAAGCGTTCGATGATATCGTATGCTTTAGCGGCATCCACAGCAAACTCTTCTGCCTCCCAGAGCGACGTGCTGTACCCGAACTTCCCTGTGAACGTCATTCTGCCTTCGTATTGGGCTGGAGAAAGTGCTGTTGCGAAAGACTCGCTCATTGACACTTACAAAAACACCAGGACATTCCTGAAGACGTTCCTGCCGGTCATGATTGTGTTGATCATCGTTGGCATCGCTATGGTTGCTGGAGGCGTCTTCATGCGTCGCCGCACCAATGCAAAGTTCCGAGCTCGTGCCAGCAGCTTTCATTAATCCCAGAAAAGTAGTCGCAAGTGGTGAGAATCAACGTCGTGTGGGTAGCTTGCTCCATTGTATGTGTTGCAATAATGAAAATTGAAAATAATTCGCCAGCGACCGATCCTGCAACCACAGCGATCTTGAACAGCTCGGTTCTCCTTCACGACGATGAATAATGAGCCAACCTTGCGCGATTATCTCAGCACACCTTAGTATGCGGTCATTTATAGCATCGCAGCTAAGACAAGACAGCCAGACGCTTTACTAATATTATATAGCATCACAGCCAAGACAAGGCAGCTAGATGCATTCCTTACATTTGTCTTGGCTGTGCAAACTCTAGACCCAACGATATTATGGGAACCTTATCAGGCGAGCACATTCGATATGATAAGTTCGTGAGGCTCTGTTGCGCACCGAACCAAGACTCACTTCGGATGAGACACCATATTCCATTTTGACGGGCAGGCCCTCGTGCGTTCCAGCAATACAATTCCACCGAGAGAGTTGACAGTGAGGAAACCTAGTTCCCTTCGTCTTGAAGTCATGGGGAGACGGAATTTATGTGCCAACATTCTGATTGCCACGGGGGTTGTGCTCATCATCGTGGGCTTCGTCTTTAGCTTTGGCGTTTCTTCGACAGTCAACAAAGCCATATTGAAGGCTGCTACCATTTGTTCTGCCGAAGACGCCGACACGGACTCTTTCCTCGACCCATACAGCGATTGTGATAACTGCTCGCCCTTTTACGTCTCAATCTACATGATGAACGCCACCAATGCCGAAGACTTCGTCGCTGGTACGACTACGACGCTCGAAGTGCAGGAGATGGGTCCGTACGTCTATCGCCGCCGCGAGATCAAGCTCGGTGTCACGTTTTCTGAGGACAACACCAGAGTGACGTACAAGAAGTACATGTACCATACATATGAGCCATCACTTAGCTGTGGCGATTGTTCCGAAGCTGATGAAGTCACAACCATGGATGTGAGCTACTTGAGCATTATCTCGAGCCTTGGAGGGGAGTTCAAGCTATTGGCAGCTATTGCAAAAGGCTCGTTTGGCTCCTCTATGACCGATGCGCAGCTTGCAGGCACTATAGTCACTCATGGCGAACAGATGATGCGGTTTCTCAACGGCCTCAACTCGCTCAACCCAGAGGCAATGAAGACGACTGGTTCCAATGGCCTTTTGCTGGCCTTCCTGAGCGCTGGTCCGGCAGCGATTGCTTCATTGGACTTATCTGGGTTTGCTTACAACGGCATTTTCATGACACGGACTATTTCGCAATGGGCAGTGGGCTATCCGAGCCTTCTTGTGGGTCTGATGGTCGGTCCAGCCTACATATCGTTGTGCGTTCCGACGCTAAATGCCATGTGTGAAGGCTGCGAGGGCGAAGCATGTATCCTACTTCAGTCAACATGCCTAATGTGCGCAAGTGGTGCTACCGCTGTAGCCAACGGTGATTACACCTGTGGGGTTATCGAAGAGATCTACGCGGATGCTTATGGAGATGACGAGGCTGCAGCGTTTGTGGATGTAACGTGCGGTCTGTGCGAGACCCACGGGATTTGCGCGATGCCTATGCCGGGGATTGCAGAGACAAAGTCGAACCTGAACTACGCAGAGACTGCGCCTGATCCTTCGATTCTCAAAAACCTTACCAAGCGAACTGGATGCGACGACTTGACCAAGATTGGGGAGTACGAAGAATTCGAAGGCACAACATCCAACCCAGTGTGGATGGAGCTTGGCTCGGTGCGAAATCCAACTCTTGACGAGATTGCGTCTTTCAAAGCATCTGCCAACTGCATTTCGCCTCCGGACGGTGTCTACTGCGTCAATGTATCGGGTTCAGACGGATCAAGCATGAAGCCTGGGGGTGCGTCCGTAGCAGGATTGGCCAAGACACCAACTGCAACATCGCTGGAAGTGTTTGCTGGTCCTCTGGACATGACTTTTTTGGTTGAGAGTCGCGACACGAAAGTCGATTTCTCCGGTTTGACTCTTTATCGTTTCGGCTACGCGGCAAGTGAACAACGATCTCGGCGTGGGTTACCCGGTCAACGGCGTCCACTCGATCGCGTTCATCTCGGGATTTCTCGTGTTCATCACGTCCCCGTACTACATCAACGGTGATTCGTCGCTGTTTGAGTATGTATCAATGACGAATTCGGACGGTACACTTATGACGAAAGAAGAACTGTATGACGGCGATTCCGTCAAGGATGAGTACCTGGCAACGTACACATCGTACTTTGACTTGGAGCCAGCGAGTGGCAAGTTCATGCGCGCGCACTCGCGCACCATGGTCTCATACGCGCTAGCGGCGTCGACTGTGAACCCAACCGTCTCCATGAGCGATGTTGTGCACCCAGCACTGCCTGTGAACGTGCTGCTGCCCTTCGTATTGGATGGATTTTGGTGGCGAGGCCAAGCCTTCAATCATCTCCAAGTTCAAGAACGTTGTCGCGTTATCCAAGACATTCCTTCCTGTGCTGATTGTGCTTGTGCTTGTTGGCGTAGCTTTAATCGCCGCCGGCCTGCTCATGCGGCACCGCACCAACCAAAAGGTCTCGGACGGTAGCAAGCTGGCCAAGATCTAGTAGTAAGGGGTGGAGCATTGATAATCCTATGAATCTGCTATACATTGTTGACAACGTTGGAGTTCACAGTGCCTGATTGTTTGCAGGTCATGGTTTGACCTGGAGCTGGTTGAAGACTGGGGCGCTCTACGTGTTTGCACTTTGTTCATCTGCTGTAGTAGCAACTAATCACTATGTGAAGATGCATTTATCGCCAGCGTGTTGAATATGTCGTGATTTCTGCCGCTATTGCAGTATCGATGATGTGTCGAGTATCAATTCTGACATTTTGACTAGAGTACACACTAAATATTGGAAGAACAACGTCGGCGTCGTCCGTGGCCAGTGGCATTGGTGTGGCAGATGGCTCTTCCGTGAGCGACAGTGGCTCGCTCACAATGGGATCGAGTGGTGCATTGTGACGCAGTGCTCGCATTGTGAACGTACTAGGCACAGCGGCCATTCTAACGGCGGTGGGTAGTTCAGATCATCTCTTCGACTGCAGTAGCAGTTGTGCATCTGGCGAAGCACAGTCAGCTTTGTTACGATCGTCGGTGGTGCAGGGGGCTTCTCGTGGATGTCACCGGGAGCTGAGTCCGAGTTGATTCACTGCTGCCGACTAGCAACATGGGGAGAGAATCGCCAGGCGTTCACGAGGTCGATGCAAGTTTCCCACAGTCAGCGAAGCGCCGCATGTGGTGAGGGCAAGGCTCTTGCACGCTTAGCGGGGCGACAAGTCGAAACCACCAAGAAGCCCTTTCCTAAGCGTCGCTAGCTGATCAGACGCGTGGAGGTGTGGCAGAAGTTTCATTCCAGCTTTCCTCGCAGACCTCAGCTCGCATCACAAGCCCACGATGGAGCATCAGTTCGACGGGCTGTTGGCCCCACCCAAGGAAACTAACGATGAGGAGCAAGGTCGTGGTTCAAACCGGAGATCAGGAGATCGAAGAAGTAGTGGTGGCGGACGAGTTCTCTACCACGCTGAGGACAGTAGCGATTCTCTCAACGGGAGTGGCGAGTCGACGCGCAACCGAGCAGATCTCGCTGGTCTCTATGGCATCGGCAACGATCGCGATCCCATGACATTGACTATTACACCTCCGGCGACCAATTTTCTCGAGCAGCCGGTGATGCTTGGGTTGAGAAGAGATATGAAGTCGCATTTGAATGCACCGATAATGAGCAATAGCCACACGATGGGGTCGAGCATCCAGGATGACCTGCTGATTGATTTGCACTACAAAACGCCAAATTTGTGGCAAGTCGCTATTGCAGGTGCAATCGGCTTCACTGCCGGCGGTATTCTCAACAAGTACCCCGTATCACTGCAAGGACAGTGGATGATGGGACTGCTCGGATACTTCCTCGTACTCGGGTTTTCGTGCATTACTTTGCCCATGGTCTTCACAAGTGTCACAATTTGCGTTTCCAACTTGTACGTCTCAACGAAGACCAAATCTGTGCTCCTACGACTCGGGATTTACTTCATGGGAGCGACATTGCTCGGTGGCTTGATTGCGATCGCGATCGCTTTTTGCTTTGCTGGTTCACTTGCGGACAAGAATCCTGGTGCACTCGCTTCATCATCATTCACTTTCAATCTCGAATGTCCCAATGGTAAATATTTCTCGACTAAAACCGGCTTATGTGATGTCGACTCGATCAAAGACGCAATGGTCCTAACTGCCACCAACGTCACAGGCTTGACGCTCGAGAACAACAATGGGGTTGACCAGGATGTGACGTATGCTACGCAGTTCGTGACCTTCATCAAGTATTTTTTCCCTGAAAACATCACGGATGCGTTTGCCAACAGCCAATTCCTCGGTATCACTGTCTTCAGTATGGTTGTGGGTGCGGCCATCATGGCTCAATACGATGGATCCTCTGGCGAGCCGAACCACGCACTCATTCTTATCAAGCAGATACACGTCGTGCTCGAACTCATCCTTAACTGGCTCGTGCCGTATATCCCAATCAGCATTGTGTCGATGCTGCTGTATTGTATCCAGGCAGGTAATCTATCGCGACGAAGCTGTTGACAACGCAATGATCTTGATCGTGTCGATGATAACCGCCATGGTCGTCCACTTCCTCCTTGTGGTCTGCGGCGCCTACTTCTTCTTTGTGAGACGCAATCCGCTCAAGTTCCTCCTTTTCCTGACCCCGGCGCTAATCTACATCTTTGCGACTGGCGAGTACGGCATGACCATCCCAGTGCTCATGCGCAGCATCGAAAAGTCCAAACAGATCTCGCGAACGCTGTCGCAGTTTAGCATCTCGCTCGGCATCTCCTTCTGCCTTTGCGGCTCGGGCATGTTCTACGTCATCGCACCGATCTTTATGGCCTACACAAGTGGACTTGAGCACCTGCTGACAGCTCCACGGGTTATCGGCTTGGTCTTCATCTCGCTCGGCAGCTGCTTCGCATCGCCACCCGTGCCTGGCCTCGCGCTTACGATCACATGCACCATTTGGAAGTCGCTGTTTTCAGACACGATCCCAGGTTCATTTGCGTACGTTGTGGCCATGGAGTGGCTCATGCTGCGGCTGCGGCGCATCTACAACATCATCGTGATGGCGTACATTGCGTGCATCGTGGCGGAGCAGCTCGACGAGACCGTCGAGGACGAGGACGACCGCGCGTACATGGACCAGCAGCTCGGCATCACCATGCCGGCCCACATGTAGTCATCTCTAGAGGCGAAAGCGGTGGCTATTTCCTGAATCCTACGTCTGCGTTTTCTGCATCTACACTACACTGCTCCCGCCGATCTAAGCCGTCACGTCCTGCTTGCGCCGCCGAGTCGATGGCCTCGTTGGCCAGCGCGTCCGCGAGCGCGTTCTGCTCGCGAGGCACGTGCGCGAACTCGACCGCCTCGAGCTCCTGCGCGGCGCGGCGGCACTCGTCGAAGAGCAGGCGCAGGTTGGCGTTCTTGACGCGGTACTCGCCGCGCATCTGGCGCACCACGAGCTGCGAGTCCATGTGCACGCGCACGCGCGGCGCGTCGTGCTGCCTGGCGAGCCTCAGCGCCAGCAGCAGCCCGCGGTACTCGGCCGCGTTGTTGGTCTCTCGCTCGCCCAGGAACTGCGCGGCCGACGCCAGCACGCGGCCGCTCGCTTCCTCCACCAGCAGCGCGCCGCAGCCCTGCGCGTCCGGGGTTCCCGCGGCTCGCGCCGTCCGCGAACGCGAGCACAACTCGGGGGGTAGGGGAAGCAGACGCAGCGGAGCCGCTGGAGAGCGGCCGCAGCGCGCAGCGAGCGCCACGGGCGGCGCCAGCGCGGCGCGCGCGCAGCACCGTCGCCATGGCCACCACCATGGCTTTCTGGCGGCGGCCCATGCAGTTTAAAGCGCCTAATTGGTGTGGTCCACGTGGTTCTAAGCGTATATATAGGCGTTATAGCCTGATGGAGCGGCTGCGTGGGGCGGAAGGGACTAGCGGAGACCCAGAGCGCGACCGGACGGACGGAGACCATGCTGGCGGCGCTGATCGTGCCGCTCGTGGCCGTGGCACTCGTGCTGCCGCTGCTGTACGTGGCCGTCACCTGGGAGCACGACCTGGTGCAAAGGTACGCGTCATTCCCCGACCTGCTCGCGCCTCTCCGGCCTCTGACCGCGCTCTGTGGCCCAAGCTACGCCGCGCTGCCCGCCCCGGCCGACTTGGGCACCAAGGAGTTCCGCTGGCGCTGCTTCCTGTCGGCGCTGACGCGCCGCGGGTGGCGCGGAGCCATCCTGCGCAGCCCCTGCCCGCGCATCACGCTGCAGTGCCCGTTCGCGCTCGTCTCGGCCGACTTTGCGCAGCTCACGACGTCGCTCGGCGTGCCCGAGCTGGCGCTCGACCGCCTGCCGCTCGTGTTCCCGCAGGTCGCGGTTAGCAGCCTCTTTTTGCAGATGCTCGGCAACTCCAACTTCCCCGCCAGCGTGCGCAGCCTGCGCATCAAGGCGCTCACCATCTGCCAGCTGCGCCCGCTCGACATGCGATTCCATGATGCCAACGGCTCGGCCGACAACCCCTCGGCGCTCCACGTACGTGGATGATGCGGGTCTCAATGTGTCTTTATGCTCTAACTGTTGCTGCTGCGATACATACGCATGCAGTGCCTCATGGTGCTGACGGAGAAGCGGTTCCTCGAGGACGAGATCGAGTTCGCGGTGCAGACGGACCTGTTCGACGACCAGGGCACGCTGTGGCAGTCGGTCACGTGGCTGTCGGTGCCCTTCCGCCAGGAGACGCTGCTGGTGCCGCTGTCGACGCCCGGTGGCCAGCTGGATGCCGCGCTGCTGGAGCGCGCGGCCGCCGAGCCCAAGACCGCGAGCTTCGCGTGCTCGCAGCGCAACCTAGCCGAGTTTGAGCAGGTGGGCGTGGCCGACCTGACCGGCGGCAGCAAGAGCGCGAACGCCACGCCGCTGCTGTGGGTGCTGGGCCAGGCCATGGCGGTGCTGGAGAAGCAGGGGCGCGTGCCGGCGCTGCCGCTGATGCTGAGCGCCACGTTTGGCGACGAGGTCCCGCGCGTGCCGCTGGAGAAGAAGCTGGCCATGACGTCGTGGACCAGCGGCGAGCAGGACAAGCCCGTGACCAAGTTCGCCGTGGAGCTGGACGAGAGCAGCGTGGCCTTGGGGCTGCTGCGCACCGTCGGGTGGACGTACAAGCAGGAGGACAAGGCGGAGGACACGCAGTGACGTGGCCGCTTCAACGCGGTCAAGTGACGAGCGCGTGACGAGCGCGCGTCACGACGCCGACGCGATGCTGGCGGTGGCTGCCAGCCACCAACCGAAAACCGAGTGGTGTAGTCTACAGTACGAGCGACTCCACTGCAACCGGTTGACCGCGTTGCAGTCCGGCAAAAAAAATCTACGGTATGCAGCGCTCGCTGAACTGAATGAGCCGTGGGTCATTGGGACATGACACGCGCGGATCTTGATTTGTATCTTGCGGTATCTTTGGCGAAATGGGGCGCTTTGCCGGACAGCAGCTGATCGGAGGAGCAGATGACGGCAGTTTCTGCACGTACCGTAGAATTACACTTGCGCAATGTATGCCACATCGAATTTTGACGTCCTCGATTTTTTTTTTTTCAGCAGTTTCGGCCGGATCAGCGTGGCGTGCGTCCCTCGGCGGCGTGTCTTGGCATTTGTATCAACTCGTTTCACGAGGAGGGAAGCCACTAAAAATCGGCCAAAAAAAAAAAATCTACCGTACGCCCCCCGCTCACCTGGAGGCGTCCTCCCGACCGCCAGTCCACTTGGCGCGGGCCCGATAGTGTTAATACAGCGAGAGGAGCCGCTCCCTGCAGCTATGTTCACGCCACGCTGGCCCCCTCGCGCGCGGGTGCAGCAAGTCGCGGCCGTCTGCCGCTCGAGATGGCTGCGCAGTGCGCGAACCTTCAGCGAACGGGGTCTGTCCGTCCGCAAGCGCCCCGTCAACGGTCGCGCTCCTTCCTCCCATCGGTGCCACAACCCGTCCCACACCAGCCTCTCTTCCCCCTTTCATTTTACCACTTCACGGTGCAGTCCTCATACAAACCCCAACACCTACCGCCTCCTGGTTTCCACCCTGCTCCGCGAAAGAAGGCGGTTTCCCCACTCGAACGGGAGAGAGCCGCCGCCTTCTCCGCCGCCCGCGCCATTCGCACTCCTGCCGCTCGACGCTCCACGCTCCACGCTGCTCGACGCTCCACGCGCAGCTCCGCGCTGCTCGCCCGCCGCCAACAGCTGCGCGCGCCAATTTTTGCCTCGCGCCGCCGCCTCCCCGTCCCTCGCGCGCCAGCTGCCGCGGGCGGTTAACCCACTCGCGTCCCGCAGCTCGTTCAGTCTCCGAGTCGCGGCGCGGCGGCCAGCTCGAACGCGAACGCGCGCAGACCGACAGGCGGCTGCTCTCCCGCGGGGATTGAGGGGCGCACGAGTCGAAGGAATGGTGAGCTTCGCGGTCGTCAAGACGGAGCCCTGGGGCTGCGCTGCCCCCGCGGCCGCCAGCGTCGGCTTCAGCGTCGGCTGCGGCTGCTAGGAATGGAGAGGCCGCCGTGCTGTCCAAGGACGAGCGCAAGGAGCGGTACCTGCAGAAGACGCGCGCAGAGGCCGCGTATTTGTTCAAGTACCTCATCCTCACGCAGATCGTCGTCTACCTCGAGGCAGGCGCCATCCCGTGCCTGCTGGACCAGCTCAGCGTCGCGCTCGACATGGACGCCACCGAGCAGGGCGCGCTCGGAGGCGTCGTCTACCTCGCGCTCAGCGCAGCCACGCCCTTCTGCGCCTACCTGCTGCACAAGTTCAACCCGCGCATCGTGCTCGGGCTGAGCCTGCTGTTCAACAACCTCGCCATGCTGCTGCTAGCTGGCACGCCCACAGGATACCCCATGAGCGCGACGCTCATGATCATTGCGCGAGGACTCATCGGATTCACGCAGGCGTTCGTGTGCGTCTACACGCCGCTGTGGGTGGACGAGTACGCGCCGCGCGAAAAGGTCGCGGGATGGATGAGCTACCTGCAGGGCAGCGTCCCCATGGGCGTCATGCTAGGATACTTTCTCGGCACCGGTCTCCAACTGGTTCGTGCCGGAGAGCGGCGCGCTATTCGCAACGTGGCGCTGGCCGTTTGTGCTGCAGTTTATTGGGCTGTTGCCCATCAACGTTGCTGTCTTCTTCGTACCAAAGAAGCACTTGATGATCCGGAGCGACAAAAGCCCGAATGGAAGTGTTGCTAGTAGCTCGGAAGGCATCGTGAGCACGAGTGACATCAGTGACGAAAATCACCTGATCGAGCTTGCTGAAGAGACCACCGTCCCCTTGTCCGCTTCCACCACCGCGACTACGTCTGGTGCTGGAGAGAAGGATCGACTGATCAGCACCGGAAGTGGTCGTAATGGTTTCCAGTATGAAGAAAAGGGCACTGCTGCCGGCGAATATGAGCCATTGAGCGGACGCGGAGAGTCGATGGGTGGCGGTATTTTCAATTACTTTGATGAGGCGCTGATGACGCCTTTGAGCACCCGTTCAACCCGCCATGACGAAGAGGATGCGCTCTTGGCTAGCGCCGCGATGTATGGAAGCTCCAGTCAACGCGGTCTGCGGCAGCTTCATCAAAATCAGCAGCAATATCACTTTGGGCTCGACACTGAAGTTGGCTCGTCGTCGTTCCGTCGCAGCATGCTAAATGCGCGCGGAACATCAATGATTGACATTGCGGCTGAACTTGAGGCCGAGGAAGCGAAGCGTCGTGCCACACAGGAGCCCGGTGAGGCTTCAATCCCTCCCGGAGTTACCAGCGTCGCCATCTCGCGTGTCCCGCCTTCATCGCAGAAACAGCGAACAGGAGGATCTACGTACGGTGCAATGGATCATGCCCAATCACCGATCAAGTCGCCCCAGCGCAGCTATTTGGAGGCGTCCATCTTTGACGAAGAGTTCATGGACGAGGACTTTGAGCAGGGAGCATTCCTGGACGGCATCTATGAGCTGTTCCACATCCCCGTGTTCATCCTGATCGTCATGGGTCTCACGACGATTTACTTTGTCGTGACAGGAGTGCAGTACTGGAGCACGATCTTCATGATCAAGTCGCTGCACGCATCCAAGTACCTCGTCAACGCGCTGTTCGTGTTTGTTGCAGGCACAGGACCGATTTTCGGCGTATTCTTCGGCGGCTGGCTCATTGACCGCTGCGGCGGGTACATCGGCGTTGAGCAGCGCGCCAAGGCTCTGGGCATTTGTATGGTCCTCGGCCTTACTGCGTTTGGAATTGGCGCTGGTGCCACGTACTTTCAGGACGTGTACATCACCGCTGGTTTCCTGTGGCTGCTCCTGTTCTTCGGTGGTTCGATTCTACCGGCGTGCACGGGCATCTTCATTTCGGTTGTCCCCCCGGCACATCGCGCACTGGCGTCGTCGTTTTCCGTCATGGTGTTCAACCTGTTCGGCTACTCGCTGTCTCCTTACCTGACCGGTATCATCATGGACTGGGTCATCTCGAAGGAGGGCGAGAAGGGCAGCTACTTTGAGCTGTGCGACGAAGCTTGCGTGTACCGGATCGGCTTCCGTTTCTGTCTTTGCTGGTCGGTCTGGTCCGTCATTTGCATTGGGAGCGCGTGGCGGTTGGCAGCCCGGCAAGCGCGCGAGGCGCGACAGATGATTGAGTTTTACACGTCCAAGGAAGTGCTGGAGTGCTGAGCCCACCCGTCCGTCAGTCAGTTTTACAAGTAAATAGCAGACTCCGCTCAAGGAAGGAAAACCGTGAACCACGTATTCGACCCGCGCGTCGGCAGCCGGCAGGCCGCTCGCACCCGCCACGATCTAGATGATAGGTTGCCATGCGAAGGAAATGTACATAACCCAACTTGATAGCACGCACGCAGTCTTTGATCTACATGCCGAGCACAAGTCGGTCCATTGTGGCGCCTTGGAACTTCTCGAGCGCATCGCACCAGACTTCAATCGCGTCCTGGAACTTCTCCTCGGGCTTGCGGTCGAGCAGCACGAGTGTGTGGCTCACCTGATCGATGCGCGCCTGGATCTTCTGGTCCAGTACGAGCGCTGACAGTAGCGACTCGACCTCGGCGACCGAGATGCCGTTGAGCTCGCGCGCGATGTAGCGTGTGTCCATCTTGCGGTACGGACGCACGATCTTGAGCAGCACCTTGCTGCGGATCGTGCGCAGCAGCCGGTCGATGTGGTGCTTGATGAACGGGTCGGCCATGATGGCGTCCTCGTGGCGGCTTAGCACCTGCTCAAACGTCTTGATCTCGTCGTGCAGGAACGCGTTCGTGAGCTTGGTCATGGCGGCGATCTCCTTGTCCTTCTCGTACGGCTTGGCCTCCTGCGAGTCGAACACATTCACCTGCGACTCGCTCAGCATGTTAGCCAGCACGAGGTACTTGAGGATCTGCAGCCGTCGCGCCTCGCCAGCCTCGTCATAGCTCTTGAAGCTGTCGAAGAAGTCGCTGCGGGCCTTGTCCCAGTCACGCTGCATCATGTACATCTTGCCGCCGCACTCGCGGATCACGCCAATGATTTTCTAGGTGGGAGAGTAAGGAAAGTGAGAACCAGAATGTGCAGGTCGAGACGGATCGCGAATTTGCCAACGCACCGGGTGGGCGACGCCGGACTTGGTCCGTAGTGCCTTCTCGTAGATGGACGCGAGCTTCTTGTTGTCCTTCTGCGAAGTGTACATTTGGATCTGCAGCGCGTACACCTCGAGCAGCTACGAGTCCAGATGACGATCAGTGGCGCCATCTCCTCCAGCATACCATGGCCCACCTCCACACCGCACCTGGCTGTTCTTCTTGACGCCGTCCTCTCCGTCTTCATCCTCGCACGACGCGAGCAGCTCCTTGATAATCTGCCCGTCACCACGCACTCATCAGCTGCAAAGATCTTCACCGCTTGTCGGGCTCGAGCTCCACCGACCTTGTTGAGCCGCGCAAAGTCGCCGATCTCGTAGAGCAGATTGCCGAGCTTGAGGTTGGTCTTGAACCACAGGCGCTCGTTGCGCGCCTCGCGCAGCGTGTCGAGCGTGGTCTCGTAGAAGCGTTGCAGCACGTCCCAGTCCCTGCTGGTGGACACGAAGTCGAGGATCGAGTTGATGCCCTTCTCCCCCACGTTGCGCGTCACGGCCGAGCGCGTGTAGCCCAGCAGCTGCTCGTAGCGCCGCATGGCCTCCGCGGGCTGCTGCAGCTCGAACAGCAGCTTGACGATGCGCTTGAGCGCCTTGAAGCCCCAGTCCGAGCGCTCGGGCTCGAGCGCCACCACCTGCTCGAGCGCCTCGAGCGCCGCGCGCCGCTCGGGGGGCTCGCGCTCCAGCTGCTGCTTGGCCACGTAGTACTGGTTCTCGATCTGCACGTGCAGGTCGGCCTCGGCGTCCTCCATCTCCTCGTCCTCATCGCTGTAGTCGAACTCGTACTCCTCGTCGTCCGACATGGTGGCGCGGGTCGCGATCCGCTAGTGACGGAGAAAATCGTTCGGGGGGAGATTTATGCCCAATCAAGCGCGTTGGGCGAAGGGGGCGATGGGGATGTTTGACGCGGATGAGTATTTGCCACTTCAACTTGAGCCGCAAGGACAATGATGGCCATCCGAAAGCGTTGGCGGCACGCCCACACTCATCGTCGCCACGCCCATTAGGGTGCATGTTATGAATGCTCACAGCGAGCTCAGGCTTAACGCGCATTTCAAAAGTTGAGATACCGACCATATGTGGCGGTGATACGATACCATTGACTGCTCAAGCACATCTACTCTATCTAAACTCAAAAAACGCTACAACGCTAAAAACATCGAGACACTGCTGCTTCCGCAGCGTCGCTACAGCGCAACATGGCTGTCTCCGAGCGACAGACTCATCATCCGATCGTCGGCTTCGAGGTGGTGGATCGTGCGGTGCTGCATCCCTTGGACGCTTCCCCGCTCCGTTCCATCTTCGGTAATACACGATTGGTCGAGGTACTTCTCGTTCAGGCGACCAGCCAGCACGAAGGTCACGAGCATCGTGTTGAGCGTGTTGACGGCTGCGACAATAGGGTCACACACCCAATCCATTGCTGCCAGGAAAGCGATGAGAACGCCACTTTCGCTGGAGTTGATGTTGAACACCACAACCATGGTCGTTGACAGAATCGCACAGTTTCCGCCTGGCATTGGCGGAGCGATGACGGCTCCGACTGCGTTCGCCAGAACCATCAGCACCACTGATCCAGCAGTGAAATTTGCCTCGCTGCACGAAGTGAGGAGGTAGACCGACGCAATTGACAGATACACGGCTGTCCCGCTCTTGTTGATCGCTGTTCCGGCGGCACACACAATCTGGGCGAGAGGCATCGATACTTGTCTGGTAGTCTCAATACTCTGCAGCGTAGAGGGCAGTGCAGCCAGAGAGGAGGAGGAGCAGAAAGCAAGTAGCACGGCTGGCAGCATCTCCCGCGCGTAGTGGATCGGTCTTGCTCGAGAGAGCAGCGTCGCCAGACTCAAAATCGAAACGAGGTTGATGAGGAGGCCCACGATGAGGCCGCCAAAGAGTGCGAGAACCGCCTCGGAGCTTGGGGTGACCGCAGATTCATTGGAAGTTCGAAGCATACCGCTGCAGATCATGAAGCCGGCGCCGATTGGAAGCAGACGTTGGACCCACCAGAAGATGGCGGTGAACACAATCTCGGCCTGGGAGACGAGCAGAAAAAGCAAGCTCGAGTCTTTGGGGTTCGCGTTTTCGCGGTTGTTGATCTTCTTGGAGCAATGATTGAGTGCGGACCCAAGTACGAGTCCTGCAATGACGAGTCCCAAAACGTCCGTGGACAAAAGCGACGTGCCAATGCTCTTAGGGAAGAAGCTCTCGAGTGCGCGCGCGGTCTGCTCAGGTCATGCTGATCATATCGGTGTGGTTGGTCAGCCTGAAGGTGTGCGAGAAGTCGTCAAGCACGAACTGCGTGCCCGTCGAGTTGGACTCTTCGCAGAACAGCGTCCCGTCGTCCTGCAGCGTGAGCTGTCGCGCGGCGTCGGTCGTGTTGTCTGCTGGGCACTGAACGCAATATGCGCGCTTGCCGTGCCCATGTCCTCATGCTCCCGTCACGTAAGGTCTCTAGCGCGGTGTTGGCCTTGAAGAACTCGGCGACAGCCATGGCGACAATGGCTCCGAGCGCGCTGCTGTAGAGCGTGGTGGCGACGAACGCGGCCGTCGCGGCGCCCGCGACCTGCTTGGTCTTCCTGAGCCCTGAGTAGTGCACGCCGGCGCTGACCGCGTGCAGGAACACGAGCGGGAGCGTGATGACCAGCAGCGCGTTGGAGAAGAGCTGCCCGGGCAGCACCGCGAGCCAAATGGCCGGCGCCGAGTCGCCGACGCCCAGCTGCGCGAGCACGATGGCCACCACGACGCCCGCGAGCGCGCCGACCGCCACCCAGACCGCCTTGACGTGCGCGAGCTCCTGGTCGCGCGTCACCTCGCGCGAGTTGGCGCTCAGCAGCTGCCGCACGTCGCGGACGCGGAAGTGGCCGCTCGAGTTCCGCTCCTCGCGCGTCTCCAGCAGCGGCGCGGGCGTCGGCGCGCCCGCCAGGACGGGGACGAAGGAGGACGCGGACGCCGCCAGGGGGCCGCGCGCGTCTGCGGCCGTCATGGAGCGCGGGGGAGCTGGTCGCGGACTGGCGTCGGTCTCATCCTGCGCCACCTGGTGAAGAGGAGCGGCGCCATGTAGGGACGAGGCACGGCGGACTTTTGACGCGGGTAGGTATCGGCCAATTGGGAGAGAAAGGGGACGCGATTGGCTGGAAATGCTGTTGTTTTTTTTTTTTGGTGGAGAATCCCACGAACTGCCAACGTTTATGGCTTACATAGTCCGCCGCTACAGTTGCTGTGGTGGATCTGGTTGCTAATGGTCGTGCTCGATTCTCGCAGAAACCTCGCCACGCCAATGCTTGGTTTGTCTGGACCGCTTTTGTATATTTTTTTCTGCCGTTCATGTTCAATTGCATCCCGCAAACCATCGTCTCTCGTCTGGTCTACATACTGGGCCAAAAGTGGTGGTACATCCTCTAGAATGTTGTTAAAGGTTCCCATGATGATTCAATCTTTTCCACCCCTTGCCATTTTACCTTGATCTCATATGCATTCACCTCATTATTGAATCTGTGATCCACGAGCTCGTCTACTGCAAGCAAAGTGCATTGAGAGGCTACATGCTCCAGCAACTCAGTCGTGATATTGAGGGATTCATCTGCATATAATTTCAGTGGCGAAGGGTGCACGTTGCAAATTTTCCACGTGACTAAGCGCTCAACCGTGAAGTAATACTTTGCGCTAGCTGTAACTCTGAATGGACCGACCGAAGTCACAAGGAGTTTGTTTTTGTGCAGCTTTTCATCAACTCTGGAACATAAAACTTAACCACCAATCGAGAAATTCACTGGTTGGTCATAGTGTATCTGTTGCGAGAACGTTCAGCCTGAACTTGCCGCTTTGCTTGCTATTGCTGGTGCATCCGCCGAAAGCTGGTACGTAAATGCTCAATTTGCTTTTCGATATGTGGTTGCTCAGGTGGGAGCGTGGCAACCTTCTCCTTTTTCCCTGTGAAAAACACGGTATCTAACATAGGCGGGCAAGGGAGACCTGTAAACAACTCGATCGGTGCCTTCCCCGCCAAAGTTTCCACTGATGAATGGTTTATGCTTGCTTGTGCGAGTGGTAGAAGGTAAAGCCAATCATGCATGCTTGCGCGAAATTCTAGAGTCAATGCTCGTAAAAAAAATTACCAAACGATTCAGGCAGCGTTAGTCATTACGTAACATGTATCCGTAACGTGCTCTGTGATGTTGTTTGTAATACAATGTGCGTACATCGTACACCCTGCATATGTATACAAAATATGCCAGCTGTACATTTCGGCATGTATAGTCATACATGTGCAATTGTTGGACCGTCCTACCGGTTCCCACCGCCACTTCAGACCAAACGACGACATTATGGCCAAGTGCGACGGTGTCGTGTGCACCTTTCCGGGATGTCGGCGCCACGACGCTGACCACGCAACGTTTCATGAGTCACTTCATCGCACATTTAAAGTCCGGTGATGTGTACTCAAAGAAACACTGCGGCATGTACGAGCGCGCCGTGACAGACCCGGAGTGCCTTGACCACTCTAAGAGGTCGAAAACATTCCTTCAGATGCTTCTGCATAAGGTACTCGGCGCGCTCGAGGCGACCAACGAGCGGCTTGATCGCGTTGAGGCAGCGATGCTCGAGCACCGTAAGGGCCGACCACCGCCACTTCGAATCCGACGGATCGCTCAGACCGTGATGCCCACAACAACAACAGCGGTCGTGAAGAACATGACGCCAGCGACGACAGCAGCGGTCTAGAAGAACAAGACGACAGCGAGGGCGATGAAAGCTTTCAGATGGCCGAAGACGATTCGCCTAGTCCATCGATGCCCCCTTCGCCGCCTCGCAAACGCCGTCGTCGCGGAGTACATGAGCTGTCCTCGCTTCTGGGCTAAATCAGTTAATACATCGTCTTTTGACTGAATTATGTTGATATAAATGAAATACATACTCTAGCCGCATTGGGATTACTCAATACACTTCAGACACCGATGACGGATCGTTTACAGGCTACACAAGAGCTACATGTGAAAGTAGGTTACTGTCCGGTTGTTTCGCGACGTGTACTATACTGCATTTAGATAGTGCTGTACTTGTACGGATGCGTTTTGTCATTAATTTTAAAAACGGATGCATGATGTCTTTTCCATCAAAAAAATCCCAGTGCACAGTTGCATTGCGGTCGTATGAATGGTGCGTCTCACTGAATGGTCTCGGTATGATTTTCCTCCCTTGACATGTAAAAAAAAGTTGGCACTGGCGGTAGAATACTCGTACAGCATCGCCTAGACTCCATATTGCATATAGGCGTCGCAAATGCGACTCCATGACGTTCATTTCACGGTGGCCGGCCGAGCCACAGTGCGATATGATCACTAGTCGCTGTATCAAAGAATCGGCCTCCGTCGGAATCCATACCTGTTCATCCTCACGCCAAATTTTTCCCATCTTTTTGTGCTTCTGATGGTGGAGAATGGTTTCCCTGAATGTCAGCTATTTCGTCAAGAGTAGGCTACAAAAATCCATCATCATCAAGTCGTCGTGTTGGCATTGGCTCTACACGCTGTTTTTTTTTTTACGTTTCTGGTCACTGTCCTTGTCTGCACTCTTACGCTTTCTCCGGTAAGTAAAACTTCGGGCAGAGCACCAAACATGGCGGAGAATCTTACCACCCCGTCGTGACATCAAATCTGTCCAAAAGTTGTGGATCCCTTCGATGTGTTCATGTGTGTATCTGTTCTTGAGAAATGGCTAACCAACAATCTACTTCTGACATGCTTCTTCAACTATTTGCTTGGTGCGAATTGATGAATGATGTTCCGATGATCACAGTATAGCTTAAATTTCTGAGGCCTCAAGAGCAAGTATTTAAGGTGATCACAAGCGTGAACAACAGGATACAATTCTATATCTATAACGCTCCAATATAGCGCTAATCCTGTGAATTATCCGCCCATGCAGAGCAGGAGTTCGTGGATTTGCTCTTGGATAGGTGTACCACGTTTCCACGACGTAGCTTGCAACTCCACCAACCCCTATCCAGTGTCCGATGCATTCATCAGAACCCATAATTGTTTTGCTAGGCCAGGGTAGGAAAGCATCGCTGAGTTGGGCAACCAAGTACTTTACTGCTTCGAAACTGTCAATTTCAGCGTCAGTGAGTACTATTGCTACTCCCGAGGCTGCTCGTTTGCTGCGCGACATCTCGCTCAACCCCTCATCCAGACGCTGTTGAAGCAGCCGAGCAACAGGCGCATAATGCACAAGACCGTCCGTCATCCAGTTCGTTGCGTAAAAATTGCTGTAATTCTGCCACCGTTGACGGTAGTGGAATTGCTTGTAGAGCTTCTATTCGCTCTGGGTCGTGACCAATGCCGTGCTCATTAATTATGACACCACATCGCCGAACCTCGGCCAGAAACAACCTAGATTTCTTTGGGTTCAGTTGTAGACCGTGAGCATCGAGTCGCTTAAAAATTATCTCTATCATGTCGAGTAGTTCGTTAGCTGCATCAGCGTATGCTAGTTGGTCGTCTATCCAAACCAATGCGGCCATACGGACTAGATCGCCCAATACTTCTTCAACTGTTGATTGAAAATGTATGGCTCTATCTTAGTATCCTTGTGGCCCGCTTGTTGGCGTAAAGACACCACGATCGGTAATATACGGAAGCATTTTTTACCTCTCTCTTTATCCAAAGGAAGTTGCTAGAATCCATCCGGAAAGCAAAATCGCCATCGTTTTTTTTTTTTTCTCACTGCATCATACAAGTGCCACTTGTACGCAGGTCGTCATTCGTTGCGTCCTGCGTTGTTTTGTTGTTTTGTTGTTTTGTTGTTTTGTTGTTTTGTTGTTTTGTTGTTTTGTTGTTTTGTTGTTTTGTTGTTTTGTTTGTTTGTGCGTTTGACTTCATTGTGCGTGTTGTGGTTGTGTGTGTGTTGGTATGTTGTAGAGCAATGGAGTTGGCGGGTCGGTTCAGGTCGGGTCGGGTCGGGTCGGGTCGGGTGGATGGTGTGGGTGTGTTTTGTGTTTGAGTGTGTTTTGTGTTTGTTGGTGTGTGTTTGTGGCGTGTGTGTGGTGTGTTTGTGGTTTGTTTGTGTGTGTGGTGCGTTTGCAGTGTGTGTTGGTATATGTGTGATTGTGTGTGTTGTACTTCCTCGTTAGTATAGTGGTTAGTATACCCGCCTGTCACGCGGGTGACCCGGGTTCAATTCCCGGACGGGGAGTTCTCTTTCTTTTTCTTCCTTTTTCTCTCTCGTTTTTATCGCTTCTTTCCACACACAAAATCGCCCATTCCATTCCACTTCCACTTCCACTTCACACTCGCTCACCATCGTCAACTCGATACTGACTCGTTTTTGTGCATGTTCATGCCAATCTACGGATGCCTCTCTTCCGCTCTATTGCTCTCTTTTCTAATGCTGTTGCTTTCTTGGTTGTGCTTGACGTTTTGTGTTTTGTTGTTTTGTTGTTTTGTTGTTTTGTTGTTTTGTTTGTTTGTGCGTTTGACTTCATTGTGCGTGTTGTGGTTGTGTGTGTGTTGGTATGTTGTAGAGCAATGGAGTTGGCGGGTCGGTTCAGGTCGGGTCGGGTCGGGTCGGGTCGGGTGGATGGTGTGGGTGTGTTTTGTGTTTGAGTGTGTTTTGTGTTTGTTGGTGTGTGTTTGTGGCGTGTGTGTGGTGTGTTTGTGGTTTGTTTGTGTGTGTGGTGCGTTTGCAGTGTGTGTTGGTATATGTGTGATTGTGTGTGTTGTACTTCCTCGTTAGTATAGTGGTTAGTATACCCGCCTGTCACGCGGGTGACCCGGGTTCAATTCCCGGACGGGGAGTTCTCTTTCTTTTTCTTCCTTTTTCTCTCTCGTTTTTATCGCTTCTTTCCACACACAAAATCGCCCATTCCATTCCACTTCCACTTCCACTTCACACTCGCTCACCATCGTCAACTCGATACTGACTCGTTTTTGTGCATGTTCATGCCAATCTACGGATGCCTCTCTTCCGCTCTATTGCTCTCTTTTCTAATGCTGTTGCTTTCTTGGTTGTGCTTGACGTTTTGTGTTTTGTTGTTTTGTTGTTTTGTTGTTTTGTTGTTTTGTTTGTTTGTGCGTTTGACTTCATTGTGCGTGTTGTGGTTGTGTGTGTGTTGGTATGTTGTAGAGCAATGGAGTTGGCGGGTCGGTTCAGGTCGGGTCGGGTCGGGTCGGGTCGGGTGGATGGTGTGGGTGTGTTTTGTGTTTGAGTGTGTTTTGTGTTTGTTGGTGTGTGTTTGTGGCGTGTGTGTGGTGTGTTTGTGGTTTGTTTGTGTGTGTGGTGCGTTTGCAGTGTGTGTTGGTATATGTGTGATTGTGTGTGTTGTACTTCCTCGTTAGTATAGTGGTTAGTATACCCGCCTGTCACGCGGGTGACCCGGGTTCAATTCCCGGACGGGGAGTTCTCTTTCTTTTTCTTCCTTTTTCTCTCTCGTTTTTATCGCTTCTTTCCACACACAAAATCGCCCATTCCATTCCACTTCCACTTCCACTTCACACTCGCTCACCATCGTCAACTCGATACTGACTCGTTTTTGTGCATGTTCATGCCAATCTACGGATGCCTCTCTTCCGCTCTATTGCTCTCTTTTCTAATGCTGTTGCTTTCTTGGTTGTGCTTGACGTTTTGTGTTTTGTTGTTTTGTTGTTTTGTTGTTTTGTTGTTTTGTTTGTTTGTGCGTTTGACTTCATTGTGCGTGTTGTGGTTGTGTGTGTGTTGGTATGTTGTAGAGCAATGGAGTTGGCGGGTCGGTTCAGGTCGGGTCGGGTCGGGTCGGGTCGGGTGGATGGTGTGGGTGTGTTTTGTGTTTGAGTGTGTTTTGTGTTTGTTGGTGTGTGTTTGTGGCGTGTGTGTGGTGTGTTTGTGGTTTGTTTGTGTGTGTGGTGCGTTTGCAGTGTGTGTTGGTATATGTGTGATTGTGTGTGTTGTACTTCCTCGTTAGTATAGTGGTTAGTATACCCGCCTGTCACGCGGGTGACCCGGGTTCAATTCCCGGACGGGGAGTTCTCTTTCTTTTTCTTCCTTTTTCTCTCTCGTTTTTATCGCTTCTTTCCACACACAAAATCGCCCATTCCATTCCACTTCCACTTCCACTTCACACTCGCTCACCATCGTCAACTCGATACTGACTCGTTTTTGTGCATGTTCATGCCAATCTACGGATGCCTCTCTTCCGCTCTATTGCTCTCTTTTCTAATGCTGTTGCTTTCTTGGTTGTGCTTGACGTTTTGTGTTTTGTTGTTTTGTTGTTTTGTTGTTTTGTTGTTTTGTTTGTTTGTGCGTTTGACTTCATTGTGCGTGTTGTGGTTGTGTGTGTGTTGGTATGTTGTAGAGCAATGGAGTTGGCGGGTCGGTTCAGGTCGGGTCGGGTCGGGTCGGGTCGGGTGGATGGTGTGGGTGTGTTTTGTGTTTGAGTGTGTTTTGTGTTTGTTGGTGTGTGTTTGTGGCGTGTGTGTGGTGTGTTTGTGGTTTGTTTGTGTGTGTGGTGCGTTTGCAGTGTGTGTTGGTATATGTGTGATTGTGTGTGTTGTACTTCCTCGTTAGTATAGTGGTTAGTATACCCGCCTGTCACGCGGGTGACCCGGGTTCAATTCCCGGACGGGGAGTTCTCTTTCTTTTTCTTCCTTTTTCTCTCTCGTTTTTATCGCTTCTTTCCACACACAAAATCGCCCATTCCATTCCACTTCCACTTCCACTTCACACTCGCTCACCATCGTCAACTCGATACTGACTCGTTTTTGTGCATGTTCATGCCAATCTACGGATGCCTCTCTTCCGCTCTATTGCTCTCTTTTCTAATGCTGTTGCTTTCTTGGTTGTGCTTGACGTTTTGTGTTTTGTTGTTTTGTTGTTTTGTTGTTTTGTTGTTTTGTTTGTTTGTGCGTTTGACTTCATTGTGCGTGTTGTGGTTGTGTGTGTGTTGGTATGTTGTAGAGCAATGGAGTTGGCGGGTCGGTTCAGGTCGGGTCGGGTCGGGTCGGGTCGGGTGGATGGTGTGGGTGTGTTTTGTGTTTGAGTGTGTTTTGTGTTTGTTGGTGTGTGTTTGTGGCGTGTGTGTGGTGTGTTTGTGGTTTGTTTGTGTGTGTGGTGCGTTTGCAGTGTGTGTTGGTATATGTGTGATTGTGTGTGTTGTACTTCCTCGTTAGTATAGTGGTTAGTATACCCGCCTGTCACGCGGGTGACCCGGGTTCAATTCCCGGACGGGGAGTTCTCTTTCTTTTTCTTCCTTTTTCTCTCTCGTTTTTATCGCTTCTTTCCACACACAAAATCGCCCATTCCATTCCACTTCCACTTCCACTTCACACTCGCTCACCATCGTCAACTCGATACTGACTCGTTTTTGTGCATGTTCATGCCAATCTACGGATGCCTCTCTTCCGCTCTATTGCTCTCTTTTCTAATGCTGTTGCTTTCTTGGTTGTGCTTGACGTTTTGTGTTTTGTTGTTTTGTTGTTTTGTTGTTTTGTTGTTTTGTTTGTTTGTGCGTTTGACTTCATTGTGCGTGTTGTGGTTGTGTGTGTGTTGGTATGTTGTAGAGCAATGGAGTTGGCGGGTCGGTTCAGGTCGGGTCGGGTCGGGTCGGGTCGGGTGGATGGTGTGGGTGTGTTTTGTGTTTGAGTGTGTTTTGTGTTTGTTGGTGTGTGTTTGTGGCGTGTGTGTGGTGTGTTTGTGGTTTGTTTGTGTGTGTGGTGCGTTTGCAGTGTGTGTTGGTATATGTGTGATTGTGTGTGTTGTACTTCCTCGTTAGTATAGTGGTTAGTATACCCGCCTGTCACGCGGGTGACCCGGGTTCAATTCCCGGACGGGGAGTTCTCTTTCTTTTTCTTCCTTTTTCTCTCTCGTTTTTATCGCTTCTTTCCACACACAAAATCGCCCATTCCATTCCACTTCCACTTCCACTTCACACTCGCTCACCATCGTCAACTCGATACTGACTCGTTTTTGTGCATGTTCATGCCAATCTACGGATGCCTCTCTTCCGCTCTATTGCTCTCTTTTCTAATGCTGTTGCTTTCTTGGTTGTGCTTGACGTTTTGTGTTTTGTTGTTTTGTTGTTTTGTTGTTTTGTTGTTTTGTTGTTTTGTTTGTTTGTGCGTTTGACTTCATTGTGCGTGTTGTGGTTGTGTGTGTGTTGGTATGTTGTAGAGCAATGGAGTTGGCGGGTCGGTTCAGGTCGGGTCGGGTCGGGTCGGGTCGGGTGGATGGTGTGGGTGTGTTTTGTGTTTGAGTGTGTTTTGTGTTTGTTGGTGTGTGTTTGTGGCGTGTGTGTGGTGTGTTTGTGGTTTGTTTGTGTGTGTGGTGCGTTTGCAGTGTGTGTTGGTATATGTGTGATTGTGTGTGTTGTACTTCCTCGTTAGTATAGTGGTTAGTATACCCGCCTGTCACGCGGGTGACCCGGGTTCAATTCCCGGACGGGGAGTTCTCTTTCTTTTTCTTCCTTTTTCTCTCTCGTTTTTATCGCTTCTTTCCACACACAAAATCGCCCATTCCATTCCACTTCCACTTCCACTTCACACTCGCTCACCATCGTCAACTCGATACTGACTCGTTTTTGTGCATGTTCATGCCAATCTACGGATGCCTCTCTTCCGCTCTATTGCTCTCTTTTCTAATGCTGTTGCTTTCTTGGTTGTGCTTGACGTTTTGTGTTTTGTTGTTTTGTTGTTTTGTTGTTTTGTTGTTTTGTTTGTTTGTGCGTTTGACTTCATTGTGCGTGTTGTGGTTGTGTGTGTGTTGGTATGTTGTAGAGCAATGGAGTTGGCGGGTCGGTTCAGGTCGGGTCGGGTCGGGTCGGGTCGGGTGGATGGTGTGGGTGTGTTTTGTGTTTGAGTGTGTTTTGTGTTTGTTGGTGTGTGTTTGTGGCGTGTGTGTGGTGTGTTTGTGGTTTGTTTGTGTGTGTGGTGCGTTTGCAGTGTGTGTTGGTATATGTGTGATTGTGTGTGTTGTACTTCCTCGTTAGTATAGTGGTTAGTATACCCGCCTGTCACGCGGGTGACCCGGGTTCAATTCCCGGACGGGGAGTTCTCTTTCTTTTTCTTCCTTTTTCTCTCTCGTTTTTATCGCTTCTTTCCACACACAAAATCGCCCATTCCATTCCACTTCCACTTCCACTTCACACTCGCTCACCATCGTCAACTCGATACTGACTCGTTTTTGTGCATGTTCATGCCAATCTACGGATGCCTCTCTTCCGCTCTATTGCTCTCTTTTCTAATGCTGTTGCTTTCTTGGTTGTGCTTGACGTTTTGTGTTTTGTTGTTTTGTTGTTTTGTTGTTTTGTTGTTTTGTTTGTTTGTGCGTTTGACTTCATTGTGCGTGTTGTGGTTGTGTGTGTGTTGGTATGTTGTAGAGCAATGGAGTTGGCGGGTCGGTTCAGGTCGGGTCGGGTCGGGTCGGGTCGGGTGGATGGTGTGGGTGTGTTTTGTGTTTGAGTGTGTTTTGTGTTTGTTGGTGTGTGTTTGTGGCGTGTGTGTGGTGTGTTTGTGGTTTGTTTGTGTGTGTGGTGCGTTTGCAGTGTGTGTTGGTATATGTGTGATTGTGTGTGTTGTACTTCCTCGTTAGTATAGTGGTTAGTATACCCGCCTGTCACGCGGGTGACCCGGGTTCAATTCCCGGACGGGGAGTTCTCTTTCTTTTTCTTCCTTTTTCTCTCTCGTTTTTATCGCTTCTTTCCACACACAAAATCGCCCATTCCATTCCACTTCCACTTCCACTTCACACTCGCTCACCATCGTCAACTCGATACTGACTCGTTTTTGTGCATGTTCATGCCAATCTACGGATGCCTCTCTTCCGCTCTATTGCTCTCTTTTCTAATGCTGTTGCTTTCTTGGTTGTGCTTGACGTTTTGTGTTTTGTTGTTTTGTTGTTTTGTTGTTTTGTTGTTTTGTTTGTTTGTGCGTTTGACTTCATTGTGCGTGTTGTGGTTGTGTGTGTGTTGGTATGTTGTAGAGCAATGGAGTTGGCGGGTCGGTTCAGGTCGGGTCGGGTCGGGTCGGGTCGGGTGGATGGTGTGGGTGTGTTTTGTGTTTGAGTGTGTTTTGTGTTTGTTGGTGTGTGTTTGTGGCGTGTGTGTGGTGTGTTTGTGGTTTGTTTGTGTGTGTGGTGCGTTTGCAGTGTGTGTTGGTATATGTGTGATTGTGTGTGTTGTACTTCCTCGTTAGTATAGTGGTTAGTATACCCGCCTGTCACGCGGGTGACCCGGGTTCAATTCCCGGACGGGGAGTTCTCTTTCTTTTTCTTCCTTTTTCTCTCTCGTTTTTATCGCTTCTTTCCACACACAAAATCGCCCATTCCATTCCACTTCCACTTCCACTTCACACTCGCTCACCATCGTCAACTCGATACTGACTCGTTTTTGTGCATGTTCATGCCAATCTACGGATGCCTCTCTTCCGCTCTATTGCTCTCTTTTCTAATGCTGTTGCTTTCTTGGTTGTGCTTGACGTTTTGTGTTGTTTTGTTGTTTTGTTGTTTTGTTGTTTTGTTGTTTTGTTTGTTTGTGCGTTTGACTTCATTGTGCGTGTTGTGGTTGTGTGTGTGTTGGTATGTTGTAGAGCAATGGAGTTGGCGGGTCGGTTCAGGTCGGGTCGGGTCGGGTCGGGTCGGGTGGATGGTGTGGGTGTGTTTTGTGTTTGAGTGTGTTTTGTGTTTGTTGGTGTGTGTTTGTGGCGTGTGTGTGGTGTGTTTGTGGTTTGTTTGTGTGTGTGGTGCGTTTGCAGTGTGTGTTGGTATATGTGTGATTGTGTGTGTTGTACTTCCTCGTTAGTATAGTGGTTAGTATACCCGCCTGTCACGCGGGTGACCCGGGTTCAATTCCCGGACGGGGAGTTCTCTTTCTTTTTCTTCCTTTTTCTCTCTCGTTTTTATCGCTTCTTTCCACACACAAAATCGCCCATTCCATTCCACTTCCACTTCCACTTCACACTCGCTCACCATCGTCAACTCGATACTGACTCGTTTTTGTGCATGTTCATGCCAATCTACGGATGCCTCTCTTCCGCTCTATTGCTCTCTTTTCTAATGCTGTTGCTTTCTTGGTTGTGCTTGACGTTTTGTGTTTTGTTGTTTTGTTGTTTTGTTGTTTTGTTGTTTTGTTTGTTTGTGCGTTTGACTTCATTGTGCGTGTTGTGGTTGTGTGTGTGTTGGTATGTTGTAGAGCAATGGAGTTGGCGGGTCGGTTCAGGTCGGGTCGGGTCGGGTCGGGTCGGGTGGATGGTGTGGGTGTGTTTTGTGTTTGAGTGTGTTTTGTGTTTGTTGGTGTGTGTTTGTGGCGTGTGTGTGGTGTGTTTGTGGTTTGTTTGTGTGTGTGGTGCGTTTGCAGTGTGTGTTGGTATATGTGTGATTGTGTGTGTTGTACTTCCTCGTTAGTATAGTGGTTAGTATACCCGCCTGTCACGCGGGTGACCCGGGTTCAATTCCCGGACGGGGAGTTCTCTTTCTTTTTCTTCCTTTTTCTCTCTCGTTTTTATCGCTTCTTTCCACACACAAAATCGCCCATTCCATTCCACTTCCACTTCCACTTCACACTCGCTCACCATCGTCAACTCGATACTGACTCGTTTTTTGTGCATGTTCATGCCAATCTACGGATGCCTCTCTTCCGCTCTATTGCTCTCTTTTCTAATGCTGTTGCTTTCTTGGTTGTGCTTGACGTTTTGTGTTTTGTTGTTTTGTTGTTTTGTTGTTTTGTTGTTTTGTTGTTTTGTTTGTTTGTGCGTTTGACTTCATTGTGCGTGTTGTGGTTGTGTGTGTGTTGGTATGTTGTAGAGCAATGGAGTTGGCGGGTCGGTTCAGGTCGGGTCGGGTCGGGTCGGGTCGGGTGGATGGTGTGGGTGTGTTTTGTGTTTGAGTGTGTTTTGTGTTTGTTGGTGTGTGTTTGTGGCGTGTGTGTGGTGTGTTTGTGGTTTGTTTGTGTGTGTGGTGCGTTTGCAGTGTGTGTTGGTATATGTGTGATTGTGTGTGTTGTACTTCCTCGTTAGTATAGTGGTTAGTATACCCGCCTGTCACGCGGGTGACCCGGGTTCAATTCCCGGACGGGGAGTTCTCTTTCTTTTTCTTCCTTTTTCTCTCTCGTTTTTATCGCTTCTTTCCACACACAAAATCGCCCATTCCATTCCACTTCCACTTCCACTTCACACTCGCTCACCATCGTCAACTCGATACTGACTCGTTTTTGTGCATGTTCATGCCAATCTACGGATGCCTCTCTTCCGCTCTATTGCTCTCTTTTCTAATGCTGTTGCTTTCTTGGTTGTGCTTGACGTTTTGTGTTTTGTTGTTTTGTTGTTTTGTTGTTTTGTTGTTTTGTTTGTTTGTGCGTTTGACTTCATTGTGCGTGTTGTGGTTGTGTGTGTGTTGGTATGTTGTAGAGCAATGGAGTTGGCGGGTCGGTTCAGGTCGGGTCGGGTCGGGTCGGGTCGGGTGGATGGTGTGGGTGTGTTTTGTGTTTGAGTGTGTTTTGTGTTTGTTGGTGTGTGTTTGTGGCGTGTGTGTGGTGTGTTTGTGGTTTGTTTGTGTGTGTGGTGCGTTTGCAGTGTGTGTTGGTATATGTGTGATTGTGTGTGATGTACTTCCTCGTTAGTATAGTGGTTAGTATACCCGCCTGTCACGCGGGTGACCCGGGTTCAATTCCCGGACGGGGAGTTCTCTTTCTTTTTCTTCCTTTTTCTCTCTCGTTTTTATCGCTTCTTTCCACACACAAAATCGCCCATTCCATTCCACTTCCACTTCCACTTCACACTCGCTCACCATCGTCAACTCGATACTGACTCGTTTTTGTGCATGTTCATGCCAATCTACGGATGCCTCTCTTCCGCTCTATTGCTCTCTTTTCTAATGCTGTTGCTTTCTTGGTTGTGCTTGACGTTTTGTGTTTTGTTGTTTTGTTGTTTTGTTGTTTTGTTGTTTTGTTTGTTTGTGCGTTTGACTTCATTGTGCGTGTTGTGGTTGTGTGTGTGTTGGTATGTTGTAGAGCAATGGAGTTGGCGGGTCGGTTCAGGTCGGGTCGGGTCGGGTCGGGTCGGGTGGATGGTGTGGGTGTGTTTTGTGTTTGAGTGTGTTTTGTGTTTGTTGGTGTGTGTTTGTGGCGTGTGTGTGGTGTGTTTGTGGTTTGTTTGTGTGTGTGGTGCGTTTGCAGTGTGTGTTGGTATATGTGTGATTGTGTGTGTTGTACTTCCTCGTTAGTATAGTGGTTAGTATACCCGCCTGTCACGCGGGTGACCCGGGTTCAATTCCCGGACGGGGAGTTCTCTTTCTTTTTCTTCCTTTTTCTCTCTCGTTTTTATCGCTTCTTTCCACACACAAAATCGCCCATTCCATTCACTTCCACTTCCACTTCACACTCGCTCACCATCGTCAACTCGATACTGACTCGTTTTTGTGCATGTTCATGCCAATCTACGGATGCCTCTCTTCCGCTCTATTGCTCTCTTTTCTAATGCTGTTGCTTTCTTGGTTGTGCTTGACGTTTTGTGTTTTGTTGTTTTGTTGTTTTGTTGTTTTGTTGTTTTGTTTGTTTGTGCGTTTGACTTCATTGTGCGTGTTGTGGTTGTGTGTGTGTTGGTATGTTGTAGAGCAATGGAGTTGGCGGGTCGGTTCAGGTCGGGTCGGGTCGGGTCGGGTCGGGTGGATGGTGTGGGTGTGTTTTGTGTTTGAGTGTGTTTTGTGTTTGTTGGTGTGTGTTTGTGGCGTGTGTGTGGTGTGTTTGTGGTTTGTTTGTGTGTGTGGTGCGTTTGCAGTGTGTGTTGGTATATGTGTGATTGTGTGTGTTGTACTTCCTCGTTAGTATAGTGGTTAGTATACCCGCCTGTCACGCGGGTGACCCGGGTTCAATTCCCGGACGGGGAGTTCTCTTTCTTTTTCTTCCTTTTTCTCTCTCGTTTTTATCGCTTCTTTCCACACACAAAATCGCCCATTCCATTCCACTTCCACTTCCACTTCACACTCGCTCACCATCGTCAACTCGATACTGACTCGTTTTTGTGCATGTTCATGCCAATCTACGGATGCCTCTCTTCCGCTCTATTGCTCTCTTTTCTAATGCTGTTGCTTTCTTGGTTGTGCTTGACGTTTTGTGTTTTGTTGTTTTGTTGTTTTGTTGTTTTGTTGTTTTGTTTGTTTGTGCGTTTGACTTCATTGTGCGTGTTGTGGTTGTGTGTGTGTTGGTATGTTGTAGAGCAATGGAGTTGGCGGGTCGGTTCAGGTCGGGTCGGGTCGGGTCGGGTCGGGTGGATGGTGTGGGTGTGTTTTGTGTTTGAGTGTGTTTTGTGTTTGTTGGTGTGTGTTTGTGGCGTGTGTGTGGTGTGTTTGTGGTTTGTTTGTGTGTGTGGTGCGTTTGCAGTGTGTGTTGGTATATGTGTGATTGTGTGTGTTGTACTTCCTCGTTAGTATAGTGGTTAGTATACCCGCCTGTCACGCGGGTGACCCGGGTTCAATTCCCGGACGGGGAGTTCTCTTTCTTTTTCTTCCTTTTTCTCTCTCGTTTTTTATCGCTTCTTTCCACACACAAAATCGCCCATTCCATTCCACTTCCACTTCCACTTCACACTCGCTCACCATCGTCAACTCGATACTGACTCGTTTTTGTGCATGTTCATGCCAATCTACGGATGCCTCTCTTCCGCTCTATTGCTCTCTTTTCTAATGCTGTTGCTTTCTTGGTTGTGCTTGACGTTTTGTGTTTTGTTGTTTTGTTGTTTTGTTGTTTTGTTGTTTTGTTTGTTTGTGCGTTTGACTTCATTGTGCGTGTTGTGGTTGTGTGTGTGTTGGTATGTTGTAGAGCAATGGAGTTGGCGGGTCGGTTCAGGTCGGGTCGGGTCGGGTCGGGTCGGGTGGATGGTGTGGGTGTGTTTTGTGTTTGAGTGTGTTTTGTGTTTGTTGGTGTGTGTTTGTGGCGTGTGTGTGGTGTGTTTGTGGTTTGTTTGTGTGTGTGGTGCGTTTGCAGTGTGTGTTGGTATATGTGTGATTGTGTGTGTTGTACTTCCTCGTTAGTATAGTGGTTAGTATACCCGCCTGTCACGCGGGTGACCCGGGTTCAATTCCCGGACGGGGAGTTCTCTTTCTTTTTCTTCCTTTTTCTCTCTCGTTTTTATCGCTTCTTTCCACACACAAAATCGCCCATTCCATTCCACTTCCACTTCCACTTCACACTCGCTCACCATCGTCAACTCGATACTGACTCGTTTTTGTGCATGTTCATGCCAATCTACGGATGCCTCTCTTCCGCTCTATTGCTCTCTTTTCTAATGCTGTTGCTTTCTTGGTTGTGCTTGACGTTTTGTGTTTTGTTGTTTTGTTGTTTTGTTGTTTTGTTGTTTTGTTTGTTTGTGCGTTTGACTTCATTGTGCGTGTTGTGGTTGTGTGTGTGTTGGTATGTTGTAGAGCAATGGAGTTGGCGGGTCGGTTCAGGTCGGGTCGGGTCGGGTCGGGTCGGGTGGATGGTGTGGGTGTGTTTTGTGTTTGAGTGTGTTTTGTGTTTGTTGGTGTGTGTTTGTGGCGTGTGTGTGGTGTGTTTGTGGTTTGTTTGTGTGTGTGGTGCGTTTGCAGTGTGTGTTGGTATATGTGTGATTGTGTGTGTTGTACTTCCTCGTTAGTATAGTGGTTAGTATACCCGCCTGTCACGCGGGTGACCCGGGTTCAATTCCCGGACGGGGAGTTCTCTTTCTTTTTCTTCCTTTTTCTCTCTCGTTTTTATCGCTTCTTTCCACACACAAAATCGCCCATTCCATTCCACTTCCACTTCCACTTCACACTCGCTCACCATCGTCAACTCGATACTGACTCGTTTTTGTGCATGTTCATGCCAATCTACGGATGCCTCTCTTCCGCTCTATTGCTCTCTTTTCTAATGCTGTTGCTTTCTTGGTTGTGCTTGACGTTTTGTGTTTTGTTGTTTTGTTGTTTTGTTGTTTTGTTGTTTTGTTTGTTTGTGCGTTTGACTTCATTGTGCGTGTTGTGGTTGTGTGTGTGTTGGTATGTTGTAGAGCAATGGAGTTGGCGGGTCGGTTCAGGTCGGGTCGGGTCGGGTCGGGTCGGGTGGATGGTGTGGGTGTGTTTTGTGTTTGAGTGTGTTTTGTGTTTGTTGGTGTGTGTTTGTGGCGTGTGTGTGGTGTGTTTGTGGTTTGTTTGTGTGTGTGGTGCGTTTGCAGTGTGTGTTGGTATATGTGTGATTGTGTGTGTTGTACTTCCTCGTTAGTATAGTGGTTAGTATACCCGCCTGTCACGCGGGTGACCCGGGTTCAATTCCCGGACGGGGAGTTCTCTTTCTTTTTCTTCCTTTTTCTCTCTCGTTTTTATCGCTTCTTTCCACACACAAAATCGCCCATTCCATTCCACTTCCACTTCACACTCGCTCACCATCGTCAACTCGATACTGACTCGTTTTTGTGCATGTTCATGCCAATCTACGGATGCCTCTCTTCCGCTCTATTGCTCTCTTTTCTAATGCTGTTGCTTTCTTGGTTGTGCTTGACGTTTTGTGTTTTGTTGTTTTGTTGTTTTGTTGTTTTGTTGTTTTGTTTGTTTGTGCGTTTGACTTCATTGTGCGTGTTGTGGTTGTGTGTGTGTTGGTATGTTGTAGAGCAATGGAGTTGGCGGGTCGGTTCAGGTCGGGTCGGGTCGGGTCGGGTCGGGTGGATGGTGTGGGTGTGTTTTGTGTTTGAGTGTGTTTTGTGTTTGTTGGTGTGTGTTTGTGGCGTGTGTGTGGTGTGTTTGTGGTTTGTTTGTGTGTGTGGTGCGTTTGCAGTGTGTGTTGGTATATGTGTGATTGTGTGTGTTGTACTTCCTCGTTAGTATAGTGGTTAGTATACCCGCCTGTCACGCGGGTGACCCGGGTTCAATTCCCGGACGGGGAGTTCTCTTTCTTTTTCTTCCTTTTTCTCTCTCGTTTTTATCGCTTCTTTCCACACACAAAATCGCCCATTCCATTCCACTTCCACTTCCACTTCACACTCGCTCACCATCGTCAACTCGATACTGACTCGTTTTTGTGCATGTTCATGCCAATCTACGGATGCCTCTCTTCCGCTCTATTGCTCTCTTTTCTAATGCTGTTGCTTTCTTGGTTGTGCTTGACGTTTTGTGTTTTGTTGTTTTGTTGTTTTGTTGTTTTGTTGTTTTGTTTGTTTGTGCGTTTGACTTCATTGTGCGTGTTGTGGTTGTGTGTGTGTTGGTATGTTGTAGAGCAATGGAGTTGGCGGGTCGGTTCAGGTCGGGTCGGGTCGGGTCGGGTCGGGTGGATGGTGTGGGTGTGTTTTGTGTTTGAGTGTGTTTTGTGTTTGTTGGTGTGTGTTTGTGGCGTGTGTGTGGTGTGTTTGTGGTTTGTTTGTGTGTGTGGTGCGTTTGCAGTGTGTGTTGGTATATGTGTGATTGTGTGTGTTGTACTTCCTCGTTAGTATAGTGGTTAGTATACCCGCCTGTCACGCGGGTGACCCGGGTTCAATTCCCGGACGGGGAGTTCTCTTTCTTTTTCTTCCTTTTTCTCTCTCGTTTTTTATCGCTTCTTTCCACACACAAAATCGCCCATTCCATTCCACTTCCACTTCCACTTCACACTCGCTCACCATCGTCAACTCGATACTGACTCGTTTTTGTGCATGTTCATGCCAATCTACGGATGCCTCTCTTCCGCTCTATTGCTCTCTTTTCTAATGCTGTTGCTTTCTTGGTTGTGCTTGACGTTTTGTGTTTTGTTGTTTTGTTGTTTTGTTGTTTTGTTGTTTTGTTTGTTTGTGCGTTTGACTTCATTGTGCGTGTTGTGGTTGTGTGTGTGTTGGTATGTTGTAGAGCAATGGAGTTGGCGGGTCGGTTCAGGTCGGGTCGGGTCGGGTCGGGTCGGGTGGATGGTGTGGGTGTGTTTTGTGTTTGAGTGTGTTTTGTGTTTGTTGGTGTGTGTTTGTGGCGTGTGTGTGGTGTGTTTGTGGTTTGTTTGTGTGTGTGGTGCGTTTGCAGTGTGTGTTGGTATATGTGTGATTGTGTGTGTTGTACTTCCTCGTTAGTATAGTGGTTAGTATACCCGCCTGTCACGCGGGTGACCCGGGTTCAATTCCCGGACGGGGAGTTCTCTTTCTTTTTCTTCCTTTTTCTCTCTCGTTTTTATCGCTTCTTTCCACACACAAAATCGCCCATTCCATTCCACTTCCACTTCCACTTCACACTCGCTCACCATCGTCAACTCGATACTGACTCGTTTTTGTGCATGTTCATGCCAATCTACGGATGCCTCTCTTCCGCTCTATTGCTCTCTTTTCTAATGCTGTTGCTTTCTTGGTTGTGCTTGACGTTTTGTGTTTTGTTGTTTTGTTGTTTTGTTGTTTTGTTGTTTTGTTTGTTTGTGCGTTTGACTTCATTGTGCGTGTTGTGGTTGTGTGTGTGTTGGTATGTTGTAGAGCAATGGAGTTGGCGGGTCGGTTCAGGTCGGGTCGGGTCGGGTCGGGTCGGGTGGATGGTGTGGGTGTGTTTTGTGTTTGAGTGTGTTTTGTGTTTGTTGGTGTGTGTTTGTGGCGTGTGTGTGGTGTGTTTGTGGTTTGTTTGTGTGTGTGGTGCGTTTGCAGTGTGTGTTGGTATATGTGTGATTGTGTGTGTTGTACTTCCTCGTTAGTATAGTGGTTAGTATACCCGCCTGTCACGCGGGTGACCCGGGTTCAATTCCCGGACGGGGAGTTCTCTTTCTTTTTCTTCCTTTTTCTCTCTCGTTTTTATCGCTTCTTTCCACACACAAAATCGCCCATTCCATTCCACTTCCACTTCCACTTCACACTCGCTCACCATCGTCAACTCGATACTGACTCGTTTTTGTGCATGTTCATGCCAATCTACGGATGCCTCTCTTCCGCTCTATTGCTCTCTTTTCTAATGCTGTTGCTTTCTTGGTTGTGCTTGACGTTTTGTGTTTTGTTGTTTTGTTGTTTTGTTGTTTTGTTGTTTTGTTTGTTTGTGCGTTTGACTTCATTGTGCGTGTTGTGGTTGTGTGTGTGTTGGTATGTTGTAGAGCAATGGAGTTGGCGGGTCGGTTCAGGTCGGGTCGGGTCGGGTCGGGTCGGGTGGATGGTGTGGGTGTGTTTTGTGTTTGAGTGTGTTTTGTGTTTGTTGGTGTGTGTTTGTGGCGTGTGTGTGGTGTGTTTGTGGTTTGTTTGTGTGTGTGGTGCGTTTGCAGTGTGTGTTGGTATATGTGTGATTGTGTGTGTTGTACTTCCTCGTTAGTATAGTGGTTAGTATACCCGCCTGTCACGCGGGTGACCCGGGTTCAATTCCCGGACGGGGAGTTCTCTTTCTTTTTCTTCCTTTTTCTCTCTCGTTTTTATCGCTTCTTTCCACACACAAAATCGCCCATTCCATTCCACTTCCACTTCCACTTCACACTCGCTCACCATCGTCAACTCGATACTGACTCGTTTTTGTGCATGTTCATGCCAATCTACGGATGCCTCTCTTCCGCTCTATTGCTCTCTTTTCTAATGCTGTTGCTTTCTTGGTTGTGCTTGACGTTTTGTGTTTTGTTGTTTTGTTGTTTTGTTGTTTTGTTGTTTTGTTTGTTTGTGCGTTTGACTTCATTGTGCGTGTTGTGGTTGTGTGTGTGTTGGTATGTTGTAGAGCAATGGAGTTGGCGGGTCGGTTCAGGTCGGGTCGGGTCGGGTCGGGTCGGGTGGATGGTGTGGGTGTGTTTTGTGTTTGAGTGTGTTTTGTGTTTGTTGGTGTGTGTTTGTGGCGTGTGTGTGGTGTGTTTGTGGTTTGTTTGTGTGTGTGGTGCGTTTGCAGTGTGTGTTGGTATATGTGTGATTGTGTGTGTTGTACTTCCTCGTTAGTATAGTGGTTAGTATACCCGCCTGTCACGCGGGTGACCCGGGTTCAATTCCCGGACGGGGAGTTCTCTTTCTTTTTCTTCCTTTTTCTCTCTCGTTTTTATCGCTTCTTTCCACACACAAAATCGCCCATTCCATTCCACTTCCACTTCCACTTCACACTCGCTCACCATCGTCAACTCGATACTGACTCGTTTTTGTGCATGTTCATGCCAATCTACGGATGCCTCTCTTCCGCTCTATTGCTCTCTTTTCTAATGCTGTTGCTTTCTTGGTTGTGCTTGACGTTTTGTGTTTTGTTGTTTTGTTGTTTTGTTGTTTTGTTGTTTTGTTTGTTTGTGCGTTTGACTTCATTGTGCGTGTTGTGGTTGTGTGTGTGTTGGTATGTTGTAGAGCAATGGAGTTGGCGGGTCGGTTCAGGTCGGGTCGGGTCGGGTCGGGTCGGGTGGATGGTGTGGGTGTGTTTTGTGTTTGAGTGTGTTTTGTGTTTGTTGGTGTGTGTTTGTGGCGTGTGTGTGGTGTGTTTGTGGTTTGTTTGTGTGTGTGGTGCGTTTGCAGTGTGTGTTGGTATATGTGTGATTGTGTGTGTTGTACTTCCTCGTTAGTATAGTGGTTAGTATACCCGCCTGTCACGCGGGTGACCCGGGTTCAATTCCCGGACGGGGAGTTCTCTTTCTTTTTCTTCCTTTTTCTCTCTCGTTTTTATCGCTTCTTTCCACACACAAAATCGCCCATTCCATTCCACTTCCACTTCCACTTCACACTCGCTCACCATCGTCAACTCGATACTGACTCGTTTTTGTGCATGTTCATGCCAATCTACGGATGCCTCTCTTCCGCTCTATTGCTCTCTTTTCTAATGCTGTTGCTTTCTTGGTTGTGCTTGACGTTTTGTGTTTTGTTGTTTTGTTGTTTTGTTGTTTTGTTGTTTTGTTTGTTTGTGCGTTTGACTTCATTGTGCGTGTTGTGGTTGTGTGTGTGTTGGTATGTTGTAGAGCAATGGAGTTGGCGGGTCGGTTCAGGTCGGGTCGGGTCGGGTCGGGTCGGGTGGATGGTGTGGGTGTGTTTTGTGTTTGAGTGTGTTTTGTGTTTGTTGGTGTGTGTTTGTGGCGTGTGTGTGGTGTGTTTGTGGTTTGTTTGTGTGTGTGGTGCGTTTGCAGTGTGTGTTGGTATATGTGTGATTGTGTGTGTTGTACTTCCTCGTTAGTATAGTGGTTAGTATACCCGCCTGTCACGCGGGTGACCCGGGTTCAATTCCCGGACGGGGAGTTCTCTTTCTTTTTCTTCCTTTTTCTCTCTCGTTTTTATCGCTTCTTTCCACACACAAAATCGCCCATTCCATTCCACTTCCACTTCCACTTCACACTCGCTCACCATCGTCAACTCGATACTGACTCGTTTTTGTGCATGTTCATGCCAATCTACGGATGCCTCTCTTCCGCTCTATTGCTCTCTTTTCTAATGCTGTTGCTTTCTTGGTTGTGCTTGACGTTTTGTGTTTTGTTGTTTTGTTGTTTTGTTGTTTTGTTGTTTTGTTTGTTTGTGCGTTTGACTTCATTGTGCGTGTTGTGGTTGTGTGTGTGTTGGTATGTTGTAGAGCAATGGAGTTGGCGGGTCGGTTCAGGTCGGGTCGGGTCGGGTCGGGTCGGGTGGATGGTGTGGGTGTGTTTTGTGTTTGAGTGTGTTTTGTGTTTGTTGGTGTGTGTTTGTGGCGTGTGTGTGGTGTGTTTGTGGTTTGTTTGTGTGTGTGGTGCGTTTGCAGTGTGTGTTGGTATATGTGTGATTGTGTGTGTTGTACTTCCTCGTTAGTATAGTGGTTAGTATACCCGCCTGTCACGCGGGTGACCCGGGTTCAATTCCCGGACGGGGAGTTCTCTTTCTTTTTCTTCCTTTTTCTCTCTCGTTTTTATCGCTTCTTTCCACACACAAAATCGCCCATTCCATTCCACTTCCACTTCCACTTCACACTCGCTCACCATCGTCAACTCGATACTGACTCGTTTTTGTGCATGTTCATGCCAATCTACGGATGCCTCTCTTCCGCTCTATTGCTCTCTTTTCTAATGCTGTTGCTTTCTTGGTTGTGCTTGACGTTTTGTGTTTTGTTGTTTTGTTGTTTTGTTGTTTTGTTGTTTTGTTTGTTTGTGCGTTTGACTTCATTGTGCGTGTTGTGGTTGTGTGTGTGTTGGTATGTTGTAGAGCAATGGAGTTGGCGGGTCGGTTCAGGTCGGGTCGGGTCGGGTCGGGTCGGGTGGATGGTGTGGGTGTGTTTTGTGTTTGAGTGTGTTTTGTGTTTGTTGGTGTGTGTTTGTGGCGTGTGTGTGGTGTGTTTGTGGTTTGTTTGTGTGTGTGGTGCGTTTGCAGTGTGTGTTGGTATATGTGTGATTGTGTGTGTTGTACTTCCTCGTTAGTATAGTGGTTAGTATACCCGCCTGTCACGCGGGTGACCCGGGTTCAATTCCCGGACGGGGAGTTCTCTTTCTTTTTCTTCCTTTTTCTCTCTCGTTTTTATCGCTTCTTTCCACACACAAAATCGCCCATTCCATTCCACTTCCACTTCCACTTCACACTCGCTCACCATCGTCAACTCGATACTGACTCGTTTTTGTGCATGTTCATGCCAATCTACGGATGCCTCTCTTCCGCTCTATTGCTCTCTTTTCTAATGCTGTTGCTTTCTTGGTTGTGCTTGACGTTTTGTGTTTTGTTGTTTTGTTGTTTTGTTGTTTTGTTGTTTTGTTTGTTTGTGCGTTTGACTTCATTGTGCGTGTTGTGGTTGTGTGTGTGTTGGTATGTTGTAGAGCAATGGAGTTGGCGGGTCGGTTCAGGTCGGGTCGGGTCGGGTCGGGTCGGGTGGATGGTGTGGGTGTGTTTTGTGTTTGAGTGTGTTTTGTGTTTGTTGGTGTGTGTTTGTGGCGTGTGTGTGGTGTGTTTGTGGTTTGTTTGTGTGTGTGGTGCGTTTGCAGTGTGTGTTGGTATATGTGTGATTGTGTGTGTTGTACTTCCTCGTTAGTATAGTGGTTAGTATACCCGCCTGTCACGCGGGTGACCCGGGTTCAATTCCCGGACGGGGAGTTCTCTTTCTTTTTCTTCCTTTTTCTCTCTCGTTTTTATCGCTTCTTTCCACACACAAAATCGCCCATTCCATTCCACTTCCACTTCCACTTCACACTCGCTCACCATCGTCAACTCGATACTGACTCGTTTTTGTGCATGTTCATGCCAATCTACGGATGCCTCTCTTCCGCTCTATTGCTCTCTTTTCTAATGCTGTTGCTTTCTTGGTTGTGCTTGACGTTTTGTGTTTTGTTGTTTTGTTGTTTTGTTGTTTTGTTGTTTGTGTTTGTTTGTTTGTGCGTTTGACTTCATTGTGCGTGTTGTGGTTGTGTGTGTGTTGGTATGTTGTAGAGCAATGGAGTTGGCGGGTCGGTTCAGGTCGGGTCGGGTCGGGTCGGGTCGGGTGGATGGTGTGGGTGTGTTTTGTGTTTGAGTGTGTTTTGTGTTTGTTGGTGTGTGTTTGTGGCGTGTGTGTGGTGTGTTTGTGGTTTGTTTGTGTGTGTGGTGCGTTTGCAGTGTGTGTTGGTATATGTGTGATTGTGTGTGTTGTACTTCCTCGTTAGTATAGTGGTTAGTATACCCGCCTGTCACGCGGGTGACCCGGGTTCAATTCCCGGACGGGGAGTTCTCTTTCTTTTTCTTCCTTTTTCTCTCTCGTTTTTATCGCTTCTTTCCACACACAAAATCGCCCATTCCATTCCACTTCCACTTCCACTTCACACTCGCTCACCATCGTCAACTCGATACTGACTCGTTTTTGTGCATGTTCATGCCAATCTACGGATGCCTCTCTTCCGCTCTATTGCTCTCTTTTCTAATGCTGTTGCTTTCTTGGTTGTGCTTGACGTTTTGTGTTTTGTTGTTTTGTTGTTTTGTTGTTTTGTTGTTTTGTTTGTTTGTGCGTTTGACTTCATTGTGCGTGTTGTGGTTGTGTGTGTGTTGGTATGTTGTAGAGCAATGGAGTTGGCGGGTCGGTTCAGGTCGGGTCGGGTCGGGTCGGGTCGGGTGGATGGTGTGGGTGTGTTTTGTGTTTGAGTGTGTTTTGTGTTTGTTGGTGTGTGTTTGTGGCGTGTGTGTGGTGTGTTTGTGGTTTGTTTGTGTGTGTGGTGCGTTTGCAGTGTGTGTTGGTATATGTGTGATTGTGTGTGTTGTACTTCCTCGTTAGTATAGTGGTTAGTATACCCGCCTGTCACGCGGGTGACCCGGGTTCAATTCCCGGACGGGGAGTTCTCTTTCTTTTTCTTCCTTTTTCTCTCTCGTTTTTATCGCTTCTTTCCACACACAAAATCGCCCATTCCATTCCACTTCCACTTCCACTTCACACTCGCTCACCATCGTCAACTCGATACTGACTCGTTTTTGTGCATGTTCATGCCAATCTACGGATGCCTCTCTTCCGCTCTATTGCTCTCTTTTCTAATGCTGTTGCTTTCTTGGTTGTGCTTGACGTTTTGTGTTTTGTTGTTTTGTTGTTTTGTTGTTTTGTTGTTTTGTTTGTTTGTGCGTTTGACTTCATTGTGCGTGTTGTGGTTGTGTGTGTGTTGGTATGTTGTAGAGCAATGGAGTTGGCGGGTCGGTTCAGGTCGGGTCGGGTCGGGTCGGGTCGGGTGGATGGTGTGGGTGTGTTTTGTGTTTGAGTGTGTTTTGTGTTTGTTGGTGTGTGTTTGTGGCGTGTGTGTGGTGTGTTTGTGGTTTGTTTGTGTGTGTGGTGCGTTTGCAGTGTGTGTTGGTATATGTGTGATTGTGTGTGTTGTACTTCCTCGTTAGTATAGTGGTTAGTATACCCGCCTGTCACGCGGGTGACCCGGGTTCAATTCCCGGACGGGGAGTTCTCTTTCTTTTTCTTCCTTTTTCTCTCTCGTTTTTATCGCTTCTTTCCACACACAAAATCGCCCATTCCATTCCACTTCCACTTCCACTTCACACTCGCTCACCATCGTCAACTCGATACTGACTCGTTTTTGTGCATGTTCATGCCAATCTACGGATGCCTCTCTTCCGCTCTATTGCTCTCTTTTCTAATGCTGTTGCTTTCTTGGTTGTGCTTGACGTTTTGTGTTTTGTTGTTTTGTTGTTTTGTTGTTTTGTTGTTTTGTTTGTTTGTGCGTTTGACTTCATTGTGCGTGTTGTGGTTGTGTGTGTGTTGGTATGTTGTAGAGCAATGGAGTTGGCGGGTCGGTTCAGGTCGGGTCGGGTCGGGTCGGGTCGGGTGGATGGTGTGGGTGTGTTTTGTGTTTGAGTGTGTTTTGTGTTTGTTGGTGTGTGTTTGTGGCGTGTGTGTGGTGTGTTTGTGGTTTGTTTGTGTGTGTGGTGCGTTTGCAGTGTGTGTTGGTATATGTGTGATTGTGTGTGTTGTACTTCCTCGTTAGTATAGTGGTTAGTATACCCGCCTGTCACGCGGGTGACCCGGGTTCAATTCCCGGACGGGGAGTTCTCTTTCTTTTTCTTCCTTTTTCTCTCTCGTTTTTATCGCTTCTTTCCACACACAAAATCGCCCATTCCATTCCACTTCCACTTCCACTTCACACTCGCTCACCATCGTCAACTCGATACTGACTCGTTTTTGTGCATGTTCATGCCAATCTACGGATGCCTCTCTTCCGCTCTATTGCTCTCTTTTCTAATGCTGTTGCTTTCTTGGTTGTGCTTGACGTTTTGTGTTTTGTTGTTTTGTTGTTTTGTTGTTTTGTTGTTTTGTTTGTTTGTGCGTTTGACTTCATTGTGCGTGTTGTGGTTGTGTGTGTGTTGGTATGTTGTAGAGCAATGGAGTTGGCGGGTCGGTTCAGGTCGGGTCGGGTCGGGTCGGGTCGGGTGGATGGTGTGGGTGTGTTTTGTGTTTGAGTGTGTTTTGTGTTTGTTGGTGTGTGTTTGTGGCGTGTGTGTGGTGTGTTTGTGGTTTGTTTGTGTGTGTGGTGCGTTTGCAGTGTGTGTTGGTATATGTGTGATTGTGTGTGTTGTACTTCCTCGTTAGTATAGTGGTTAGTATACCCGCCTGTCACGCGGGTGACCCGGGTTCAATTCCCGGACGGGGAGTTCTCTTTCTTTTTCTTCCTTTTTCTCTCTCGTTTTTATCGCTTCTTTCCACACACAAAATCGCCCATTCCATTCCACTTCCACTTCCACTTCACACTCGCTCACCATCGTCAACTCGATACTGACTCGTTTTTGTGCATGTTCATGCCAATCTACGGATGCCTCTCTTCCGCTCTATTGCTCTCTTTTCTAATGCTGTTGCTTTCTTGGTTGTGCTTGACGTTTTGTGTTTTGTTGTTTTGTTGTTTTGTTGTTTTGTTGTTTTGTTTGTTTGTGCGTTTGACTTCATTGTGCGTGTTGTGGTTGTGTGTGTGTTGGTATGTTGTAGAGCAATGGAGTTGGCGGGTCGGTTCAGGTCGGGTCGGGTCGGGTCGGGTCGGGTGGATGGTGTGGGTGTGTTTTGTGTTTGAGTGTGTTTTGTGTTTGTTGGTGTGTGTTTGTGGCGTGTGTGTGGTGTGTTTGTGGTTTGTTTGTGTGTGTGGTGCGTTTGCAGTGTGTGTTGGTATATGTGTGATTGTGTGTGTTGTACTTCCTCGTTAGTATAGTGGTTAGTATACCCGCCTGTCACGCGGGTGACCCGGGTTCAATTCCCGGACGGGGAGTTCTCTTTCTTTTTCTTCCTTTTTCTCTCTCGTTTTTATCGCTTCTTTCCACACACAAAATCGCCCATTCCATTCCACTTCCACTTCACACTCGCTCACCATCGTCAACTCGATACTGACTCGTTTTTGTGCATGTTCATGCCAATCTACGGATGCCTCTCTTCCGCTCTATTGCTCTCTTTTCTAATGCTGTTGCTTTCTTGGTTGTGCTTGACGTTTTGTGTTTTGTTGTTTTGTTGTTTTGTTGTTTTGTTGTTTTGTTTGTTTGTGCGTTTGACTTCATTGTGCGTGTTGTGGTTGTGTGTGTGTTGGTATGTTGTAGAGCAATGGAGTTGGCGGGTCGGTTCAGGTCGGGTCGGGTCGGGTCGGGTCGGGTGGATGGTGTGGGTGTGTTTTGTGTTTGAGTGTGTTTTGTGTTTGTTGGTGTGTGTTTGTGGCGTGTGTGTGGTGTGTTTGTGGTTTGTTTGTGTGTGTGGTGCGTTTGCAGTGTGTGTTGGTATATGTGTGATTGTGTGTGTTGTACTTCCTCGTTAGTATAGTGGTTAGTATACCCGCCTGTCACGCGGGTGACCCGGGTTCAATTCCCGGACGGGGAGTTCTCTTTCTTTTTCTTCCTTTTTCTCTCTCGTTTTTATCGCTTCTTTCCACACACAAAATCGCCCATTCCATTCCACTTCCACTTCACACTCGCTCACCATCGTCAACTCGATACTGACTCGTTTTTGTGCATGTTCATGCCAATCTACGGATGCCTCTCTTCCGCTCTATTGCTCTCTTTTCTAATGCTGTTGCTTTCTTGGTTGTGCTTGACGTTTTGTGTTTTGTTGTTTTGTTGTTTTGTTGTTTTGTTGTTTTGTTTGTTTGTGCGTTTGACTTCATTGTGCGTGTTGTGGTTGTGTGTGTGTTGGTATGTTGTAGAGCAATGGAGTTGGCGGGTCGGTTCAGGTCGGGTCGGGTCGGGTCGGGTCGGGTGGATGGTGTGGGTGTGTTTTGTGTTTGAGTGTGTTTTGTGTTTGTTGGTGTGTGTTTGTGGCGTGTGTGTGGTGTGTTTGTGGTTTGTTTGTTTGTGTGGTGCGTTTGCAGTGTGTGTTGGTATATGTGTGATTGTGTGTGTTGTACTTCCTCGTTAGTATAGTGGTTAGTATACCCGCCTGTCACGCGGGTGACCCGGGTTCAATTCCCGGACGGGGAGTTCTCTTTCTTTTTCTTCCTTTTTCTCTCTCGTTTTTATCGCTTCTTTCCACACACAAAATCGCCCATTCCATTCCACTTCCACTTCCACTTCACACTCGCTCACCATCGTCAACTCGATACTGACTCGTTTTTGTGCATGTTCATGCCAATCTACGGATGCCTCTCTTCCGCTCTATTGCTCTCTTTTCTAATGCTGTTGCTTTCTTGGTTGTGCTTGACGTTTTGTGTTTTGTTGTTTTGTTGTTTTGTTGTTTTGTTGTTTTGTTTGTTTGTGCGTTTGACTTCATTGTGCGTGTTGTGGTTGTGTGTGTGTTGGTATGTTGTAGAGCAATGGAGTTGGCGGGTCGGTTCAGGTCGGGTCGGGTCGGGTCGGGTCGGGTGGATGGTGTGGGTGTGTTTTGTGTTTGAGTGTGTTTTGTGTTTGTTGGTGTGTGTTTGTGGCGTGTGTGTGGTGTGTTTGTGGTTTGTTTGTGTGTGTGGTGCGTTTGCAGTGTGTGTTGGTATATGTGTGATTGTGTGTGTTGTACTTCCTCGTTAGTATAGTGGTTAGTATACCCGCCTGTCACGCGGGTGACCCGGGTTCAATTCCCGGACGGGGAGTTCTCTTTCTTTTTCTTCCTTTTTCTCTCTCGTTTTTATCGCTTCTTTCCACACACAAAATCGCCCATTCCATTCCACTTCCACTTCCACTTCACACTCGCTCACCATCGTCAACTCGATACTGACTCGTTTTTGTGCATGTTCATGCCAATCTACGGATGCCTCTCTTCCGCTCTATTGCTCTCTTTTCTAATGCTGTTGCTTTCTTGGTTGTGCTTGACGTTTTGTGTTTTGTTGTTTTGTTGTTTTGTTGTTTTGTTGTTTTGTTTGTTTGTGCGTTTGACTTCATTGTGCGTGTTGTGGTTGTGTGTGTGTTGGTATGTTGTAGAGCAATGGAGTTGGCGGGTCGGTTCAGGTCGGGTCGGGTCGGGTCGGGTCGGGTGGATGGTGTGGGTGTGTTTTGTGTTTGAGTGTGTTTTGTGTTTGTTGGTGTGTGTTTGTGGCGTGTGTGTGGTGTGTTTGTGGTTTGTTTGTGTGTGTGGTGCGTTTGCAGTGTGTGTTGGTATATGTGTGATTGTGTGTGTTGTACTTCCTCGTTAGTATAGTGGTTAGTATACCCGCCTGTCACGCGGGTGACCCGGGTTCAATTCCCGGACGGGGAGTTCTCTTTCTTTTTCTTCCTTTTTCTCTCTCGTTTTTATCGCTTCTTTCCACACACAAAATCGCCCATTCCATTCCACTTCCACTTCCACTTCACACTCGCTCACCATCGTCAACTCGATACTGACTCGTTTTTGTGCATGTTCATGCCAATCTACGGATGCCTCTCTTCCGCTCTATTGCTCTCTTTTCTAATGCTGTTGCTTTCTTGGTTGTGCTTGACGTTTTGTGTTTTGTTGTTTTGTTGTTTTGTTGTTTTGTTGTTTTGTTTGTTTGTGCGTTTGACTTCATTGTGCGTGTTGTGGTTGTGTGTGTGTTGGTATGTTGTAGAGCAATGGAGTTGGCGGGTCGGTTTAGATCGGATCGCCTGGAACGATGAGTTAGCTTTCACTGTTCGCTACACGAGTGCGGCCTTATTTATCGGGTGGATAGCCACCATCGACAAGACGATTACCGGACAGCTTGACATCGTACTACGTTGTTTAGTGATGGGCAACGGTTCCGCAACAGGAAGTTCCCCAGACCGGTGTGTCTCCCTTCGTGTACCGTCGGTACACTTCTTGCTCTCTTACTTACTCGTCGCTTTCAATCCTTCTCAGCACTTTGTAAAAAAAAAGACAACCATCCATGACCAGCATTGCATGAACAGAGTAGCTTGAAGTAGGATTTCTTTAGGCGAGTGCGATTGTTGCGGAGAGGGTAACCAGGGGTAGGGTTTTGTGTCTGAGTATTGTATAGTCGATCTACAACTCGCCTTCCGATTGGCAATCGAATATTTTGTCGCACCAGTGGTGTCCGGTGGATTCCCACGAGTGCTCCAAAGAGCGGTTCAACATCGAAAAAGTTGCGCCGCGAGCTGCTCTCCACGGGTGCAAGCATCGGTTATTGCACGGTCAGCACAGTGAATGGGTGAGATTTTTTATAGAATTCACACTGATAACACAATCCGCCACATCTGTGAATCATGCTTGTACTAGTTCAGCCGAGCCGATAATCTCGAGCGCCACCGACAGGGACGATACAGGGGCATGCCAACATCAGCCTCAACAATGTGTGAGCGATGCAGACAGTGGGTGCGAGGCTCAAGTTTTCACCTAACTCGCCACAAAAACGGAAGCGGGTGCCTTACTACAGACTAGCGCGCCAATCGACAGGTTCAACTGGCCAAGCTCATCAACCATAAGACGCTGCATCGCAGCGAAATCGTCACAGATTCTGACGCTGAAAGAGGCCGGGTGAAGTCAAAGAGCGATCGCAGCGAAGCTATGGCGGTCGATACCCGTCGTGAAGGCATTATTAGAGGATCCTAGCTCTTACAACACCATCAAACGTTCTGGAAGGCAACAATTACTCTCACACAAAACCAAACGCCGCCTTCTACTGGCGCGACTTACGGCGTGAAGAGCAAATTTTTTCCAAGAGACAAAGTGGTGGCGGCAGTGTAATGGTTTGGGGTGCTTTTGGGGCCGCGGAGAAGAGCGAGTTGGTGATTTCAGAAGGCAAACAGGACATCGTCACGTACATCAACACCTAGTCTGAGCATTTGTTGCCCTTTATCGATTCTATCTACGGCCGCGATTGCATTTTTCAGCAAGATAATGCATCAATCCACAGTGCGGGCATCACAAAAGACTTTCTCGAGGAGCAAAATGTCAAATTGGTGGAGTGGCCAGCAAAGTCTCCGGATTTGAATCCGATTGAGAACATGTGGGGAGTTCTTGCACGTGCTGTCTACGCAAACGGACGTCAATTTACGTCGAAATCTGACCTTATCGACACCATCAAGGACTGCTAGGCGCAAATCGACGACAAATTGATCTCTGCGCATGTAAATTCGATGACCAAGCGGTGCATCGCTGTCCTCGAGTTACAAGGAAGCAAAACTAAGTATTAGTAGCAGCAAGATTGTGCTCTTTTGTCGTGAAACATGCAATTTCTCTTGTGGCTATATACTTTTTGCACTACTTGACTAGGGTGGAGTTGATGAAATTTGTCATTGCGTGACGATTTTGGAGACCATTCGACCTGCAATCAACTCCTCTCGTTCTGCTCGTTTGATTGGTAGTAAGTATAATTCCTAATTCGCATGATTGGATAAAAAAGTGATATTTCCCTTGGTGGCAGTATAATTTATGCCCGCACAGTAGCGATCTACTGGTGCGGCTTGTGCGCCAATAACGAGTTCCATATCGTAAAACTCGCAAAATGATTACACTCTGATGACAGTTAACTTACATCATTATAACGAGGATGTTTACCCTTATAAATGAATTGGCTGTTTGACTTCCGCCATTTGGCTTCGGAAACTGCGGTGCGGAGTGACCTCCGACATTTCAGTATCCTTTGATTCTGAATGGATACTTTGTACCGTAAATCCCATCGGTATTGGCTCGCTAGGAGCCTACCTCTCATATTTGTTACTACCAGTAAATCATTCCGTAAAAGTACGGTACGCAATTGAAGGTTGGTCTGCTCCGTCTCTCGATGGGACGACCGCGAGTCAGTCCGATTGACTCGATTTCAGTAAGCAGCGCATCACGTGGCGCCGTCCGATACAGAAATCAAGTCGCCGCCGAAAGCATAGGGAGCCTTTAGCGCCGCCCATCTGGTTCGCCGCCGCGATTTGCAGCGCTCAGCGGCTCTTGATCAGTGTGCTTGGCCCGCTACGCGGCTGTTTGTACCGTAGATTTTTCGTGATGGGTCCGCCACCACATGTGTCACCTCAACAAAACCTCGCCGCCAAAGAGTTCCAGTTCCGCCACGGTCTCCGCTAAACTTAATCGAGGGGCTCCGTTTTTCACTTGAAGTTTGTATACCTCCTCCCGCTAAAGTCCATCACTATCCCCGCCCACCCTTTTTGCCAACAACACAAAGCACAACCTTCCTGCCGCCTCATTCACCGACTCGCCCCCCTTCCGACCGGTACGCACGGCGCCTTCCTGGCCGCCCCAAGGCCCGCAAGCCATGGACAAGATCAAGACCATCCGCGCGCAAATGTACCCGCCGGCCGACAGCGACTTCTCGCTCACGCCGCGCAGCGTGCAGACGTACGACTTCAAGGACCGCAAGACGCTCGGCGGGTCGGCGCAGCCCCACGGCGGCGCGCAGGCTGCAGGCCACGGCCGCGGGCTCGGCGGCGGCAACCTCGGCATGCACAACGGGCTGGACGTGCGAGATATGCTGGTCTCGCCCTATGACCAGCGCGCCAACGTCAACATCTGGCACGTCGTGATCGGCGCAGGTGTGGGGCTCGGCATCGGCCTACTGCTCGCGCACTACGACGTCAACAGCGCCGCGGCGTCGTGGATCGCGCTGCCAGGAAACTTGTTTATCCAGGCCCTCAAGTGCCTCGTGACGCCCATGGTGTTCTGCAGTGTCGTCTGCTGTATGGGAGAGCTGGTGGAGGCTGGTAAGGCTGCTTCGATCGGCGGACGTATGGTTGCATGCTTCGCGCTCGCAGCTATCGTGTCGTCCACGGTTGGCACCACCTTTGGATACATCATGAACGAGCTGTACGAGTCCGCGGCAGAGGTCTCGACCAGTAGCTCGACGACCGAGTTCACCTTCCGATGCGCCAACGACAAGTACCTCATGGTCAACCAGAACACGGGTGGGCTCGCCTGCTCGGGCACCAACGCCACCAACGAACTCGCCTACTTCACGCTTAACGACACGTCTGGGTACTTCACGACCTCGGACAGTACCGAGTACGAGTCGCTCGACGTGTCCGACCAGATCATCAGTATCCTCGAGGATCTCGTGCCCGAGAACATTGTTGAGTCCTTCGCCGGTACCTCGACGCTCAGCATCATTGCGTTCGCCATCTGGTTTGGTGTTGCGGTTGTCAAGAGCCACGACAAGAGCGCCGGCGTTGAGAACTACGCACTGCTGATGGTGCAGCAGGCAAACACGGTCGTGCTGCTTCTCGTCAACATCGTCGTCAAGTATATCCCGTTCGCCATCGTCTCGCTCATTGCCGGTTCGATGGCCAGCTACGGTTCCTCGACGGTGCTCGCTGAGGGTGTCGCTTTTCTGATCGGTACGCTCTTCGTGGCGCTCTGCACGCTTGTGCTCGGCATCTTCGGTTTCGCGCTGTTCGTGACGACGCGCCGCAGCATCTTCTCCTACTTGCGCCACATCGTGCCGGCACAGATTTTCATTATTGGTTGCTCGTCGTCGATTGCCACGCTGCCTATGACGATGCGTTGCGTCGACTCGACACGCGAGGTGTCATACGCGCTCTCCCGCTTCGTGCTCCCGCTTGGTGCTACCAGTAACCTCAACGGCACGGCGTGCTACCTGCCGCTTGCATGCGTCTTCCTTGCCAAGGTTGGCGGCTACGGTGATCTGCTTACACCGGTGCGCTTCGTGCTGCTGGCGGTCGTCAGCGCTATTGGATCGTTTGGTGTCGCTGGTGTGCCCCACGCCGGTCTTGTGATGGTGCTGACCGTCTGGCGTACGGTCTTCAGCTCCGATATCCCTGCTGCCTTCTCGGTTATTGTGAGTGTCGACTGGATTTTGGACCGCCTCCGCTCGGTCGTCAACATCACCAACGATACCATCATCGTCCGAATTATTGCCGAGCAGTGTGACGAAGCCGTCTCGCGTGAGCTGGAGGGTGCCCAAAATGATTTCTTCGGGCAGCAGGGTTTCCGACCTAGCGAGTAGAAGCTTGGACAGCGTCATGTTTTGTAATTACAGTAGGTAGTAAATGTATGGATTGTTCTTATGCTTCTCGCGCTCATCGATTGTTGTTGGTGCATTCTGCGCAACAATCTCAAAGGAAAAAAAAAACTCTCTAGGTGTAAACGCCAGGAATCGGCTCATTCAGTCCCCAGTCGGATCCATCCAGCTAGCTGCCTACGCCTCCGTCTCCTCATCGATCTTTAGCGCGGCGACAGCAAGAAAGTCCTTGACAGCCTTGAGGAACGCAGCAACCTTGTCCAGATCCTTGACTCCCGGCGAGCCCTTGACTTCGACGCCACTGCTTACATCGACGCCCAACGGGTGGGCGACGGTGAGTGCCTTCACAACGTTCTCGGGCGTCAGACCACCAGCCATGAGGACAGGTAGTCGAGCCTGCGAGAAAATGGCCGCAATCTTCCAGTCGAAAGTCACACCCGTACCACCTTGTTGTCCCTTGACGCTTGTGTCGAGCAAGAGGAAGTTAGCGGCACCTTTTGCGCGCATCAGACGAAGCCACAATCTCATTAGCTACATCACACAATCCGATCACCTCACAGTAGACATAACGCACCCTCCTGGACGTTCTGCAGGATAGCTTCCGGGTCAACGCCATCGCTGCTGACAAAGTCCGGCAGGTGGAAGACGCGGATGGTAGGCACCACAATCTCGCGACAAATGTCGAAGCCTTCGTCACCATGCAGCTGGACGATGTCCAGACCAATATCCTGCGCGAGCGCATTCATCTCGGAGGCGCTCTTGTTGACGAACACACCAACCACGAGCGGTGCACGTGAGCACGCCTCGCGAAGAGCCAGCGCGTTCTTCTGGAACCAGTCACCGCTCGACGACTCGGACGTGTATCGTGACACAATGTCGGGAAGGATGGGACCAGTCCGCTCGCCGTATTTGCGAACCGCCGCAACAATCTCCTTGGCTTGCTCCGGTGCAACGTATCGAGGAGTTCCCTCTGCCATGATGATGCCGATCAGGTTAGCGCCCGACCGCAAGGCCGCCAACGCGTACTCGGGCTTGGTGATGCCGCAAACCTTGGCAAGGGGCTGCGAGAAAGTGAGATCACCCGTCTCAGCAAGACGCCGACCGCTAACTTGCAGAAGCTCCTTGATCGCGTGGGTGACGTCTCCGCTCTTCATTAGATGCTCCCCAATCAAGATGCCGCGGGCTCCGCACGCCTCGAACTTGGCAACATCCGCGTGCGAGCGGATCCCGCTGAGTGCAATCAGTGAGATACCGCCACGGCCGAGCTGCAATCCACGTTGACGGATCGAGCCAGCAATGCGCGTCGTCGTGTCCAGATCCAGCTTGAACGTGCGCAGATCACGGTTGTTGACGCCAATCAGCCTGACAGGTGCTCGCACTGTCAGCAATAGCACCAAGTGGGAATGAAACTACTGACATTCAACGTACTTGGCGTTGGCAGCCAGAGCAATGTCGAGCTCCGCAACGCTGTTGACCTCCACCAGCGGGGTCATGCCGAGCTTGTGGGTCGCCTGGGCGTACATTGCGCGTTGGCATCCATCTTTCAAACCCAAACACATTTGACACAGCACAAGCCGCACCTCAATGAGCGACGCCAGCAGCTCGGGATCGAGGATGGCAACAATGAGCAGCACGCAATCGGCGCCGTGCGCGCGCGCCTCGAGCAGCTGGTACTCGTCAAAGATGAAGTCCTTGCGCAGGATGGCAGGGCGGTTCTGGAGCGTCTGCACCTCCTCGCGCGCCGCCTGCATGTCCTGCAGCGAGCCCTGGAACCACTTGGGCTCCGTAAGCACCGAGATCATGCTGGCGCCCGCCGTCGCGTACTGGCGCACTTGCTCTGATGGTTGGCGCAGCTCTCATCAGCCAGCAGGTTCCCCCCTCCCTCCACACTCACCCCGACGCACCGCGAATGTCGAGGTCGAGCGCGATGGCGCCTTTGCTGGGACTCGCACGCTTGAATTCGGCAGCCAGCGCCACGTCCGCCCAGCCCTCGCGCTGCAGTGGGCGACAAACAAGCCCGTCATTCTCCATTTCGCGGGTTTCGAGCGGCGCTCCCACGCACGGGAGGAGCGCTCAGGCGCGCGAGCACGTCGAGCGGCGGGCCCAGCGCCGCCTCCAGCTGCGAAATGCGCGCGTGCAGCGCCTCGGGGGCCTCGGCGGCGCGCGCGGCCGCCACGTCGAGCCGCCGCTGGGCCGTGATCTCCTGCAGGATGGTCATCTTCTTTGTCGGTGGGGAAGTGACGTTCCCCCTGGTCTCGACGGGGGATCACCTCCCGTTTATATATACAGTTGTCTTGGAGAGAGTATGTTGTTTTGGTTTTTTATATGATCTGAATAAGTGATGGTCAGGGGCTTGGTTAAGTTGACAGAGTGGGGGGAAGCTGACTTTGTTGAGTCAGGGTGGCTTGGTTGAAGCGCGAAACACGCGGGAGGCGAGCAAATCGAGTTCATTCCGACAAGAAAACTATAGCGAGGCCCTGTGGCCGAGATTCGTTCTAGCTCGAAGCGCCTACGGAGCCTGAAGAGACCTTGGGGTCGGCTGAGGCGCCGGCAGAAGTGGAGGTGGCGCCTGGAGCCTTGGACGCCACTGTTAACACGATCGCAGTCGGACTATCGTCAGCGAATGGAAGTTTCCACCAGCAAAATGATATGCCACGAACCTTTTGGAATACCTGCCTCCGGCTTGACCCATCCACACTTGACGACAAAGTCGTAGATCTGACCGGCCTTCGACACGTCGGCATCTGAGAAAAGGAAAGCACAGTCAGAGTTAGCTCAGAGCATACACTGCGAAGACCAGCATATCACGAAAAGTACACGTACCGATCTTGACCGTGCTTTTCGCCATCTTCTTGGTCAGGTAGCCGAGGCGGTAGGATTCTCGCACCAGCGCATCCTTGATAACGAGATAGTGCTGCCCACAAAAAACGACAGCGTCAGATTATGCTTCTACACAGCGACAAGCAGTCTATCAGATTGCACCTTTGGAAGCAGTTTGAGCTTAGAGCACAGATCCTTCTCCATCGGGGTCAGCAAGTGTGCTCCTGGAGTCCCATCCACATCGAAGCTAGAGGCAATTGCGCTGATAGCACTCGTGGATGATGCCGGATTTCCTCGAGTCCGCGAATGGTCCTTGTCTCCAGCGTCGCCGTTCTGATCTCGCGAATGCCAGCGGTTGGCGCGGTCCCGGCTACTTGATACCGGCCGTCCAGACTCATACAGGTACGACGCACTGTCTCGCTGTTTTTGGATGGCCTGGTCCAAGTCCCTCTTCTTCTTCTCGCTATCGTAGAGCTCCGTCTCGGCAAGCGTTCGGACGCCATTCTTCCGGTACTCTTGCAGCAACAAAATCTGCTTGCGTAGCCGCATGGCGGCGATCAAACCCTCCACAAGCTTCTCATGCTCTTCGGGGGACTGGAACCGCGCAAACGGCCGCATTTGGGCAATAATTTCTCGTTCATCCTTGGGTCTTCGTCGCTCCATTTGTTGGTGCAGCTTATAGTCCAGTAGTCCGCGCTCGACCACAAACTTCTTGCGCCGCTCTCGCTCATCCAGCTTCTGATTATAGATCTCAATCACCTTGAGCTTGAGCTCGCGCTCCGTTGGGTGGTCGTCCTCTGAGAACTCCATGTCGGCCAGGACCAGCTCGGCCTCATTGTCGTATTCGACGTCAAAGTCGCCGCGCAGAGGCATGTATCCTGCCAACTGGCTCGACGCGCTCTTTTCTTTTGCGGCAGCAGAGTCCACAGCAGAAGCAGCTGCAATAGTAGCGGTAGCTGCGGCCGCGGTCACGCTGTGGGGAGCATCCGGGCTGCTGCTATCCGCAGTGGCAGGCTCCTCCGGGTCGCCGAGGAAGCGTGGGATCAAGTCGGGCGTGCTCAGGTACGCGTTCATGTAGTGCGACTCGCACTTCCTCTCCGACTTGGTGGCGACGTGCTCGGCGATGTCCTTCCAGTTGCCCATGCCGAACATCTCAATGCCCTCGAGCAGCAGCAGCTCCTCGTCGGCCGTCCAGTCCGTGCTCGTTCCTGCAGTCGCCGGCGTCCCGGGCCCATTCGTTCTGTCTGGCTTGTCCTTGATCGGAGTCGACGGCCCCACAGCCGCGCTCCCACCTGCAGCCGCCGCCGAGCTCGCGTCGCCCACGGTCGGATCGCGCACAATGGGGTACGCGAGGCAGTCGGCCACCGTGTACTTGTGCGTCTTCTTGTGCTCGCCCAGCTCGATACCCACGGCGAAGCACTCGACGCAGAACTCGATGACCTGCGGCTGCGGCTGGCACTCGACGCACGTCACGCGGATGCTGCGCGCCAGGTCCTTCTGGCAGTTGACGCACGTCTTGAGCGTCGTCTTGGCCGCTGCTGGCGCCGCCGCGGCCGCCGACGCGCCGCCGTCACCTTCCGACGCCGCCACGCGCTGCTTCTTGCCGTTCCGCGCGTCCCCCGCGTCCCCCGCCGGCGGCGGCGGCGCCGCGGCGGCCTCGCGCTTGGACATGGAGCTCGGCGCGCTTTACACCTGCTTTCAGTATGGAGAAAGGCGGCGCGCCCGCGCCAAAACGTCGAGGTGTGGGCCACATTAAAGGAAGTCGAGGACGGAACGCCTAGATCAGAGGGGATGTGGAGGATGTTTGGCCTATTTGGAGAGACCAAAACAAAAAAGGATGGAACATGTTTGCTGCAGAGCACTTCAACGTGGCTTCTAGGGGAGAGCGCCATCACTTGCCAAAGCGGCGCTTGCGGCGGCTGAACTCGCGCACGATGTCGTGCAGGTCGCGTTGGGTGAGCTCGGGCCACAGCTTGTCCACGAACACGAGCTCCGAGTACGCGATCTGGTACAGCAGGAAGTTGCTGATGCGGAGCTCGCCCGACGTGCGGATGAGCAGGTCGGGGTCTGGCAGTCCGCTGTTGCGATCCATGTAGGAAGGAGGATAGCTGTCAGTCGAGACAACTCTGTAGCAGTAATAAAAAATGATGATTCTCAACGTACGCAGTGAGCAGCCGGTCGCTGATCAGCCGCTCGTCGATCTGGTCGACGCTCGTCTCGCCACGCGCGACTTCGCCCGCGATCCGCTTGCACGCGCCGACAATTTCGTCGCGAGCACCATAGCTGGAGAGAAGGCGAGCCATGGTCAGTAACGAGCCTTCTGTCAAGACAGCCTCTCACGAACGATCCCACCTGACGCAGATGTTGAGGTTGAAGGACTTGCAGTGTTGCGTCTTGTCTTCGATCTGCTCGATTGCCTCGACGATGTAGGCTGGGAACTTGCGACCGTCGGACACGAGCACGCGCACTTGGATGTCGCGCTCGAGCGCTTCCGGCACGATCTGGTGCATGAACTGGTTGAAGAGCCCCATGAGCGCATCCACCTCGGCCTTGTCGCGGTTCCAGTTCTCTGGTAAACGGCGTCTGTCGGTCAGGAAATGAACGGCAACCACGGTCGTACCGGTCACAACGACAACGCACCGGTCGAGAAAGCGTAGACCGTGAGCACCTTGATGCCGGCATCGATGCACCAGTCGACAAAGGAGACGAGCGTCTTGCTTCCGTCCGAGTGTCCGCGCACGCCTGCTCCGTACTTGCTCTTTCCGTATCTGCGGTTGCCGTCCATGATGACCGCAATGTGGTGCGGGATCTGCTGGCCCATCGGTCGTTAGTCGAGCACGAGTCGGCGAGCTCCAAGCCGCGCGGCCGCCGTCACCTTGAGGTTCTCGCCCGTGAGCTGCTCCTTGGCGCCGCGCGCGCGCGTCTTGTCCCTCACGGCCACGCCGCCGACGGTGCTCGCGGCCCAGCGAGCGACGCGGCGAGGCAGCGCGAGCGTGACCGAGACGCGCAGCTTGTGGCCGCCCGAGGCGAGCGAGACGCTCAGCAGCGTCAGCAAAAAGACGAGCGAGAGCGGCATGCCCGCGAGCCACCACATCTCGAAGCCGTTGTAGAAGGCGTGCGACCAGCCGGCCTCGGCCAGCGTGCGCCTGCCGTACGGCTCGTAGGCGGCCGCGAACGCGCCGCTCGAGTTCTCGTCCAGCATCAGGAGCGTTTGGGAATGGGAATGGGATGGAGATGCCTGTCACTGCTGCGGTGACGTGTCTTGCGCGACCGGACATGCATTTTTAACCAATCACAGACGGTTTGAGCCTATTTTTAGCGAATCAAACGCTGATTTGACTCCTTTTTAGCCAATCAAAATGCGTTAAACTGGCCATCGACTGGATGGCAGCGCAGTCCGCCCCTCGCCGTCGACGTCATGCTGCTGCTGCGGCTGAGGCGCGCGCCGCGCCGCCGACTGCTGCGCAGCTTCAGCGTGAGCGCAGAGCCCAATGCGCCCGTCTCAGGCAGCTCCAAGCGCTACCGGCAGCACGTGAACCCGCTGGCGGCCGCGTACCGCGAGCCCATTGAGCTGCCCGACTGGTCCGCGAGCTTCGCGGACGCCTCGCTGCCGATCCACTTGGACATCGGGTGCGCTGCCTTCTCCTCTGCTTCTCCTTGTTGCCAATGAGCGCGGAGCTGTGCAGCTGACGAATGCGAGGCCTGGGCTCCATCAGGTGCGCGCGAGCCAAGTACCTCATGGACGTGGCGAGGGCCAACGCCGGCAAGATGAACTTCGTGGGCGTCGAGATCCGCAAGAGCGTGATCGAGGACGCCAAGATCGAGGTGCAGCGACGTGGAATCGACAACCTCGCGCTCGTGCACGCCAACATGAACTTCCAGCAGAAGCTGCTGCTGCCGTCGCTGCCGGCGCCCGTGCGCAGCGTGTCCATCTTCCACCCGGACCCGTGGATGAAGAAGCGCCACATCAAGCGGCGGCTCGTCAACGACCAGTTCGTGGCCGAGCTCGCCGAGCTGCTCCCCAACGGCACGCCCATCTTCGTGCAGACCGACGTGCAGGAGCTCTTCGAGTACATCGTCGACGTGTTCGAGCTCTCGCGGCTGTACGAGGCCAGCGAGCTGCCGCCCAGCCCGCTCGGCGTCCCCACCGACCGCGAGACCTTCGTCGCTCAGGAAGGAGGCGACATCTTCCGCATCCAGTTCACCACCCGCAAGCCGTCGGCGTCACAGGGCGTGTCCGCAGCATCATAGACAGCAATCTAGACTGGGTCTCCGTAGTTGAGTCCTCCAATGCACGACACCTTCTCCATCCTGCCTTGCTCGCCTTCAAATCATTGTCAAATGCCGAGCACGAGCCCATGAGCTCGTGAAGCTGTCGCTGTTGCCCGCACAACTTCCCATGTGAAGCGGCCAACGCGTCCGACGTGACCAAGTTGAAGCAGTCGACGCGTCCGACGTAGGTTCCAATAGCCAATCAAAATTTGCGAGTCGCGCATTGCGCAAAGCTGCGCACTCGCATTCAAGCTCCTCCCCGCTTCCCCTCGCCGCCCGACTTGCCCGCGTCGCCATGGCCGACTGGGTCGCGTGGCAAATGATCGACTCGCTGTACCCGACGGGCGGCTTCGCGCACTCGCTCGGGCTCGAGGCCGCGGTGCAGGAGAAGCTCGTGACGCCCGCCACGGGCTCGCTCGACCGCTTTTTGACCTCCACGCTGCACCAGACGGCCAACTTCGCGCTCCCCATCGTCTTCTCGGCCTACCAGCGCGTTGCCAGCGGCTCCAAAGACGCTGCGGAACTGGTGGACGCTCTGCTGGAGCTCAACTCGCAGACGACGGCGCTGATCTCGAACCACGTGGCCAAGAAGGCGTCGCTGGCGCAGGGGGCAGCCATGCTGCGCCTCGCCATCTCGACGTACGCACCGAGTGCTGGCAGAGGAGTTGACGAGCGCTTCGGTGCCCTGCTTGGGGTGCGAAAAGAGTCCAAGCGACGCAAGCACCCGGGCGTGCACCACGCAGTGGTCTTTGGTGCAGTTTGCGCGCTGCTGGCCATCAACGCGGACGAGTGCCAGCGAATGTACCTGTTCGTCACGGTGCGCGACGTGCTCAGTGCGGCCACGCGACTCAACCTCATTGGGCCCATGGAGGCCACGCGGATCCAGTTTGAGAAGCGAAATGAGCTGGAACGCGTCTTCCAGAGCAAGAAGAACCGAGAGGTTCACGACTCGTACTCATCGGCGCCAGTCCTGGACCTCATCCAAGCCATGCACGACCAGCTCTACACGCGCATTTTCAACAGCTAGTTTGCGCTGATATGGTAGAATAGCTTGAGCCCTTGGTGCTGGCTGACGTTCGCCGTTTAGGTGGAGATGCTTCTGAGCTTTCCATGAAGGAACGACAGCGATCACTCGCTCCAGTCGCCGTGTATCCACCGAAACGAGAAGCTGAAATCCACTCCTGTTAGCCAGCAGCGCTATCATAATGAGTCAACACGGCCACCATTTGATCATCGCGTGCTATCACTCACCATTGTGTGCGAGAAAGAAGAACAGGCAATACGGGATGAAGATGACAAACTTGGCTTGGATGTTAATCATTTCTTCTTCGAGCGCAAACGCAAGCTGATGAAGGATGACAAAGCGCAGGCGATAATACAGAAACAAACTAAAACCTGCAAGGGATAGCATCTTGATCCCGACAAATAGCGTCACATTGGAGAGAAGTGAAGGAGCGAAAACAGCCATTGAGGGGCTCGCGGAGTAAAAAGACGCGTTGGGCAAGCGCCTGAGGCAGACGTGAAAGGCGCCATAGACGAGCGGAATGACACATTCAACATACTCGACAAAGATAAAATACTCGGCTTTGGAGAAAACGCGCATGGTTTGATCCGCTTGCTCGATTTGAATTCGTCGACTTCGCACAGCTGAGCGCCTCCTGGAGAGCGAGCGTACCAACATGGACTTCTGACCCGCAGGTGCAGCAGCAATCATTTGCGGAATAGTTGGACCTACTCGCGCTGTCAGCAACCGCTTGATGGTTTGAAAGGCATCTGCTGATTTGAGCAGGATGTGCCGGTTCGTTTTACGCTTTTGTGCCGCCAACGCATCTACTGCGCTCTCAAGCAAGCTGCTTCTTCGACTTCGAAACGTTGATTCACTTAGTTGAAAGAGCTGCTCAACACTCTTGGCATGACGAACGAGCATGTAAACTGAACTGAGCGAGAGTAAAAAGTCAAAGATAGTGACCACTATCATCCACTCGATAGTGGCAGTCTTGGCGTTGAAGCATGCTGTCAGGTACAAAGTGTGAAACAACTCGATGGTGAACACTATAAGTTCCGGAAGCTGGGTTTCAAGTCGCCCCCGTCGTACGCTGAGGCCTATGAGCTGTTTCAGGACAAGCTTGATAACGACCAAGATCACAGGGAAGAGGAGCTGCCAGCGACCTTGAATCATTGAAAATGACCGCTCGATTCCAGGGTAGACAGATGCCAACAAAGTTTCTAGTATGACAATTCGTTTGAACGCAGCAAAACGCTCTTCATCGGTGTGATTGGAGCTTGAGGATACGTTTGAGCCCGTAGCCGAAGGTTTCCGCTTGTACCTCAAAACCGCATTGAACGTAACGACAAGCAAAATAGTGAACATCCCTCCAGTGAGTGCGAACACAAACGGAATGGGAAAAGTCCAAACGACCGCGAGAATCAATAGAAACCCAACATATCCAACATTGGTTATGGTGATAATCACAAGGGATTCTCCAAATGAAAGCTGAGTCTTTGGAAGTAGTGACTTGACCTGCACAATAGCGCTAATGGTCATCATCACAAGGCATAGCGAGTGACGAGTCCACCACACGTAGTTTGCAATCCACCCTGCCCTTGGAGCTGCGAGTGGGATAGATTCGATGCCAATGACAAAAAAGAAAATCGGCATGGGCGTCAACACTAGCACAAGAAACACTCGCAGGCCGGACTTGCGCTTGGAGTACACCGCAAGACTGCGCAAACGTGCTTCAGTATAGCGACCGTGATGACTGACCTGCCAGTGCTCCACTGCTCGAAGGGTGCCTGTCAACACATCTCGGAGCCGTGTAAACTTCGACATGGTGGGTAAGGCTGGACCTGCCTTTTCATTTGGGACTATAGAGTTGGAGCTGACTGCAATATGGGCCATGCCTGCTGGCCTCACAGGCAACGACATGGCGTCGTTGAAGACGGGACCGCTAAACGAGCCACGGACTTTGTGAAGACGACAGGTGATCACTGTTGAAGAACAAATTCGGCTAAACCAGAAATCCAGAAATAGGAGTGTGCAGCTACGAATTCTTTTGCGCCATGATGAATTCTCGAACTCGTTCTAGGTCGCAATAGCTTGAACCATATCCTCAACTGACACCACAGCAGCGGACGAAATTGCAAGTGTCAGCGAGCGCCAGAGCTCTACCTTTTTCGAAATGTCAGCCAACCGATTACTGTGCTCCAGTTGCCGCTGCATTTGCGTGATCTCGGGTGGATGGTTTGCTCTGGAGCTGTCAACAGTTCTCAAATTGCTCGTCACACGAGAGCCTCCGGAAAGCATTGGGGACGCAAATCGCCTCCGCTTCCTTGACATGGGGCTGAAAGTGGCTGGAACTGCTGGCGACATAATTCCTGTCGTTGAGTGATTCAAATCGTGCGTGTGGGTCCATGCTCGCGTGTATAGCTGCTGCAGAAATCCGTTGGCGATTCCAACCGTTGGCAGATGCTGATCCCCAAGAGCTTGGAACTCACGCCACCGGTACTCGAGCTGTGCTTCCCAGTAGCTCGACGCCATTGAAATAGCTTGCGACAGTCCACCCTTGTTGAGAGGAGGCTCTCTTTCATCGAGCAGGTCTCCAAGTTTATAGGCGCGGTAAGCAGCGAGCAAGTCGAATTTCAGCTGTAGCAGCGTCGACTGGGCCTCCAAAAAGCTCTCGATCGCAGGCACCACATTCACTACCGCCGACTTCTCGGCCGAGTTTTCATACATGACGCGAAGGAGCTGGAAGATATCCAAACCTCTGTGTTAGACCGATGACGACATTTTTCGCCGTGTCACTGCGTGATCAGTTCGTACATGGAGCTGGGTAGGCGAGAACGTCGGCGGTACACGCCGAGCGCTCGCTTCGGGGTGACTTGCCAACGCTTGGCTTCTCTCTTTTGCCAGGCGCTTCAGCTCCTTTTCCAGCTCGATATACAGGGTCTTGAGTTGCGTCACCTTTTCGCTGCTGACCGTCAGGCTGCTCGGATCGCCATCATGTCTTGCTCTCAGCTCATGCCTGATCTTGCTGACTCGCTCCTGGACTCGTTCCTGCTCCTCCAGCTTCACCTCCCGCCACAGCTGCAGTCGATGAAGCGATGAGAATCCATTCATATGCAGCATCAAAAACTCTGAGCGAAGTGTAGCATACCGTTCCGTCGGTGTCAAGCCGAGGTGGGAGCTGCAGCAGAGCTCGCAGTTCTTCTCTCTGCACCGACAAAACCCCGCAGCGCCTGCACGCGAGCACGCCAAGGCTTTCTCCAGTCGATTCTGCGCGTTCCTGGCCCTCCTGGCGCTTCATTAGCGGCACCAGCGCGCAGCAGCCCTCGCACAAGACCGCACAAGTCGCGCAGTGGCCGCTTCAGCTCGAGTTAGCCCCACCGAGAGCCTCAGCAAGCCGCAGCAGAGCGCACCAGACGAAGACGAGCGGCGTCTGCGGAGACGAAGGCAGCGCCACGAGCGCCAGCGCCGAGCGCTCGTTTCGCGAGCGGCACGCATGCTCCACGCAGCTCCACAGCCCAGCGGCCGCCATCCCGAAATCCAAAAATCGCCAACTAGTCGATTGGCGAGTAGAAGGCCCGCAGGCCGCGCGCGAAGGCGAGCGAAGCACGCAGCGCGTGGCGGCCGAGCGGGCGGATGAGGCGCGCGTCGGCCACGAACGCGTCGCCTGCCAGCTCGACGGTGAGCGCGGCGGCTCCGCGGAAGAACGCGGCGTCCATGAGCGACCCGGCGGCCGCGTAGAGCTCGCTGGCGGCCATGGACGCGTATTTGACGGGCATGGCGGCGCTCACGGCGTCTCCCAGGCGCTTGACGCGCTCGAGAGCTGTCTGGAGCTCGTGCGAAGCGTTCGCGACGAGCGCTTCGTGGCCTGGAGGATGCAGGACTTGCGCGCCGAACGCGTGGAAGTCGAGCACGCCGCGGAGCGGCAGCGAGCGCAGGAAGATGTCGAGGCCGGAGGTTTCGGGCTCGCTGAGAGCGAACGGACCAGCGTACGAGTCGGATGACGGTCCTCCGCGAGCTGCGGACGTGTTGAAGGGGACGGGGAAGTTGCGGTTGAGGTCGACGCCGAAGGTGACGCGGCCCGAGCGAGAGCTGATGGGGCGACGGTTCTTGCGCCAGTATCGCGTGTCGGGACGCTCGAGTGAGTAGCGGAAGCCGTCCACGTTGAGCACGGGCACGAACAGCCAGTCGAGTTTCTCCACGACCTGGAAACGAGTGTCAGACGATGGGCATGGATGGAGAGCAGACAGCTTCTCACCTCCAAGACGGACGAGTCGTTCGAGAGCAGCCCATCGAGCATGGAAGCTGCAGTGAAGACGACAGAGCTGCCAGTCTGCCACTCTCGGGCATGGGCTAATCCCTGGATGTAAACGGTCTCTACCGACCCGAGAGCGCCGCCACCTCGAACCGAAAGTCTGTACGCTGGAATGGAACGTCCCTCAGCGGTGACTGCGACCTCCGGGATCTTGGTCAGCAGATGAGCGTTTGCAGATGCCAGAGTTGTGAGGAACGTATCGATCTCTTCATCCGAGCGCCAGCAATCGAAGAAATCACTTGATGCATAAGGGAACTGAAGATTGTGCTGATCTAAGTACCCGGATGACCGTGAGCAGCAGTCGTGCCGTTGCTCAAATTGCTGGACGAGCAGAGCGTCAAAGTCGATTGGACCATCGGTTGGATCCGATCTAAGGCGAGAAGCTCTGCTGACAGTCGGGATGGTGACAATCGTAGCCACAACGGCCCACGCCAACTTTCGAGCTCGCATGGGTCTTCAGAGGTACGAGGAGGGCTGTCAACGCAAGAAGCTCACTTTCTGAAATGCTTCTCGTTGCGGGAATGTCGTCTGTCGTCCGTCGTCGCTGCGATCTGATTACACGGGAGCGACCAACTGGGATCGGTCGGATGGATGACACATCATCAGCGAGCCGTGAATTCAACTCCACAGTTCCTTTCGGTTCATAATTATGGTGATCCTGCTAATCGCTAATCCTGAAAGCTACAGTCGCTGTACGCGGCATCTTTATTCTACTTCACCGCTCAATCAAATAGGCTTATAGAATGAGTCACCTGCAGACTGCGTTGTCGAAGCGGTTGGCGACATCGCTGCCGATGCAATGCGTGCAAATGGCTTTGGCTCATTCATGACTTGCTGCAGCATGTGGAAGACCATGGCGCTAGTCGGTCGCGTATCTGGGTCACTTTGGAGACACTGCTCTGCGACCTGTAGAACACCTAGCGGGCACTCGGTCGAGAAAGTTGGACGAAGCTCTCCGGCCGCCACCATGCCCAAAATTGCGTGCTGATGCATGCCTCGGGGTCTGTCTGATCCACTATTTTCTCCCTTGCTGCCACTCCTTGACCCAGATCCATGAGATGACTGCTTGTAGTTCCAGTACGGATAGTCTTCCGTGTCGAGCTCGCTGAGGACGATGCCGAACGAGAACACATCAGCCTTCTCGTTGTAATGGCCGCCAAGTAGAACCTCAGGCGCAATCCAAAAAGAAGTGCCGACACCAGTCGTCATGTGGGTTTCTTCAATTGAGTGCTCGCGAGAAATGCCAAAGTCGCTCAACTTGGCGTCCATGGACGAATCCACAAGCACATTCTTGGACTTGAGATCGCGGTGGATAACCATTGGCTGCAGCGAGTGGAGGTACACAAGTGCCTCCGCGATCTGCAGTGCCCACTTGAGCTTGTGTGACTCCCATGTGAGCTGCTCGACTGGTCCATTGCGAGTCAAGTCTGCGTTGCTACCACCACGACCACTACCTGTGCTGTTGCTGTGCGAGCTTCTTCCACCACTGAAGAGCACACTTGTGCGGCTACGACTCGTCCCAGTACTGTTTGTGCGAGTGCTGCGGTCTTGGTCGAGATCCTTGACAGGAGGCTGATTACGCTTGTAGTGCAGCATGACGTTGCGCAAGTCTCCCTGGTCCATGAATTCTGTCACTGCGATAAGGTGGCGCAGTGCACTCCAGCCGACGCCGATGAATTCGACGATGCGAGGGTGTTGCAACGTCGCCATCAACACAATCTCGCGTAAAAACATCTCCACTCGGCGCGGGTCGCTCTGGTAGTATGGGTGAACCTTCTTGACAGCCACGTGCCGACCCAAGTAGTACCCACTGAAAACTTCGCCAAAACCACCTTTGCTAATACTTTCGCGAATGTCGACATCTGCGAGCGGCAGTCGGTTCATGACAATCAGAGGGTGGCTCAGTAGTTCCTCCGGACCCGACGAAGAGAAGGTGCTGCCGTCGAAATCGTCATCATCGTCGTGAGAGTGCATGTAGCCATTCTTCATGCGACGCTTCCCGCTTCCCCCGGGGCGGTTGCTGTTCAACTCTGCTGTTTTCTTTGCACGCGCTCGCCGCCACAGAATGAGCGCAATCACGATGATCACCACACCAACAGCACCACCAATTCCCCCATAGATCGCAGCGCTACTGGATGATCCTTCTCCCTCCGATCCATTAACACCGCTACCCGACGTACTTGAGCTGGACGATCCAGAGGATGCAGATGCAACAACACAGAAAGTTACGCCGTTCAGTGCTGTCTGGTTGCCAGTCGTGCAACTCGTGGAAGACTCTGCCGCATCGATCTCGAAAAGCGTCAAGTCCTCGAGCTTTGCGAACTCCGAGCTTGAGATTGTAAGCTCTGTGATTTCATTCCCTCGCAGATCTCTGAATGCACAATGTTGTGATGTGAGCGTTACTCCCCCCACAGTATTTTATTAGGGTGAGGAAACTGTTCTTACAAAGATTTGAGGTTGTCGAGGTCAAAGAGCTCGGAAGGGATACTTGTCAGGCTATTGTATGAGAGATTGCTTCGCGATCGGCAAAACACACAAAACATTAGAGGGATAAGCCACCGAAGTAATGAGGTTGGTAGGGCTTACACAGTCTGGATGGTACTGGTGGTTGCATCTGTAAGGCCCAGACTTAAGTCGGTCAGGGAGTTCACCGATAAATCTCTGCATAAGCACAGCCGAGGTGAGTTTTGAGATTCAGCAGTAATTTTTGGCGACAAGGTGACGCACAAATATTGAAGAGTGTCGTGGCGGCTAGTAAACACATCGCTCGAAATCTCACTAAGAGCACAGTTGCGAAGCGTCCTGTTGCCAAGAAGAAAATTTGTCAGTAAAACACCCAGAGTTTTGAGGAACCTCTAGATCCTCACATGTTGGTTACCGAGGCCGGTACAAAGTTGGCATCGAGTGTCGCGGATGCAAGACTAATGTTGACCATCTCGCTGCACAAACCAAGGGCGATGTTAGTGATGGCGAAAACGTAGTCAGCGCACAAGCACTTCAGCTCGTACTAGTTGGTCAGGGACGATGTGCCGAGGGAAACGACGAATCCCTGGAGCAGCGAGGTGAGCCCAGTAGTCTCGACGTCGACGTTGAGAGGCGACGGGTCGTCACCCACGAGCGCTCTATAGGCAAGTAAACGCTCGTCATTAGTACTATCTTTGCCGACGGTCGGAAAGGATCATTTGGCTCACAGCGAGGTCAGTTCGCTCGGGATCAGGAGGCGATTGATGGACGTGATGCTGGCTACGGTGACGTTCGCGGGTGCCTCGCTGCTGCTTCCTGAACTCGCGGTGCTGCCATTTGACGACAGTAGCGTGACGGGCACTGTCCAGCTCGTGGATCCCTTGAGGTCTGCGAGGCAGGAGCAGGAGGCGTTGCCCCAGTCTTCGGGGCACGCGCCGTTGGGGTTGTCCGTCTTGATGATGACGATGGGTGCGTCGTCGCAGTCGAGCGTGGTGCTTTTCCCCCACGCAACGGCGCGCAGCTGAGCGTCTCCGTCGCCCATGGAGCTCACCACGAGCCGGAGCAGCGACACAATCTCGTCGATCGTCGACGTGGACGCCGATCCGGCCGAGATCTCTGCCGCAATCTCTGCCGCGGTGGCGCTCGACAGCGAGCTCATGTCGGCCGATCGATAGTGAAATCTCGTCTGGAGCTCCTGGAGTGAAGAGACCTTGGCGTTGACGTCTACGAGGCCGCCCGGAGCCGCCGAGAGCTGCCAGGAGACTGCGGGGAACGGCCGGAGACGGCGAGGAGACTGATCGATCAGCCGGCGGATGCGGCGAGCGCATAGCGGGGCCACAGGAGACGCAGCATGCAGCTCCATGTGGCGATTGGCGACAGCGAGTGGCACCGCGAGGATTGGCAGATGGGCGAGTGATGTATGTTGTTGGGTAGGTTTGATTTGACTTGTGTATTGTTTGAAGACTGTTTAATAGACTATGTTAGAACGGAGGAGGATGCTGTTGATGGGTGTTTGAAGTACCACTGCCACATAGTTTATTCAAGTATTTCGGGCAGTTACAAGCACGGCAAACTGATCCACTCGAGCAAAATTCAGCGCAGAATCGGGCGGAAAAGTATCAACTTTGGTCGCGTGGAGAGCCAGAAGTGATGTATGCGCCGAACAGCTCGTTCATTTTTCAAGTAAACACCGTGCGGACACTCTTTGAAATTCTTCATGTTGATAAAGTCAACGGAGCCAGTGATTCTGTGCCATCACCACCCGGAGCCCCTGCAGATGACCTTAGCTGACAAGGATTGGGCGGACAACTGACTGAGTTCACCCGGCCGATCATTTCGGCAAGCCCATCTGCGTTAATCAACGAAACGAGGCTCTCTCTATCTCATACCCAGGTAGTGATTATGCAGACGAGGAGTTGACAAAGCGACAGGATGGTGGAAAAACTGCCTTGTTGCCTCTTTGCGTTGGATGCGCTGGACTTCTGGTCTCGGTTTAACACTGGATACTGTCGCCACAGCCACGGGCTTTCCCAGCAGAGATTACCATTTTTCTTGACCCTCCTATTGCTGCTGGGTGCAATCAAAACAAGTTACCTTGGCCCATCGATAGAACTGGTCGACGAGAGCCACAAAAGGCAGCGAACACGGAGTTGTGTAGCGCCTTTGCACTTCAACTGACAACGGTCTGCCTCTGTGGCGAGGATGCAAATGAGGATCAGCCAAAAAAGCAATCTTGTTGATGCACTCTTTGGTGCCCATGATGAACACGTTGAAGCAGCCCAGCTTGGCCCACCTCAGCGCCAAGGATGAAAATGAGAAACAGATAAATCATAGCGATCAGGTGCTGCCACGGACAGCTCTGCAAGGTCGGGCTGGTTTGTCGATGCACTGGTGCACTGACCTGGTATGCTGAGTTGCATTGAACTCACTTCTGTGTGTTAACCAAAAGCATATAGGGGTTTGCCAGCGACGATACAAACTCGACGGACTGTTGTCGCTCACTCTCTCATTCGCTCAACGTACAAACTCAGACGCACGCATCGAAAGTGCTCCAGGTTGACGAATCTGTAGATGTGTTAGCACCCCTCTACAGATCAGGATCCTGAACGAGAGCCGGCAGGGATTACCACCACTTGAAGGCTATCCACTCTAGACACGTTTCCAGACTTGCGATACCTCGACGCAACGCTTGGCTGGAAAGAGCGAGCTCGATAAGAGTGAGCACCTCCTCGTCTCGTTCTTGATCGTGCACAGATTTGCCGCGAAATCAGAGCCACAACAAGGCGTGCATGACCGAAAGGCTCTCGCCTTCATCATCACATCGAATTTGAATGACGCTTGCCAATCTGAACTCAATCTGCCAAGAATCACCAGAGTGATGCCTACAAACCCGGACGACCAATTCAGACACCAAATGAAAGCGTGCAAATCCTTGTGCTCATGCGAGACAGTCGACAATGCACCGCTGCTTCTGAAGCCTTGACTCAACACATGAAAGAATTGATGCGTTTGTCACGGTTGTTCAGCAAATCCCGGCACGAGTTCGGCGTATCGTCGAAGAGGCCGCAGTCGCTTTTTGCGACTCGTGCTTCCTGCTTTAAGCGCGTCTTCAGTGGTCTAGCGCAAGCGCAAACGCGGAAGAATCCCTCGGTTCAAAACCATTTCGTGGGTTCTGAAAGAGCCGCTCGTCATGTTTGCGCCAGCGTGGGTTGGATTGCTCCCATCGGCGTGGGGGTTCACCCAGCAACATCATCAACTCCATGTCATGTACTTTCAAATGCCCTGTCAAGTACCAGCCAAGCCGTCGCGTTTTATCATGCTCAACGCATCAAAAACAGCATCCACGTCCATTTTGCACGTGCATGTCGGCCACTCTTTCAACAACAACAACAACAAAAAAAGCGTGCGTTTTTTTCATGTTTTTTTTTTTTCGCGTTCTTTTCTGCCGCGCCCGTTCGCTCCAGCATACAATTCGCAAGAGCGCATCGTGTTCATCGGCGGTCGTTTGATTGGCCAAAACCCGACGGCGGCCCGCCGTCCGCGGCCCAGAAGCACAGTCTGCGGTCTCAAGCTCGAGCGCCACCCGAAGGCGCCTCAGCTCGCTCCCTTCCCGACGTCCCCGCGCTGTCCCCAGAGCCCTCGAGGCGCTCGATGCTCGCGGAGGACGCGGCGGCCATGCGTGGCGGCCGGCGGCAGCGTCCAGAGGCGGCGGACGAGCCTGCGCCGCCAGTGGACCCGAGTCTCATGACGGAGCGCCAGCAGCTGGCGTTTCTGCTGCGCGCGACGGCGCAGGACGCGAGCTCTGGCGCGGACGAGTCGTCCGGCGACAGCAGCGAGGACGAGCGCCCTCGGCGGCGGCCCAAGCGTGCGTGCGGACGCTGTGGACGTGTGGACGGGGCTGTGGACGGCTGACGGTCGCACTGTGGACGCGCAGGAAAAGCCAACGACGGAGACGCGCCGGCGCCCAAGAAGCCCAGGAGAGGACGACCGCCCAAGGCGCACAAGCAGCCCGCGCGCGCGAGCCCGAGGCTCGCCAAGGCGCACGTGCACGCGTTCCCCACGGCGGCCGATGGAGAGAACAGCGCGGCGGCCGCCAACAAGGCGCCGCACTCGCCCAAGCGCAAGCGGTCGCCGTCGCCAGCGCCAGCGCCAGCGGCCGCGGCGACGCGCCGACCGCTAACCGCCGCGCCGGACTTTGACACGTGCGCGCTGTGCGGCGGCGCGCCGTTCGACGCGCTGTTCCTGTGCCCCGCGTGCGACCGCAAGTACCCGACGCAGCAGGCGCTGGGCCGCATGTGCATGACGTGACGCGCGCCCGCCCGTATTTATTCCCGTGGGCGGCGTCCCGGACGCTGCGGACGCACGTCCGGCGCCCCAGATTTTTTCCTCTCATCATCACCTCCGACTTGTGTTTCGAGCCGCGCGACTCGACCGCCTCCCAAGCCCGTAGCGTCAGCACTTCTTCATCTTGGAGCCCACCACCACCACCACCCGCGCGGATCGGAACGGACCCGCCGAGCAGCAGGCGGAGCCCTCTCAATGCGTCAAAATATCAAGTAAGCAGCACCGTTGGCCCCCTTCCTCTCTCTCTCTCGCGTTCTGACCGCCTCCTGGCGCGTCTTCATTGCATGCGCGCTCCATGCCATGCGGGCCGCGTCCTCCTTGCATTTGCGGACGCGTCCACCCGCTTTTGGCACCGACGTGCGTCTACAGTAGCGATAGGCGGAACCTTGCATACAGATATCAAGTGATGTAGTAGACAGGGACCTCCAGTGCACCCTATTTTGGTTACTGCATAATTCTCCACCTAGTTTTAGTACGAGTAGAAATAGCCAGGGCTTCTCTACCAAAACCAACGTGGCCATCACTACCCAGCGCCGCGACGATGGCGCGCGCGTTCCCGGCGGGGAAGCCGTCCGAGTACGCCAAGATCGGCAACGACGTACGTGTGGGAGACCTTGGAGGCGATTTGGACCGCTGGTGGACGCTGACGGACGCCGGTGGACGCTTGCGGACGTGTGGACGCAGGACGAAGGTGGCGAGGATGACTTTGTGCGGCGGGAGCGGCAGCAGCAGCAGCTCGAGCGGCAGAAGCAGGATGAGAACCTGGACGAGCTGCACTCGGCCGTCAAGCGCCTGGGCGACATGAGCCTCTCCATCAGCACCGAGCTGGACTCGCAGAACGCGTAGGCGACTTTTTTTCTTCTTCTTCCTTTTAAGAGTGTGGACGCTGTGACTGACGTTGGCTTGGATCGCGCTAGGATGCTGGACGACCTGAACGCCGACACGGACAAGGCGTCCGAGACGCTGCAGGCCGTGACCAAGAAGACCAAGGAGCTCATCGAGCAGTCGGGTGCGTGCTCTTTCTGCCTGCGGACCGCGCGTGGCCGCCGTGGTCTGACCGTGTTGTTGGTTGTGGACGGCGCGAACGCAGGCGGCATGAAGAATTTTGTCATCATCATCGTGCTCGTGCTCGTGCTGCTCGTGCTCACGTACTTGGTCATCATGACATGAGCGCGCGCAGGAGGTTTTCGACACGTAATTAACACTCTGTTTTGCATGGATTCTCGTCGGACTTGTACGGCTCTACGGACGCTGCGGGGGCCTCCTCACTCTACATTATGGTACACTCGCGGCCCTCCAGTCACGCGGCGCACGCGCGGCCCAGCGCCTGCTGCGTCGGGTACTTGCGGTCGCAGGCCGCGCACAGGAACAGCGCGGCCGTCGGGTCCTCGCGCGGCCGGCCGCAGCACAGCGCGCACAGCTCGGCGCGCTCGGCCTTGCGGTCCGCAGCCGCGGACGCGTCCACAGCCGTCCGCCGCGTGGCCGCGCGCTTGGTCCTGGCAACCGGCCGGTCCGCCGCGCGCCGCAGCCGCCGCAGGCCCCGCGGCCGCGGACTCTCGGCGGCCCTGCGCTCGAAGACGCCGTGGAACTCCTCCTCGTCCGAGGAGCCGCCCGTGTCCGTGTCGCTCTCGCCGCTGGGCGATTCGTCCGCGCTCGAGGCCGACGACGCGTCCGCCGCCGTGGCGCGCAGCAGGAAGGCGAGCTGCTGCCGCTCCGTCATGAGCCGCGGGTCCACGTCCGCCAGCACGCCGTCGTCCGCCGCCTGCGGACTGCGGCCCGACCGCAGCCGCTTGCGCAGCCGCGTCTCCACTCCTGCGTCCGCGCGGCCCATGGATGGACGCGCGCGTCCTGAAAACTACCGGCCGGCCGCAGCGGTCGAGCTCCGGGGCCGCTCCGGGTCCCCCTGCGGATTGCGCTGTGACGGCGTGCTGCGCGCATTTTCGCGTGGCCGCCGGCCGGTAGTTTACCGTCCGGTCCACACTTATTTTTGGACGCACTTCTGGCGCACCCCTGGGTTCTATACAAATGGCAAGTCAGACCCCGCGCCGTGGCCCGGCTTTACGATGTAAATTACATCTCAGGATCCAAGGTCCTGAAACAAAAAAGCTCGAAATGGATCTTCGCCAGATCTTTTTTTCTTGCGGTGGGGTTGCCCGCGGGCCGCAGGCACTTGTATGCCAATGAGATATTGCTCTCGATCCATGGACCGCGGGGAAAGTAGCAGAAGTGCATGGCAAGCACTCGTTGCGTTTCGTTTGGGTTTCCAAAGGATGAAGTGAAGAGTTCAGTTCAAATGAGCGAGGCCGTGTCTCTAGACCGACCCACTGCTCCTGCGACAACGACGTTATGCTGTCCGCACCGTGACAATCGCTGCTGGTTCCAAGTCAATATCACTAGTGAATGAAAAAGACATCGAGCGGCCTCGCTTTCTTGACGAAGACGGCCTGAGGGCTCGCTGCAAGGTCCATAGGGCTTCCAAACCCCCAGGTCATAAGACGCTGCGAGAACCAGGATCGAAGCAAAGCGATTTGAATCCGCGTAGGGATTGCCTCGGAACTAGCTAGCCAGTCCGATTTGCACTGCCATCTTGAAAACCCCGTGATTGCAGCTGCTGAAGTATGCAATGAGTCTGTCCGTTGCCAAACACAAGAACGATCAATCTTGCGTTTGGCAGATAGCAACACCGAAAGCGCTTGTAATTTCAAGTCCTTGTCGATGTGCAAATCCAATGAATGAGAGCACTCCAGACTCCTTATGATAGGAGGTTGGCACTCACACAGGCTGAGCTCCATTACTCACTCAACAACAACGTTTCCGATTCGCCTCCTTCCTAGGCCAACGCAGATATCTCTCTAAGTCACAACGAGCAAAGTGTCCTTACAGCACAGTTGCAAGATTTTGAGGGAAAATGATGAATGAATAGAAAGGCAAAAGGACGTTGACACTGATCAAGAGATGACGGCACAGACCTCCTAAAGCAAAGTAGTTTACGCCAACTACTGCAGCATTCGAGTGAGAGCCCAACACGGTGCACGGTGGCAGCAGGATTGCTGTACTCCTGGGGAGCCGTGTCAGTCAATGGCGAACGCCAACCCAACTCAGGCAGGCAGCTTAGCACTTGACGGGAGTGGTGGGGACCCGGAAGTTTCGAAGTGATTGCACAACTATTGCAGGATCGAAGGAGAAACGCTCGCTGACTGCGCATGCATCCGTCGAGAGAATTCGCGCGCAGTATACAAATAATGCAAAGAGTGCGCGAGGTGTCGTCGCACATGAAAAGCACCAGGACAATGCGGAGAAAAAGCGCGCAGCATCGAGGGAAATACAAGAGCATGGAGCGCTCCGCTCCAATGCAGGACCGCCAGTCAAGACCAGTGCTGTGCGTTGTCGAAAAATCAGTGGTGGCTGAAATCCGGTTGACCTTTTTACTGAGTCGACCATCGGGTAGGTGGGTGGCACTGCTCTCGGAAGATTTGCTGATGACACCGGCGCGAGACTAAAGCCCATAAACACCGCGATTGGCGGGCTAGCTGCGAGCCACAATTGTCGACAGCTCACTTGACAAGACGATGACACGGGGCATATTTGATCACCTTGGTCCAGCATTGCTCTGTTACTCAGCAGACTTTACAGCATTCAAAGACTCTGTCGCTCGTTAGCAGGCCACAGGAACGATGGTATTTTTTTTTTTGGCTCTGGATCTAGCGTGATCATTTATTTCATCACAAGAAAACAGCCTCCATTCGTTTCTTCAATGTCCAATGATCGGAGGTGCAGGCTCGTGGCTTCTTCGGTCCGAGAATCAATTGGATCGCTCAGAAGGGTTGTGATCTGTTCAACTTTTTGAGTCGGGGTTTCTGGAAAGCAAAGATGTGGCGCACGAGTGTCGAGGATTTGATGGAGACATCTCACATCTCGGTGACGTACTGAAAATCGATTAATGGACGCTGAGCTCACTATCTTGCATGAATTCCCAAGGGGAGATCGTATCTTGAGCAAAGATGCTATCTTTGCCAGTGTCGTGTGTAACCCACTGCACCTTTGCCTGGTGCGTCCTTGACCTGGCGTTTCGATTTGTTTGGGGTACATTGAGACACTTTGAACGAGGTTTGTGTCAAAAAGGCTCCATCAGGATTTATGGTGGAGTGAATTTGAGACTGCGCTTCGAGTAAGCACATGCTGGAGCCACAGTTCAACGAGTTGACAGTTTCGGTGGTAGGCGGCGAGCTGAATGATAGTCGCAGGGAGTACGAATTGCACCGACTAGGGAAAAGTAGCCCATTGTGAAAATGAGGACTCCACCAAGTGCGAGCTCATTTTGAATCCACCACGCACAAAATTGCTCGAGGACTCGTTTTCGTCATTGGAGCACATCGAGCACCACTGCAAGGGTAGCTTCATCAAGCAACCTGAAAAAAAAAGCAAACAAGCTGCAGGTGCTCCTGTGGCAGCTAGCAGCGGCAGCAATGAAGTCAATGGACTCGCAATGGGAGTAAACACTCGCAAAACAAACTTCAACTTCAACTTGTTGTGGTTAACCTTCTAGTGGTCGTGACCATCAAAAGCTGAGGAAATCGCTCGACTAAGGGCATGGGTGCGCGCTAGCAACTTCTTCTCGCAACAAACCTCCCAATTCAGGCAGCGCCAAAAAGGTGGTAGGTAAGGCATGCAGCCAGCCATCGAGGCAGGTAGGTACATCCACGGATGGCTGCGCGGCGTCACGCGCACTGTGGGACACTCACGCAGCTGTGCGATCCAACTCATCCAGTTTTCCGCCGCATACATTTCCCAAGTCGAGACATCCGCCGAAACCGCTCACCCCGGTTACGCGGCCAAGGGGTACTCTACGGTACCCGTGGGCTTCTCACGGCGTCGCGGGCCGGCCGCATTCCGAGTCCGCATCTGCGACCGCGGTGGCCGGCCTCAGCGCGTCCACATCCGCATCCGCGTCCGCGTCCGCAGCCCGTAAACTACCGGCCGCCGTCCGCGCCCCGCATGGTGCGGCTGGACGCCCCGGAGTGCTCGTCCGCGCGGCTGGCGCCGGCGCTGAGCGCCGAGTGCGCGCTGGCGCTCGCCGTGCTGTGGCGGCTGGTGCACCAGGTGCAGTGGCGCTCGCACCCTCGGCGCGTCTTCTTCCACCTGGTACGTCCACAACGGTCCACTATGGGGACGGTCCGCACGTCCGCACGTCCGCACTCACGTCCACACGCCCGTCCGCAGGTGCTGCTGCTCGCCTGCGCGCTCCGAGGCTTCTCCTGGGCCGCGCTCTGCCGCTCCTCGCTGCTCTCGACGGCCCTCGCGCTGCTATGGGTCGCCAACGCGCTGCTGCTGCTCTGTGCGGCCGCCATCGTCTTCACGTGGGCTGCGGCCGTGGCGGCCGGCCGCGTCCCCACCGACCGCCTGGTCCGCTCCAAGCGCTGCTGGGCCCTGCACCCGCTCGTCCTGCTGCACGTCATCCACTTGGGCTTCTCCTTGGCCGCCGGCATCGACCTCTGGGTCTTCCAAGTGTCCTCGTCCCAGCAGCTCGAGAGCTATCTGTCCCCTCCAGCGCCGCTGCTGGTCATCTTCAGGGCGGTCAACGCTGCTACAGTGGCGGTGGACGGAGTTAGCGCGGCCAGAGTGGCCCTGCAACTCAGGTCCAGGCTGCTCTCTGCCGCCATGACCGACGACATGAAGCGCAAGTCCGTACTGCAGATGACCCTGCTCATCGCCGTCATCTCGGCCGCACTTGCTCTGCAACTCGCGATGGACGTGGTTGTGCTTGCGGAAAAGGGGGACCTCGTCAAGGCCTTCGGACGCGACGTGGCCTTCTCGACCTACTGCCAGCTCGAGTACTTCGCTCCCGGGCTGCTGCTCAGCATTGCATTCCTCTACATCATGCGCCGCGTCGAGCAGAGAGATCCCGCCAGACTCGTCGTGCTGCCTGCGCGTTCGCTCGTCGAGTTCGTCGAGTGCTCGTCGCCCAACTGCGTCTGGTGCGCACACCACCGCCGATTCCACGACAACCACAGGAACACAAACGGCCGCAAGTGGGACCTCTCGCTTTTTGCCGCCGCGCTATCGCTATCTCCACAGACCGTCGACTCGAGCGTTCACTCGGCCGCGCCGTCGTCCGCACACGCCAACCTTTCACTCGACTCGTGGCCGTCGTCGACAGAGTCAATAGGGCCTCTCCATGTGCATGGCGAACATCACCTCCGCGCCGTGGCACATCCTCCCCTCCAGCACTCGCATACCCAAGACGACAATCACTACCGAGCGTACCAGCCGGCACCGCCACAGCAGACGCAGCAGCAGGTACCAAGGCAACATGGTCGAGGTCGAGACCGGAATCCAGAGCGCATTTATACTCGGATACGGTGACCAACCACAGCTTTGGAAGACTTTTCCATCATATTCATCTGACGTATGAGCAACATTTTCGCGTTGGCGTCGACGAGAAGGTGAAGTACATCATGAAACGCGCTCAAGGCGCTCGGATACAGTATTCAAGTTTCAGGCCCCACCCTTTGTGGCGGACCATTTTCGCTCTCAGCGCGACTTGAAGCGACACAGAAGTCGAGCAACCATGGTCAAAGATCATCTACTAAAATATTTCCGACAAGCTCGACGACACTAGCAAGCAGGATAGTCATGGACTCATCGCTCCCGTATCGACGCATAATTGTAAACAACTTCATAGGATATATCACTGCAGCAGCGAATCCTGATCCTGTGTCCATGTCCCCAGCTCCAATCGACCAAACTTCGTTCTACATTGCTCCATTTGCCTGCTTGATCCACCAATTTTCTATCATAAGCAATCAACTATTGCAGTCGTTTTGTTCTCAACCACATTGACATGTGTAAAGAGCACGGCGACGAGTTTCAGAAGCAGTGCTGATGGGCACTCTGTTGAAGGATTCTCACTCTCAAAGTCCATTTTGAATCTCCTATTGCCGTCGTTTCGTCTCTGACTGAATGAATGCCAGGAGGTGTGGACGGACGCGACCATTTGGAGGTTTGATCAAAACGAGCCCGCAGGAAAAGCGCTGCCTCCACAGCCTATCGTCAAACCATGGATGCAGGCGATGATGAAGAAGTTGCAACCTCGCCACAAGAAACTCAAGAGCCCCAGGAAACTCTAGACTCCCCGCTCGAAGATGCTCTCACCGACACTGCTCTCGCAAACGAAGATGCCAGCGAGGGTGACGCAAGCACGGAAACAGGAGTAGATAGTGAGGGTGCTGACCATGATGTTGATGCCAATTCCACACGCGCGCATTCTTCAACTGAACTAGCTTCAGTTGGATCTTACGACGCAGCTTCACTTACGCGTCCTCTTGGAGACTGGGAGATCTCCCGTGACCACCTCGTATTCGTTGACATCGCAGGGTTTGACACGACCAAGCGTAATGTGCTGCATGTAATGGAGCCACCATGTCCTAGCGGTAAACATGGCGGTGTGCTGCTGACAGCCGTAGGCAATACGGTTCAGCTGCTCACTCTTTCACCCCTGAAAGTTGGCGCTTCGTCAGGCGAGGCCGAGAGTACACCAGCGATTCAATCACGCAAGTTTGTATTCGGCACTAGCGGAAGTGGTATTGGGAGTCTTGCGGTTCATCCGTCCAAAAACTTCTTTGCAGTTGGAGAGAAAGGAATCAAGCCTCGTATCATCATTTACAGTTACCCGCCACCAATCCGCGCGGTGCGAGTACTGAAGAACGGAACTGAGCGTGCATATACCAGTATTTGCTTTAGCGGCAAAGACGAGAGCGGTATTGGCGGGGATAAACTCGCGTCTGTAGGTGCAGCTCCAGACTTTCTGCTGACCGTATGGGACTGGAAACGAGAAGCCACAATCTTGCGCTGCAAAGCTTTTGGACAAGAGGTTTTTCGCGTTCAGTTCGCGCCTTCAGACAGTGGGTTTCTCACGACCAGCGGCGTGGGCCATATCCGTATGTGGAAGATGGCGGCGACATTTACTGGTCTCAAGCTTCAGGGAGATATTGGCAAGTTTGGCAAGAGCGAACTCAGTGACATTGACGCCTTTTGTGTACTACCTGACAAAAAGGTACTTAGTGGAACTGAGCGTGGGGTACTCTTATTGTGGGAGGGAAATTTCATCAAGTGCGAGATCTTTACATCTCGGCGGCACATGCCGCACGCTGGTGCAATCCGAGTTGTGGATCTAGATGCAGATCGGAACCAGATCATCACGGCTGGCGCGGATGGATTTGTTCGGTTTTGGAGTTTTGAAAGCATTGATGGCGCTGATATTCCACCAGATGACTCGGTTGCACTAATACCAATGAAGAGACAGGTTCTTGTTAGCGCTCAAATGGATATTCGGGCCGTGGTTCCTCTTCGAGTTGGCGATGTGGATGGACCGCAGCAGTTCTTGATCCAAGACGCTGCAGGATCGATTCACCTCCTATCGCTTCTTGATGCAGAGAATCACACTGTGATTTCGGATTTTCTTGTCAACGACACGGGCAGAGCTACCGGCGTTGCGTGCTCACCGTATGAGCACTTAGCCGCCACATGCGGTGCGGATGGTAGTATTCGAGCATGGGACTACGTTACCCAGCGATGCCTCATGGCAGCTGCGCCTGCGGCGGTGGCAGAAGCATCTTCGTCGTCATCGACGAGAAGTATCACAGCAAGTATGGGCACACAGCTGACAGCTGCCACTGCTATCTCGTGGGTGCCCGATGCTGCTGCTTTGCTTCCACTAGCACAATCTGCAAGTGATCAGCAGACATCAGGCTCGCCTAGCCATAGTCGACAAGTTATAGTAGGCTACGACGATGGTCTTGTGCGAGTGTTTCTGGCGGATGTTGGTCGTCGGTCACTGATGCGCACAAACGTCTTCAAGCCACATAATGCACGCGTCACGTGTTTAAGCTTTTCAAACCCGTCCAAAGGCACCATTCAGCTGGTTACAGGCAGTGATGATGGCACACTTTTTTTCTTCCGGATCGATCCAAGCCAGCGCAGCTCCAAGTTTGCACGATACCCGCCAGAGTACACCCCTCTTGGGTTCCAGAGAACCTCGGATCCAATCCGCACTATTAGTTGGCGTCCTGATAACGCCGCAGTCCTTGTAACGCTTGTGTCTGGACGTGTCTTCGAGTACTTTCTTCCTCCTGATGGAATCTCAGCAAATGGCATGGGGCAAAGTGACGAAGGCAACAATGATAGTGAGCGCGAGACGTTCGAGTTAGCATTAGAGTCCCGAGAGTGGGCGGCTCCGCTTGAGCGACGTCGATTCATGAGCTCTAAAGAGCTTGCGGATCTGAACGACGTGAACCCAATCGGCAACCCACTTATCGATGAGGCGATTAAAGGCGAGTTCAACGTCCAAGTACGAGCTAGCACATCTGGTGCTTGGTCTGCCATGTACTCGTCAACTTCTACAGCGAACGATACAATCTGGCTTAGCTGCTCCATACCACCACCGTCTCTAGACATTCAGCAAGAGGACATTAAGGCTGGTGCACTTCTTGTCGTTCAATTCGGGAAGACAACTCCCGTACTTGAATGTGCAATTGGCGAATCACATCTCGCAGATGGCACGACAACTACAGCGACTGTCGGGGATACCCAAATCGTAACTCTTGCACGATCTAATTCGTCACGATTTCTGCTTTGTGGTCTTTCCAATGGCAAGTTTCAACTCCGCAGTGCCTTGCATCCGGTTGCCTACCTCACTGGTGAGTTCCACGACTTCATTCGGGATACAAACTCTTCTGGGAGTAAAGGTGCACCGACAATGCGCCTTGCACTCTCCTTTGATGATTCATTCGTGATAGCGGTTGGTGGAGATGGCAACCTTAGTGTGAGTAGACTGCACGCGGACAAGCTCACGGACTCAGCTAAGCGCCTCATTGATGTACACTCGAGCCTCAAAACGCAAGCAGCGATTGTAGCCGATCAAGCTCGGGATAAACAGACTGCCATAAACCAAAAGGCTCTTGCGGATGCACAGCGAGCTGAAGCGGAAGGTGATTCGTCAGCACTTGCAGCTAGTAACAACAACGAATTGAGTGCATTACCAGCATATCAAGCTGCTTTGGCGTATGCAGGTTTTATGGAGTCAAAACTTGCAGGATCAACAGAAGCACCCAGTGTTGCGATTGACAGTGAGGCTTTCCACGGAGTTGTTCGTTTGGCAAGTGACCCGAACAGTGCATTAGGACTGTCAGCCGTAACAAGTACACTCGAAGGCGAAAACACGAGCATGAACGTTGGTCTTCCACCCAGCGTGCTTGAAGTAGCAGACGTCGAAAACCCACGTGATGCGTACACGATCGAAGATGCCAAGCGCAAGAGTGAGGCAGATGCTCGTGCGCGGATGGCACTTAGCAAACAAGACCAGACACGGGCGGTACTTGCTCAAATGCGGCAGCATTTGAAGCTTCTTCAGGAGCGTGACGCCTCGCTCCCTCCTGAAAGCAGAGTGGAACCGGAAGAGTGGGAAGTTGACCTAGACTATGGCGAGATAATGGCAGCGCGAGGTGATGCTGCGTGCGAAGAAGTTCGCAAAGAACTTGCCTACGCTGTCGAGAAGGAAGAGCTCTTACTACTCAAGCTGCGTGAAGCTTTTGTTAGCCAATTGGCTGTAGAGCTCGTCACTGTCCACGCTTTTGCTACCCCACTTAGCGTTCAGGCGTTTCGTACACTGAAAATGTCACCCGTACTTCAGAAGCGTCTTGCAGAGATACATGCAGCCGCAAAGAACACAACAACTGCGAGTCACGAAGCTGCTCGGAGTGGAAGCGTGACTAGTATGAGTGAGCTTAGTGGCAAGAAACTTTCAAGTGTGACTGTCATGGCACCAGAATCTACTGGGTCATCGTCTCCTGGATCCCAAAAGAAGATGTCTATATTGCGGAAGCCGTCAGTGCTCCACATCATGACCGAGAAGGACCTTGCTCTTGACGATGGATTTCCACTAAAAGAAGAAGAGCGCAAGATGCTCGGGCGTTCAGTAACAATGACAGGAGGGGTGGAGCCTAGTAACAATAACAGCTCTACTGCGCTGGGCACTACCACAGCACCTCCAGGTGCCCCCATTTCACTAGCTCAACCTCGCGAGACTTCTAGCGCAACTTCTGGATCTGTGCATGGCTTTGAAGCGCGCAAACGTCTTCGAGCTGAGCGTAAGGCACGTCTGACACAGTGGATGGCAAGCAAACCTGGAGAAGATGCTGATGATCCTAGAGATCTTGTAGCAATTGCATTTGCTCGACGTAATATGGGTGATTACAAGCTGAAAACCGCAAACGATTATGTTGTGCCCGAGGATCAACGTGTCAACGCTGCCAAAAAATTCCGTCAACTAGCGCTGCTGGAAGAGAGTCTATACACTTCCCGATTGCGGTTTAATGCCAAAGTGCTGGAGCTCCGAGAGCTCAAGGTGCAGCTAGTTGATGCGCTAGCAAGAGACTATGTGCGGCTCAAAGAGTTGTATGAGTCACTCGGCAAATCTCCACCTGCAGTTGCACCAAATCTACTTCGTGTAGACCTTAGTGAGTGGCCCGAGCAGCGTGAGCGCGTCACCGATTCAGACTTGCAGCTGTATCTCCGCGAGAAAAAAGTGTTGCCGCATAGTGCTGACCAAAATAGTTCGTCTTCAGTAGACGGAACATCTTTGACTGCTAAAGCAAGCAAAAGCAATCTCAACAACTCGTCACAAGTGAAATTGCGGCATCTATATCTCCCGCTTACAACAACTGGAACAATACAAGCGGCGATACTAGGTCATACCAAAACGATTTCGCGCAGTGCGGATGCTGACGACACCGCTGTACGAAAGTACCTCGTAGAACAAGAGATTCGTACGCTTGAGCGTCGCCGAGCAACCGAAGTGGCCGCATTCGATGATGCTGTAGGACTCTTACGGCGAGAAAAAATGCGCCTTGATGTTGTTTTTAAGACATGCGAACTGCGGCTGTATACTCTACAGAGCGAGCTCGAGCTGCTGGAGCAGTTTGAAAACAAGGAAAATTTGCTGAGCGCCAAGCTCGACCGTATCAGGTCTGACAAGGCGCAGATTGTGGGTGAGCTAAGCGACGTCCAGGAGCAAATGACTGCGAAAAAGAAGGATTTGGAGGAATGGTCGCGCCAGGAGAAAGCAATCCAAGCAGAATTTGTGACGCTTGTCAATGGTGCAAGCGCTGGAGGATCTGGAGCTTCTCACCCAAGCTTTGCAGCTCTCCAGAAAGTCTTCAAGAGGAAGATTAAGCGTCCGAAAAAGCGCAATACTGGTGGAAACAACAATAAAGATGGCAGTGATGGTGGTGGAAACGATTCAGGAGATGGAGGAAAAGGGGCCGAGAATGATCGTGACGACGATGAGGAGGACGACGAAGATGAAGATGAATATGACGATGATGATGACGACGACGACGACGATGATGATGACGACGAAGAGGATACTTGTCCTCCAGGTTGTGACCTTGGACTCTACGAAAAGGTTCTGTCCTTAAGAGAGAAGCGTGTCGACATCGATGAGGCTATAAGTGATTTAAGTAAGGCACTCGAAGAGCTCAAGAAAAATACCGATCGTCAATCTGCCAAGCAGCGACAAGTTGATAAGGAGCTAGCAGCAACTGAATTGGAAACTCAGGTGTTTCAGAGCGAAAAACAGCGCAGATTTAACGAGCTGGATGTGGTTGTCGCGCTCAGTTCACGCCAGATTAGATGCCTCGTGCAAGGGACAGACTCATGGAGTGCGCCGGAGCAAGCAAATGATTGCCTCGTTTTCTCAACACGAGCGTTCGCGGCACTGACAGATCGCATCGAGGGCTTGCAGCGAGAGAATCGCAGTTTGCGACAGCAATTCCGCGACTTGCATCGACAGCAGTCGGTGCTCGCCAAAGAAAAGCGCGCACAACAAGAGACAATCGCACAAGTCGCGCAGCGCTGCGAACAGCTGCAACTGCTCAAGTTTGGTCGATTGGTCGATTTGGATGTGTTGGACAAGGCGAGCGACACGGCTGCATTGCGCGAGTTACAGGACAAGGTCCGGTTACGGGAAGTCGAGGCTGAACGTGAGTTGATGGCGAGCAAGCAAACCGAGCACGAGCTCCAGCGCGAGTTACTGAAAGCTACCGAAGAAAACACAGAGCTGCTTTCCCAAATGGCTGTTCTCAGCTCTCGCCAGCTGGCACTTGAGCGGGAGCTCAACGACAGTGGTGCAGCCGCAGCTCGTGGGCTCCAGGACGATGCCGCGACGGCGGCAGAACTTGAGCGAGAGATGCGCGAACGCAACAAACTCGTCAAGCTCGTCAAACTGCAAGCGCGAGAGCTCGAGGCGCTCAAACAGGAGATAGGCTTGCTCCGAGGTAAGGATGGCAAGGTGTACGCCCCACGCTGAGAGATATGCTCCAAAACATTTTTTTATTTTTTCAAAAAGCTAAACACAATTTGATGGAGTTCCATCGGAGTCAACGAACAAACATGCACACGGTCAAATTCCCGTTCGTCGACCAGCGCATGATATGATGCACGCACTTTCAGCCGATAGAAAGAAAGAAAGCAAAAAAGCCAAAAAATCCTTGTGCAGTTGCCGTTTGTATCCCATAACAACGAGTGCACCAACTTTCATCCAATCACCACTCGCGATCTTGTCAGAGTGATGGTCCCTTCCCCCGCTGCTTCGTCCACTACCGAGAAAGGCCGGATCGAGCATGGAGAAGCGCGGGGAGCGTCGTCGCGGGGCTCGGCGGACGCCAGGGAAGGCTGCAGCGTCCTCTGAGGTCCCGGAGGACGCTGGTGACGCGTCGAGGACGTCGGAGGACACTTTGGTTCGCCCCAGGAGGACGCCGGAGGACTGCGCGTGGTTCGCGGGCAGCCGAGGCGACTTGGCGTTCGCGCAGTGGATGCTGGGGCGCTGCAGCGGCGTGGGGGACATGCGGACGCCCGGCTCAGTCGCGACGGTGGAGCGCGTGCACGCGCTGTACGCGGTGCAGAAGCGGCTGCGGCACGAGTTGGCCATGTCTTCGTCTGCGGCGACGCAGGAGCAGGAGCAGGAGCAGGAGCAGGAGGAGGACCAAGGCCGAGACGGAGACGCTCAGGATGTAGCAGCGACGTGGCCGGTGGACGAGATGGTGGAGGAGGTGGCCAAGGCGCTGCGGCCCTCGAGGATGGCGCTGCAGCGCGCCAAGAGGGCGGCGATGAAGGCTAATGTCAAGTTTGAGGGAGGGCTGGAGAGGCTGGTGGTGGCCGAGGTGATTGAGCACGCCACGGAGCTGCTGCTGAGTCGGTCGGCGGGAGGAAGTGACCGCCAGCTGCTGGATAAGTGGGTCGCACTGCTTTCGGAAGAGCTGAAGGAAGAGGAGGAGGGAGAGGAGCAGACGGACAAGGATGCCGTGGATGCAGCGGAGGAAGCCTCAGGGAAGAAGGCCAAGAAGAAGGAGCGCAAAGCCAAGGGAGCCAAGGATGCCGAGAGGTCAGCGTGCGAGCAGACCGCAGCGTTCCTGGCGTTTGTGTCAGAATTCGACAGCGTCGAACCAGTGTCCACCCCTCTCGACATCCAAGCCGACTCGGCAGCAATAACACAATGGACGCTAGAACTGACAAAAATTTACAATGACTCGGGCATCGACCCGGGTGACGAAGCACGACGGATTGAAGTTGCTGGAAAGATCCAAAGTGTTCTCCGCAAATACGTCAGCAAGTGGAGCCAATGCGAAGTGAAGCCATTCGGTAGTTCTCTTTCCCACTTCGGTTCAAAGAACTCGGACCTAGACATGTGCCTCATTCCCAAGCCAAGCACAGCGGCGACGCTGGCGCAGTTGAAGGAAAACTCTCCAGCAGTGAGTTCGAGGCAGATTCGACAGCTCATCAAGGCTGGCCAATCGCCCGAAATCACTGACAACTCAAATGGTAGCGCCGATGGAACGACACCAGAACCGGCAATCAGCGTCGAGCAGCTTATGGAATTGTCAGAGCATGCCTCGAAGAGTCTTGAGAAGCTTGTGCAGACACTCAACAGCATCGATAACGCAGCTCGCAAAGCTAACAAAGGTAATGAATCCAGTGAAAGAAAGGAAAACAAGCAGCAGCGCCAACTAGAGTTTTTTCTGGAACATTGGCGACTCTTCCACCAAGCCGTCAAGCGCGAGCTGGAGTCACTACTCGCTACGGATGGTAAGAGTGACAGCGTCGCTGCCTTCAAATCAGCGGCAGCAGAGCGTCAAGCGCGCATCAAGGCTCTAATCGCAGCCAGTCGAAAGCGTGTGGATGACCTGTACCTTCTCCAGGCGATGCTTCAACGAGCTGAGTGCACCATTCGATTAGTGATTCGCGGGGCGCGCATTCCTATCATCAAATTTGTGCACACACCAACAGGGTTCGAATGTGATTTGTGCTTCGAAAACGTGCTGGCTACTCGCAACACTTTTCTCCTCCGCGCATATGCTGAGTTTGATGTTCGTACGCGTGTGTTGGGACTTGCAGTGAAACACTGGGCCAAACACCGCGGGATCAGCGATGCATCCTTGGGGTACTTTAGCTCCTATACGTTTGTGTTGTTGTCAATTTACTTTCTGCAGCAGCCATGGGTTGGTGTTCTGCCAAGTTTACAGGACCCGGATCTTTTGAAGCGCGCTAAACAACCCCGAGAAGAAATCAATGGAGTTGACATCTCATTCTGCACCAATCTAGAGTTGGCACGAGCGTATCATAAAGAGAAGATTGATTCCAAGTCTTCTTCTTCAACGATGATTAAAGCTAGTCCTGCTGAGCTTCTGGTGGCGTTCTTTCGGTTTTACGCAACTCAATTCGATTTTGCGCGTGATGTGGTGACGCCTCGCGACCCATCTGCGATCATGACCAAGGTTGCGAAATGGGGTGTGCGGAAGGCGAAGACATGGCGCTTGAGTGTTGAGGATCCGTTGGAGACTTCTCGTGATCTTGGGTGTGTGCTTCAGTTCAAGGGCCAAGAGGCAATTTTGCGCGAATTTCGGCGCGCCAATGACCTCTTGAGCCAAGGTGTAAGCTTCACAAATGTCGTGTGTGAGTCTGCTACTACGACCGCTGGCACAGAGGCAGCAGCAGCTGGCGTTCCCGCAAACAACAGCAAGCGCAAGAATGGGAAAAATGAGGAGCGCACGTACATGATCACAATCTGGAGCGCCGATCGTGAGCTTACCAAGCCTGGGGTTGTTGCGCTGTTTAACAGCTTCGAGTCTTCGTTCCGTGTTGGAAAAATTGTGGAATCGCGTGACAAAAGAGGTAGCGGCTCGCGACGCAAGTTCGAGGTAGAACTGCGAACGAAGGCTCAGCAGTGCCCGCGAGCTCTGAGTCTTAAAACACGTATCGACTGGGATGAATCAGAGACGAAAGGCGGAGAGAGGAAGCGCGTTGCAAGTGGTTCTGTTTGGATCCACCACACTGCGCTGCACGATAACGCACCGTGTACGAAGTGTCTGTCACCTGCCCACTTGGAGCGAGACTGCAAGGAGGCAGACGGTACAGCTCCGTCAAGCCGACATGTTCTTCGAGTTTCATTGAGCACGCGCTGGAGCGCATCGAACGCCAATCACCAGCAAAAGGAGCGACGTGATAACAAGAGTCGTCAGAGTCGCCGAAATCAGCCAGAACAAGAGGAGCAGGAACAACGGAAGGATGATGATGCCGGCCGTAACGAAGATCGAAAGGATTCAAGCAAGCGATCAGAGCGGCGGCGTCAGAAAGACCCTTCTGAGGGTAGTAATGGCCGGAGCAAAAAGCCTAAAGTGACCAACAGCGAAGCAAACAACGGCAACAAAGGCAGGATTGTCACTGTCGAAGTAACCAGCGTGACTGAAGACGGGAACGCTGATGCGAGTGGCAAATCTGAAAGCAAAGGACAAAAGAAAAAAGCGCACAAGTGGCAGCACAAGCGAAAAACAGCTTCGTCAAACGCGAAGCCACCGGCATCGGCGTGAAGAGCTGTTTTGAAGTGTTTATGTTCGTTGCAGATGGCTAGCTATCCTGCATTGTGATCAAGATACCGCACAGGATACTGCTCCTTGCGAACAATGTAAGCCCAAACCGAATATTGATGAGGCTTTGTCGCTATATTTTGTGATTCTGAATCTTGTCGACATCTAGTTATTCCTGCGCTGAGCTGATGCTTTTTTCATTGACAAAAGCTTAGCCGTCGTTGGTACCACTTAGTGCTAGATGACTTTTGCTCGCAGATCGACTCAACGCGTTAGATTCATGGCCCTTTCCCTTCAGAGAGTCTTCTGACGTATCTGAACTTCTCACAACATTGAATCCTGCGCTCAGAATTGAATGGCGATGTTGGATGTGGCTCTCTCGGCGTGTGATGCCCATACTTGGAGCACCTGCGGCGATGGCACTTGGGCGTCGGCTGCCAACGATGTAGTGTCTTTCGTCGTCATAGTCACTTGGTCCGAGGCCGAGTCCTGACAGTGGCGAAGATCGATCTGATGATATTTGTGCTGATAGACGCCGAGTTGTAAAATCGACCGGATGCTTGTCGTCCGTGTCGTCGTCGTCATCTCCATCGTCGCTGTCATGATCATCACTATCATCATGGATCGGGGTCGAGTTATCCTCAGCTGGGGAATTAGTCGAAATTGGGCTGGCACGTAGGAGTTCATCTGTTGTTTGGAGCCACTGAGATACAGGGGTGGGGTCGTCCTGCAATTCAGCTGTAGGGGAGTTTGCATTGCCGTCAGGTACCGCATTTTTAGAATCTTCAGCATCTTTTTTGATACCAACTGACTTCGCTTCCGGTGCAATTGAGGCAGCCAACTGCGCTTTCGTTGGCGATGTGATAGGCCCAAGTTCTTTTCCAGCCGTAAATGTCCGCACGAGTGGCGGGGAGTGTGCCACCTGAACATTCTCTGCGCCGGTGTTCAAGACAATACTGCTTGATGAAGCACCTGCATCGCTCCCACTGCTGAATCTTGGGGCATCTGTATTTTTGCTATTGGATTCTCTGGCTGCCGCAAAAGTCGACGATGATAGAGTTGATACACCACTCGCTGCCAATAACCTTGCTGCGAACAAGTGCAAAAGGCCGTTGGGCACCAGAAGCTGGAGTAGAGGTCGGAAGGAGGCGTAGACATCTTCTGGTGACTGGAATGAAAAGCGCGCGTCGATGGTAACCCGGATTTTGCGATTAGCACGCCGAACTGCTGCAGCGTCGGGCGATGCTCCAGAAGGAGCAGCTCCTCCATCACCGCTCACCGCACTCGCAGCTGATGTGACTGTCGCGTCTGGCGTGCAAGCATCATACTTGCGTCGAATTGCATCCAACACTGCTAGCCCCCACTGGCACTCAAGGGGTACGGGACTGGAATTTGTGTCTGAATTTTTGCGGTGCACACGCTGTTTCATGTGAAACACAGCACTTTCAGCAAACTCAAACGCAAGACCATAGACGCGATGGCCCTTAAGAACTTGGAGCAGGGCTTCGGCACGAAGAGAGAGCATATCGCAGGCACGTAGCGTGCGCACAGAGAAAACGCCAACTGAGTACCCGAGGAGGCCCTTGTCTCCAAAGTAGTCGCCCTTGGAAAATGTCAGGTCGCGGTACAGACCAGGATGGGAGCGTGAAGTAGCGTGCAGCGCGCCACGCACAACGAAATACATGGCCTTTGCAATGCTGCCTTCAACCAGTACATCCTCTCCTCGTGGGAAACCTTCGAATTTCAGGTTCCGAGCAATCGACTGAGTAAGATCGTACACAGATCCAGGTGGCTCGGCGCGGCAGATTGGACGAAAGACATCGTCAACAAAGGCTTGAAGTGGTGAGTCGGCGATATTCAGTACGGACTCCGTGCGAATGCTTGATGGGACTTCTTCGAGCAGAGATTGATAATCAACCCCACGATGTGACGACCAGAGAGACGACATGAACGCTTGAATGCGTGTTTTGAGGTTGCCAGTGATCTTCCAGCGGGATACATACAGCTCGACAGCAATGAAATTTCTCCGGTACTCTACTTCATCGTAAATGAACGAGATGAAGAGGTTTGCAATTTCGCCGATCATGAACGCCATGATTAGCAACCCGACAAAGCAAGTGACGATTGCAAAGATGAAGTGTGTGGTCGTATCAGGTGTAAATGTGCGACCTTTCTTGACAAACGCCGTCATGGCAAAGAAAAGACCCCGGACGACCCGCAAAGGACGTTGATCTGGATCCTCCAGCGATATATCGGGCCTCCACGCGTCCCACTTGTTGCCGTAGTGATCGCTTATCGCGATAGCGAAGTACGTAGCTGCACCCCAGTAGATTACAATCAGGTAAAGCACGAACGTTGTTCGTAGGCGATGCATCTCGTTGTACAAGTTGCGGCGGTTGAGCTCGTGCATGTAGTGGAAAAAGTTGCGTAGTTTGACGCATCGGTTGAGTCGAAACACTGGATGATTCGAGAATGAGCTAACCACGTAGTCTACAGGCAAGGCTGCGAGCACATCCCAGATAATGCGCTCCTTCTTGTACGCCTGCTGGTGGTTCACCTCGTACAGATCCATGGACTCTTGACTGCCTTGTAGGCGCCAGTTGACCCAAATATCTGCAATAAAGACAAACTCACAAACTGTTTCTAGCTCACGAAGCATGACAGCTGATCCTTGCACGCGTTCAAGCGTGTCGAACGAGACACGATACGGTACAAGGATGGACATGAGCACAGTTGCACCGGCAACTAAGCGGAGCCAGCCCAAGTGTAGCCCACTTTGAGCTGCTGCTCCCTCGTAAAACAGTTTTATAATGCTCCCAGGTAAACGTAAGAGGCGACGTGGTGCGTAACGCGATAGATCATGAGACTGCTGAGCGTGCAAGAACTTCGGAGACAAGCTAGCTTTACGTTTGGCAGATGTTGCTGCCCGCACCCTTCGTACGTACAGCATCTCTTCCTCTGTACGCTCAGCTGAAAGCTCGTCTTCACCCATCATTTCCATACCTGAAACAATCGAATGCATCTCCTCCTGTGCGATGCGATTGAGCCGATTCTGCTCTCTCTGCACCTTCATGATTCGCAATACCTTTTGCTTCCAGTCGGGGTACCGATTGAATACCAGCTCGAGTGAGTTGCGCGATAGCCTATACAAAATGCACGACGAGCGCGCGACGACGTATGCGTTTCGTGCACTATTGAAAAACAGAGCATTTTCACCAAAGTAGCTCCCAGTTCCGATCGAAGTTAAATGCGTGAGCGAGTTGAGATCGATACCGCCAGTTGCGTGATGGTGAGGTCGCGGGTGAATTTTATTAGGTGAAGGAGCTATCTGAGGACGCCGAGGCGGATTTGGTTGTAGCTCAGGAGATGACGCGTTGTACTGTGCCTGCTGCTCGGCAACCGCGCGGCGACTCGCACCCTTCGCTAGTCGACTGCGGTAGCTGCCATTTGGTGTGTCATCAGGCGTGTGCTGGGACGCATTCGGCTCAATAATCGATGACTCGCGCGCAAATTCATCTCGTGGCAGCAATGCATCAAGCATCCCTGTGAAAACAAAGTACATGTCGCTTCCAACCTCACCAAATTTGTACACAAACTCGTCTTTGACTACCATGACTTGGCTGAACTGTGAAACAAGCATGCGTGTAACGCTGCCCTCCATATCAGCTAGAAATGACACTTTCATTATCATTGGCTGCAAGTGGACCATGCGAATATCCGTGAGAAGCGAAGGTGGTAAACACTGCTCGAGTAAATGCTCCTGTGTAATCGAGTGAAAGCGCTTAAAGAAGAAATATGCCTTGAACCGCTCTTCCACTGACGGTGGGAGATTAAAGTGTGCCAATAAATGACGGAGAGAGCTTAGTTTGGCGTAGAATTCACGGTTCTCGGCGTCCATGAGGTCTATGATGTCTGAAAAGTTACCAATCACATACGCAAATAGGAAAAATCCAAACGTCATGGTGCCGATACTGCATAAACATTCTGTCACTTCTTTCGGTTTTTCACCTTGTGTTGACGCTGACATGATGCCAAAAGACCAGAACAGGGAAGCAAAGTACTGCAGTCCCGTTGTACCGCTCAGCAGTGAAACTGGGGGCAGCCACTCGTGAAGTTCTGATTCTCCACCACTGTGACCTGAGGAGATAGATGCAGCCATGTGCTGGTATGATGCGCGGTTGGTAAAGTCAAACCAAATGCATGCAAACACATGTGATAGGAGAAAAGTGTAGTAAATGAGCTTGAACACTCGGAGCTCAAGGGTAAACTTCGCGTATTTGTTTTCGAGGGCTGCAAGCTGGGTTGGAACTTTGACTAATCGTACAAGTTTGTTCAAATTGAGCATTTCAAGAATTGCCATTTTGGACTTGTTATGGAAAATGGACGGTGACGTTGCCGCCATCCCCCAGTATATTGAATACAGTGGGAGTAGTGCCAGTACGTCGACAACAAATTCAGAGGATCGCAGATACTTTTGTTTAATAAGGGTCACGTCCATCACTTTGTTGCCAAATTCATAGTATCCCAAATGACACCGAACAAACATATCCAGGAGGAAGCTGATCTCAAGTGCCACGAGAATGCTCTCCGCCCACGCAAAACCGTCGGCTTCAACTCGAAAGGAAACTCGAAGAAGAATTGAAACCCACTGCACGGTCATTGCCACAAAGACCCACGTTTCCCACACGATAATGTACGTCGAGTCTGGGTCAAACACGATCTCATCGATTATGGCGAAAGCTCCGCAACAAAAAGTGGATTCTGTCTCGGACGAATTGGCCATAACTGAGTCCAAGGTAGCAAGAGCCGATGCCTTTGCAAGTTTCGGATCCAAGAATCGCTTCTCTAGATCGAAGAGTGCGTCTGCAAATGACGGGAATGTGATCTGCATAGCTCGTAGGTGCTCGCGAGCTGCGAATAACAAGACACAACCACTAATGGCTGTGGATCGCTCTCGATAGCTTGCTGAGGTATCGTTGAGTCGCAAGGCCGCAGTACCAAAGAAGCCGCCTGTTGGAATGCTCCGCGGCTGGCTTCCTGATATAATCAGCCCAACCTCACCTTCTAGAAGAAAGAATACGCCCCCTGCATAGTCTCCTTGTCGATAGATAGTTTCTCCCTGTCCATAAAGGATAAACTTGATGTTGTCCACAAATACTTGCTCGAGGTCAGACAGAACGGGTCGCACGCCAACCATAAGTGCAAGGGTTTGCAGTGCAGGTTTACAGATGCTGCACATTATTTCGTGCTTAATTGTCTCTGGTAGCTCTTCTAGCAGCGAACTGATGAAAGCTCCTCGATGAGCAGACCACCAGTAGTCCAGAAAGGCGTTGACACGCTTATGGATGACCAGTGGTGCGTTCTGTCGACGAAGAAACATTTGGATGCGCGAGCAAGTGGAGAAGAACTCTTTCTGATCAAGAGCCGAAGCAGTGAACCGTTTCTGGACTATATCAACTACAACAGCAGTAATGAAGAACCCGCTGAGCATAAATATAAGTGCTGCACCATACTGGTTGTCGCTGGCAGGCTCAATCGTCAGGCCCAATGCTGTTAATACGTTGCATGCATAATAAAGCGAGCGGAAGTACTGTTTTGCAACTATCGCATCAATTTCTGGTGATTCAGCCTCATAAGTGACGTTGTAGATGTTCATATAATGCGTTGCATTAATCTTGTACAAGTAAAGGTCGTTTGATGGAATCCACGACTTCGAGGCAGAGCTGAATCCTTCGAAAAAGGTGACACTAAAGTATAAGCATGCAATTACATGGTACAGCATGAAAAATATCACGCTCAATAGCATCAAGCGCTGCTTGCTAGTCAACTGAATCTGAGCGTCGACCTCTCGGAAGTGGCTGTGTAGCTTCCAGATGCGTAGTAGCCGTGGAATCCGAGCTACCTCTCTTGGCGAAATCTGCGGAATAAGTCTGTACGGCAGCAGCAAAATGAAGTCGATCCAGAAATGCTTTTTGAAGTATCGGCGGGCAGTCTTCGTTGTGTCTGTGATTTTCTCCAGGTTGTCCATGTAGGACAAGTTCAAGTTGATGTAAAGATCGGCCCACAGCACAAGGTCCATGATGGTATTGACCACCTCAATGGACCAGAGGTGGTGTTCAAGGAGCGGAAAACATAGGAAGAGCGGAATGACGATCCAGTTATACATCCAGTTGATCTGAAGAATAAAGATCCACCACATACGATGCTTCGTTTCGAAATCAATCGCATTTCGCCGCAGCAATAGCGTCCACAGAGGCGCCTCGTTGGTCATACGACTGATGTGTAGTGCTAATGATGCAGCATTGTGTCCAGTTGCCCACGCAACAGAGCTGTTGCGTATACGCACCAAGGAGCCCTCTAGAGCATCCTTGTATGACGAGGAGCGCGTCAAAGCAGCGTCAGTCCTTACTGCTTTCGTCCGATTCTCAACTGCTTTTTTTGATTCGCCTGGTGATGCCTCCACTTTTTGTTTCTCCTGCGCCTTCTTTGCAACGTCAACAATACTAAGGGCTGGTTTTGGCGATCCATTCACCGGTGCAGAGGGAGAATCAAGCGCAATGGTGCTGATTGAGCTTAAACGAGCTGAAGTTACCGCGGACGAGACTGCAGTAAGAAAGGCAGGCGTGACTTTAGGCTTCTCCTTTATGATGTGCTTGCGAATGAGCGTAGAAATGGTTTTCTTTGTTTCGAGCGTTCCAATCCCGCCTTGGCCGTTGGGACTCATGAATGAAAAGCGTGCATTGCGGCGAAACATTACCGCTGCCATCTCCTCAACTTTTTGTGGGATGAGCGTTGCGTACTGTGGATAGCCTTCAAGCATTCGCTCCATATGTAGCCGGGCAAGTTTATACAACGTGCAATAAGTTGTAGTTATAATGGTTGCAAAGCGTGGTCGGTTCAGAAATATGCTCATTTCTCCAAATGCACTCCCCTTGCGCACTTCGCGCACCTTGATGCCTTCGACCACAACGTGAAGTACGCCTGAGTTTACCAAGTACATTGCGTCACCTAGGTCTCCTGCGTTGAATAACACAAAGTTGGCTGGCAGCGAGATCATCTCAAGTAGACTAGTAATGGCAATAATGAACTGCTCGTTGCAGTCCTCGAAGTACGGAATCTTGGCAACCATGTCCTTGACAAGAGTCACCCGAACATCTTTGGAAATGGATGCACATAACAGGCGCATGACTTCGCGTTCATTCGACTCGGTATCCGTATAATACCGCTTGAGATAGCCGACAGCTTGCTCCTTCAGCTCGTCCGGCACGTGGTGGAACGATAGAATGTGCTTAAATTGGTTGATACGGGCGTCAGCTGTCTCGGAGTGGGAGCTCTCGCACTTTGAGATCATGAAAAACGTTGCACATAGGTACGTAAAGAGCGAAAAACCGCAAAGCCCAACTGTTAGAGCGAACCAAAACTCGATGAGAGCGTGCGGAAGCTCTCCTTCAAACAGCCCTGTCAGCATCCCGAATGCCCAGAACAGCGACATGAGGTACTTTGTGAGAGTTGACTGTTCATGCTCTGGCTTGTGCGGCAGCCAGTGGTTGGTTCCATGCTCGTCGTACCCAAACCAGAAGCGCGCGCACGCTACAAAATGAGATAGCAGCAGAATCACTAGAAGCACTTTGAACATCTTGAGCAGCTCGAAATGTCGTGCGTAAAGATCGTCGAGTAGTGAGATATACTTTGGCACTCGCCATACCCGAACAAACTTGTGAAGCTCAAGATACACGGGTGAGATTGCACTCGTGAGTGGTAGTAATGAGAGTGGTGCCAGCGCGACTATATCCAGTACAAAGCGAACCGATTTGAGATACTTGATGCGCGATTTTTTGGCGTCTCGAGTTACATTTCCGTCTTCATAGTAGCCCGTGTTGAGCTCTACATAGATGTCGATAAGAAAGAAGACCTCGCACACATATATTACAGCAAGGAGGGGAGATAGCCAGTGCTTGGTGTCGGACTCGAATGTGACAAGGTAGGGTAACACAGCGATCTCGTACAATAGACAGGTAAGCAGTAGTTGGTGCCATACATGGATAGCGCGTGAGTTGGGGTCGAACGCGCTTCGAACTTCGAAAAGCAATACCTCGATCGAGTTCGAGCGAACTCGTAGGGTTTCTCGCATACTGCTGCGAAAGTGTGATCTGGAAGGAAGCTGTGTGCTCGCTCGAATTCTGTGAAGCGAGGCTCGCATGGAGTGCCCGCGAGCCAATACTGGTGGTGGGCCCGCAGCTCCATTCTGTGCTGGTATTGTAGGCGCTACCGGCGCGGGCTCGGCTTCAATCCGTGTCATCGCGTTGTTCTGCAAGGCAATCGGCCTCCTTCGACCCCGTCACTTCGATGAACGGAGACAACAACACTACTCAGTCAAGAAGAGCTCAACCTTCCTTTTGAAGACGAAGCAAGCAGGCGAAAAACCGCCGGCCGCAAATAGTCATCGAGGCGTTAGTTGGTCCGCGCTTCCAATGGAATGAGAGTGATGATCCTTCAAGATAGGAGTGCAAGTCGGCTGAAATATTCCAAATTCCATCAAAATAGGCCAACATGTCAACATTATTACGTGCAACAACCCGCCGGATCCCAGAAAGGTGTCGACACTGCACCACCACTCCACCGCTCCTGGAAAGGTCCTCGTCTCTGTATGAGCCTGCTTCTACGCCCCGCTCCAGGTCTCCAACCAGGTCGCAGCCTTCTCCTCCACTCGCTATATTATCAATATCGACTCGTGTTGACGTGGCCACCCAGCGTCTCGCCAGCAAATCGGTGCTCCTGCAAATTTCCCTGAACCAATTCCCCTTCTAAATCGATTACTTGCATTATATACTATAATATCTAAATACCTTCACAACATCATACCCTGCATTACACGAGGGGAAACCTGCGCGTCCGTCCTTTCTCGCTGCTGGTTTTTTCTCCCCCCTTTTTGGCCGCCATATTCAACCAAGCCAAGCGCCCAGCATGGAGCCTTCAGGGCGGGACGCGTCGCCGCCGCGCAAGCGCGCGCGCACGTCGGACGACTCGGCCGAGTCCTCGGCGTCGTCTCCGCCGACTGCGCAGACGCAGGCGCCCGCGCTGCGGCTTCCGCGGCTCTCGGCGCTTTCTGGGGGCGTCGGTATCGCTCCTTTCCTCGTCATGTCGCTGCGCGGCCGGACGGACGGCGCGCACGCTCTGGACGCGTCGGCGGGGGCTGCTGGGGCGCTGGAGGCGGCTGTGACGAGCGATGAGCCCATGCTGTTGGCGGGGGACGCGAGCGCGGCGCTGCAGGCGGAGGAGTCGACCACGGACGACGAGGAGCTGCAGCAGCTGTCGATGGTGCGGCTGGACGCCGGCGAGGCCGTGCACGAGGGCGCGGAGCTCAACTACGACGACGTCAAGCTGGTCGTGTTCAGCGCCGCCAAGGACCCGCGGCTGTCGACGCTGCAGAAGAGCATGAGGATGATCAAGATGGCCGCCAACGGGGCCGAGATGATGCAGAGGCTGGTCAATGATGAAGACGAGACGGGGCTCACGCTGCTCATGATCGGCGTCAAGAACAACCTGCTGCCGTTCTGCGCGTTCCTGCTGGACGAGGGCGCTGATGTCAACTACAACACGGTGCGTGGTAGTTCATCGATGATTGGGAAGGACCAAGGACGTTATCTAACGGTATCGTATGCGGTGGTATGACAGGAAAAGCGCACATACGCGTTGCTGCTGGCGGCGCAGAAGGGGTGGGAGGACATGACCAAGTTTTTGCTGGACCGCGGCGCTAATGAAGAGTCCAAGAACATGTCGCTCATTCCTGCGGCGCACTTTGGGCACCTGCCGGTTGTCATGCTATTGCTCGCGTGTGGCGCCGACCTCAACTACGCCAACAAGAAGGGCACGACGCCGCTCATGCGTGCGGCACAGGAGGGTCGTGACAACGTCGTCAAGTATTTGATTCACCAGGGCGTCGACACGTGCGCTGCCAATGTGCGTTGTCTGAATTTGATTCCCATGATTTTGAGGAGCAGATTCTAATGGCAGTTGGGATACTTTATGCAGAACGAAGGCATGACGGCCCTGATGTTGGCAGCTCAGCGCGGACACGCTCACATTGCCACGACACTGATCGATTCGGGCTCGAACGTCAATAAGCAGACGCGGCAGGGAAGCACGGCACTTTTACTCGCTGCAAAGCGTGGACACACGGCTGCCGTCGAGGCGCTGATGACTGCAGGTGCTGACATTTTCCTGAAGGACGATCGCGACAAGACTGCAGCGGAGACTGCGCAGCGAAGAGGGCATGTGGATTTGTGCCTCAAGATCACAGTGCAGCACCAGTTGCGCCTCATGCGTGAATTTTTACGCCGCGAGCGGTGCTATACCATGATGCACCTGTCAACTTTGTACGTGCTGGGACGTGCAGAGGTGATCCCAGCCTTCAAGAATCCCCAGCGGCAAAAGTACAACGAACTCATGGATCGAACAATGCGGCTGCCAAAGCCGCTAGTGCAGAATATCGCAAAGTTTCTCCCGCTGTGCCGAATGTGGGACCGCCAGTTGCGCTACCTGATCTACGAGACAGCATTGCACTCGAACCGTGTAGTGCAGCAGGGCATCCGCATCATCGACGAGATCCTGCTCAGCTTCAGCCTCGACATGCGGCCCTCGCTAAAGCGCATCAAGGAGGAGTGTGGCGGTCCGTTGCACGTGTCTGGGCAGCTTGCACTGCTTCGCGACAGCTCGGAGTACCGTAGCCTCTTCACGACTGAGAGTCGGCTACCGATGCCTCCCATGATGCTGTTGCAGTTGCGGCGCATGGCGGACATCCAAGGAGCCATCGCCACGTACTCTGCAGGTGGTGCGATCCAGTTTGGGGTCGAGGTAGCGCAGGATGTGGTCGCTCTGCTAACAGACCTGCTGAACTGGGACACCGCGCGGAAACGCACCGAGCTTCTGCACTGATTGCAGCCACCAGTTTTGACGTTGCGTTCGCAATAGTTATTTACACGGGCGAGGTCGGGCGAACGAATGCACGCGCCGAGCGAACCGGGTAGACTAGTCTCATCCAACAATCTAATGATCTATAGTGGTTATCGTGCAGTCTGCGGCGTTTGTTTCGTGTCGCGATGATTCAGCGGTGTATGCTCAATCACAAACGTGTGGTCTTTGAAGCATCCAGCGCTGAATGCAAGCGAATAGGTACAAGGAAAGTTCTGTCTGAGGTATTCTCCGAATTCACTTTCTCCGCATGTATGACAATGCATGTATCATTTCGTATTTTGCCATTCAAGAGAGCTACAACGATGACGGGATCATCAGGGCCATTCCATGAGTGTCCAATCCAGCGAGTCGAAGGAAGCATATCGAACTGGTTTACGTGGAACCTGAAATTTTGGTGCCGTTTTGTCGAAACGAAAATGTATTACTGGACGTTCGTTCGAGTTTTTGACTCCAGCCAAGAAAAAGAATGCCAAGAGAGCGACCACAAAATGCTGCTGGTCTTTATCCGCGAGCTGTACTCCAAAAAGCTTGGAGAGGTCATCGACTCTTGGCACTCGAAAGAATACATACCACTCGAGTATCGCCACGCAAAGGTGAAGCTCGGCGACGTATTCGATTTTTACACTTCCAGCGATGGGACTTTGAAAGTCCCCGAATGGCGGAACTTTAGTCACGCAGTGGACGAGTATTTGGAGAACGACCCTCGTGTCAAGTCTCACCCCAGCCGTGTGCGCCAGTTCATTGAAGAGAACGGCATCGAGTCGCTAGGAGAGATGAAATAGGACCGTGTGTCCGGGCCATAAGAGACCGTGCGGTTACCTGAAGAAGATAGAGTCTTCGAAAGCGGTAAAGCCGGTTACTCGGGGGTCTGGCTCAACCTGTCTTACTATGCTTACAGCACGTGCTGTGCATCCAGACGAGCTTCGAGCTTTGGGGTGACAACGAGCCAATACATGGAGACCACGTCAAAAAGGATACTGACGGGTCTCTTATTCTCAATGTATTGCGGATGCATGAGTTGATGAATGCTCTTGACAGTTTAAACCAAGCATACATGTATCAACGCACCAACCCTTCGTTTGGTAATCAGAAACTATGCTAAAGAAGAGTACTCAAGACTTCGCATGACTTTCTGCAGCTTGTACAGCACTTCTGGAGCCGCAGGGCGATCCCTCGGGTCGATCGCCACGCACGCCAAACCCAAGTCTACCATCTCTGGTAACGCATTGTCACTAAATGCCACCCGAAGAGTTCCCATCGCCACCATTTGAAGGATTGCCGCATCCGGCAACTTTCGACCAGAATCACTCTTCTCTTTCGCGTGTGAGTACGGCAGCACATGGACATCCAGCTCACTAAGCATGACACCGAACGAGAAAATGTCGGCCTTGTCGTTGTACTTCCCGCCTATCATGACTTCGGGTGCCATCCACAGCGACGTTCCCACCCCTGCAGTCATTGTGCGATCCTCCCACTCACGAGATACACCAAAATCTGTAAGTTTGGCGTTCATTTCGTTGTCCAATAGAACATTCTTCGACTTGAGGTCACGGTGAAGCACTGGTTGCTTCAAAGAGTGCAGATATGTCAATGCATGTGCGATGTGGTAAGCAATGTTGACCTTGGTGGTGTCGAAACCCTTTGGATGTGAGTTCTCCTCAAAGTTTGCTAGTAGTGTACGTACGTCACCGCCAGGCATGTACTCTGACAAAACACACAAGTCATTGAGCGAGTTCCACGCCAAACCCACAAAATGCACAATTGATGGATGTTCAATGGTCGCCATCAACTTCGCCTCAGTCAGGAACGCGTTCACGTGCTTGAGATTTTTACGGGTCTCGGGAACCAGCATCTTGATGGCAACAACTTCTCCAATATAGGTGCCTTTGTAAACCTCTCCGTAGGCACCTCGGCTGAGTAGCGTCTCAATAACGACTTTCTCTCGCGGGACTCGGGATCCAATGATTGTTTCATCTTCCCACGGTGAGATATTTCCAGCAATAAGTACACCATGGGAAATGTTAGAAGCAATGCTTGACCCGAGCGTTGGTCGTGCATCGTTCTCACTCTCGAGTAGCGCTTCTTGGTAGGATTTTTTGGTGTACTTGCGTTTTCGGTAGCAGCATGCGAATGTGCCAATGAAAAGTACCATAACACATACCGAGATTATTATCGCGGCAATCGATCCAGTACTGAGTCCTGAACTCAAACCAGCATCGGTAGAAGTTGTGTTTACAGACTCTTGCCACGACGTCACAGAAGATAGCCTCTCGGGTTCACACCACAACGCATTTCCCTTGCTGATTTCGCTGGCTGAAATCGTACGGCATGGAACAACGAACATATTTTCCACCAGACATGAGTTGTCGCCCTCACCGAGGTACTCGAGCGCGGTGTTTGCAAACTGGGTAATTAAGTAAACCATATTGGTTTGGTTGCCCGACTCGGATAAGTCATGTGCGTAAATCTCGGGGTCAAAGCCCCACGAAAGCGTTTCGGACCCCTTGGAGTACATGGTGATGTTGTTCCACTCAGGCATGTCTAGAGTGTTGTTGTCATCGATAATAGCACAGATAGCCTGCTTAACGACGGCAGCCGGGTCGCACGACTGGGTGGCGAAGGTCTGGACTCCATCCTTGCATGCCTCTTCAACTTCACACTGTGACGAGTCCAAGGCTTGTGCCGTTACAAAAATGTCGTTCATAGAGAGCGTGCACTGCGTGTAGATCTGCGTATACTTGTTCGTTCCTCCGAGGCGCATGAGCCCCAAGTCCCACAACACAGCCCGCTGCAAACTGATGGATAAGTTCGCGAATGCTTCGTCACTCTGCACACGGTTGTAAAGCGTTGGATACTCGGCGATGGTTGGCAGCGGAGTGGGTAGACTGTCCAGGTTGTCTATCCGGACCTCACTCAGCTGCTTGGGAATGTCGATGGCAAGTATCTGAGCAGACAAGAGAGCGCTGGCAAGCGCAACGACGATAAAAAACGACGGCATCGACGGTAATGAAGTGCTGTTGGCACAGAGGGAATCTTCAACTGGGGCTTCGGATATGAGGTGTTGAGGTCGCTTTAGGAGTGTGCTTGGGTTTTGCGGCAGCGCAATGGGTCAAGCTTAGCCACCTTTCTTTGATACACATATATACATAGACTGCTGGGCATGCAACCCGCCGATCTGACCACCCGTTGCCTTTCCTGCTCATTTGAAGCCGTGATGCACCCAATCATGCGCATTCTCAACCAGACAGGCATCATCGTAAACTCATTCACCATAGAAAGTTGCTCAAGACCTCAAGAGTCAAGACACCCCATTTCTGTGGCGTCGCTGAGGTTTCTGCGAGAATCCTGCACGACCATTGGCAGGCAACAGATCTACCACAGCAACTGGTCGTCAAGCGAAGATCTTGGATGCGTCGCTTCGCTAGCAATTCAAGTTCAGGACGACTGATGGCTCCCCAGGGGACTGCCCTGCCAGAGAGCATCAGGCTGTGAGACTCGAGTTAATTCAGAAGTAGCGGCGTTGGCAGATCGTAGGAGTACCACGGCTTTTGAGCAGTAACTTGCCACAGCTTTGCAAATTGCTCATCCCTTATACACGCTTGACTGAAAAAAGTCAGACAAATATCCATTCGTCTTTTTCTTCAGTTCACCAACAAAATGTATGGATGCCATTTCAAATGGCTCATGCGAGTTGATCGCTTGATTCGAACCAGATAGGCGCTGGACCCTCAAAATACCCGCAGAGCAGCTATCAGGACCAGGTCACCACTCGCCATTCGCTCGCTGCGAAAAAGAATCCTCATCGAACATGACCATGAACAGCTACTGCTCGTCATCTTCAGCGTCATGTACGCGTTTGCCATCGTCACGCAGGGAAACTACGGACAAGCTCTTCATGAGTTCCCGCCGTCCAAGCAACCCGAGTCTCCAAGCTGGTACGCGCTTCGCTACGAGTTCCAGGCGGACACTTTCGAGGCAACACTTGTGACGCTATTTGGCGTCGCGAATCTCGCAGGTTGGGACATGGTGATGGATGCGGCGCATGCCATGACGGGTTCGGACTGGACCTACGTCTTCTTCTTCAGCTACCGCATCACAATGAGCAACCTGCTGCTGCCGATCTTCGTCGGTTTCCTCGTGGAGGCGTTTGTGTCGAGTGCGAAGAGCGTCGAGACGACGATCCAGACGTATGTGGAGGCTGGACATGCTCAGAAGGGTGGCGACGCGATGCCATACTCGAATCATCAAGTCGAGCACGACGAAGACGAGTTCCGCATGACGCTGCTCGAGTCGCGCAACCTTCGACTTCAGGAGGAGGACAGCGGGTCGAATGGTGCTGGACGGTACGGCACGGGTCTCACTTCAGATGTGCCGCCATCGCCTACATCGTCTGTGGACAACGACACCAGTGAAGTGCGCATCAAGTACGAGCGTCGCGGGTCGCTGGTGCATCAGCAAATGTTCAACGCCGTCAAGTTGTCGGACGTGAGCCGACTGACGCTCATGGTGGAGAAGAAGGACGAGGAGATCGCGCAGCAGGAGGCGACGATGCGCAAGCTGGAGAGCAGCGTGCTGGCGATGCGCGCGCGGGTGTCGCAGTCGCAGCACATGCTGCTGACGTACGAGGCGAAGATCGAGGAGCTGAGCACGGCGCTGCGGCTCGCACAGGAGCAGATTGAGTAGCCGTTCTGCGCGTTCCTGCTGGACGAGGGCGCTGATGTCAACTACAACACGGTGCGTGGTAGTTCATCGATGATTGGGAAGGACCAAGGACGTTATCTAACGGTATCGTATGCGGTGGTATGACAGGAAAAGCGCACATACGCGTTGCTACTGGCGGCGCAGAAGGGGTGGGAGGACATGACCAAGTTCCTGCTGGACCGCGGCGCCAACGAAGAGTCCAAGAACATGTCGCTCATCCCGGCGGCGCACTTTGGGCACCTTCCGGTTGTCATGCTATTGCTCGCGTGCGGCGCCGACCTCAACTACGCCAACAAGAAGGGCACGACGCCGCTAATGCGCGCGGCACAGGAGGGTCGCGACAATGTCGTCAAATATTTGATTCACCAGGGCGTCGACACTTGCGCTGCCAATGTGCGTTGTCTGACTTTGATTCCCATGATTTTGATGAGCAGTTTCTAATGACAGTTGGGATACTTTTTGTAGAACGAAGGCATGACGGCTCTGATGTTGGCAGCTCAACGCGGACACGCTCACATTGCCACGACACTGATCGATTCGGGCTCGAACGTCAATAAGCAGACGCGGCAGGGAAGCACGGCACTTTTACTCGCCGCAAAGCGTGGACACACGGCTGCCGTGGAGGCGCTCATGACTGCAGGTGCTGACATTTTCCTGAAGGACGATCGCGACAAGACTGCAGCGGAGACTGCGCAGCGAAGAGGGCATGTGGATTTGTGCCTCAAGATCACAGTGCAGCACCAGTTGCGCCTCATGCGTGAATTTTTGCGCCGCGAGCGGTGCTATACCATGATGCACCTGTCAACTTTGTACGTGCTGGGACGTGCAGAGGTGATCCCAGCCTTCAAGAATCCCCAGCGACAAAAGTACAACGAACTCATGGATCGAACAATGCGGCTGCCAAAGCCACTAGTGCAGAATATCGCCAAGTTTCTCCCGCTGTGCCGAATGTGGGACCGCCAGTTGCGGTACCTGATCTACGAGACGGCATCGCACTCGAACCGCGTAGTGCAGCAGGGCATCCGCATCATCGACGAGATCCTGCTCAGCTTCAGCCTCGATATGCGGCCCTCGCTAAAGCGCATCAAGGAGGAGTGTGGCGGTCCGTTGCACGTGTCTGGACAGCTTGCACTGCTTCGCGACAGCTCGGAGTACCGCAGCCTCTTCACGACGGAGAGTCGGCTGCCGATGCCTCCCATGATGCTGTTGCAGTTGCGGCGCATGGCAGACATCCAAGGAGCCATCGCCACGTACTCTGCAGGTGGTGCGATCCAGTTTGGCGTCGAGGTAGCGCAGGATGTGGTCGCTCTGCTAACAGACCTGCTGAACTGGGACACCGCGCGGAAACGCACCGAGCTTCTGCACTGATTGCAGCCACCAGTTTTGACGTTGCGTTCGCAATAGTTATTTACACGGGCGAGGTCGGGCGAACGAATGCACGCGCCGAGCGAACCGGGTAGACTAGTCTCATCCAACAATCTAATGATCTATAGTGGTTATCGTGCAGTCTGCGGCATTTGTTTCGTGTCGCGATGATTCAGCGGTGTATGCTCAATCACAAACGTGTAGTCTTTGAAGCATCCAGCGCTGAATGCAAGCGAATAGGTACAAGAAAAGTTCTGTCTGAGATTTTCTCCGAATTTACTTTCTCAGCAAGTATGACAAGACAGGTAAGTATGACAAGACAGGTATCATTTCCTATTTTTCCATTCAAAAGATCAAAAGAACGTCAACGATGACGAGAACATCAAGGCCATCCCATGAGTGTCCAATCCAGCGAGTCGAAGGAAGCATATCGAACTGGTTTACGTGGAACTTAAAATTTTGGTGCCGTTTTGTCGACACGAAATTGTATTACTGGACATTCGTTCGCGTTGTTGACTCCAACCAAGAAAAAGAAAGCAAAGAGAGCGACCACGAAATGCTGCTGGTCTTTATCCACGAGCTGTACTCCAAAAAGCTTGGAGAGGTCATCGACTCTTGGCACTCGAAAGAATACATTCCACTCGAGCATCGCCACGCAAAAGTGAAGCTCGGTGACGTATTTGATTATTACACTTCCAGCGATGGGACTTTGAAAGTCCCCGAATGGCGGAGCTTCAAGCACGCGGTGGACGAGTATTTGGAGAATTACCCTCGTGTCAAGTCTCACCCCAGCCGTGTGCGCCAGTTCATTGAAGTGGGCAGCAGCATCGAGCGGCCAGAATGATGCAGTAGGGTCGTGTGTCCGGGCCATAAGAGACCGTGCGGTTACCTGAAGAAGATAGAGTCTTCGAAAGCGGTAAAGCCGGTTACTCGGGGGTCTGGCTCAACCTGTCTTACTATGCTTACAGCACGTGCTGTGCATCCAGACGAGCTTCGAGCTTTGGGGTGACAACGAGCCAATACATGGAGACCACGTCAAAAAGGATACTGACGGGTCTCTTATTCTCAATGTATTGCGGATGCATGAGTTGATGAATGCTCTTGACAGTTTAAACCAAGCATACATGTATCAACGCACCAACCCTTCGTTTGGTAATCAGAAACTATGGTAAGGAAGTGTACTCGAGACTTCGCATGACTTTCTGCAGCTTGTACAGCACTTCTGGAGCCGCAGGGCGATCTCTCGGATCGATCGCCACGCACGCCAAACCCAAGTCTACCATCTCTGGTAACGCATTGTCACTAAATGCGACCCGAAGAGTTCCCATCGCCACCATTTGAAGGATTGCCGCATCCGGCAACTTTCGACCAGAATCACTCTTCTCTTTTGCGTGTGAGTACGGCAGCACATGGACATCCAGCTCACTAAGCATGACACCGAACGAGAAAATGTCGGCCTTGTCGTTGTACTTCCCGCCTATCATGACTTCAGGTGCCATCCACAGCGACGTTCCCACCCCTGCAGTCATTGTGCGATCCTCCCACTCACGAGATACACCAAAATCTGTAAGTTTGGCGTTCAATTCGTTGTCCAATAGAACATTCTTCGACTTGAGGTCACGGTGCAGCACTGGTTGCTTCAAAGAGTGTAGATAGGTCAATGCATGTGCGATGTGGTAAGCAATGTTGACCTTGGTGGTGTCGAAACCCTTTGGATGTGAGTTCTCCTCAAAGTTTGCTAGTAGTGTACGTACGTCACCGCCAGGCATGTACTCTGACAAAACACACAAGTCATTGAGCGAGTTCCACGCCAAACCCACAAAATGCACAATTGATGGATGTTCAATGGTCGCCATCAACTTCGCCTCAGTCAGGAACGCGTTCACGTGCTTGAGATTTTTACGGGTCTCGGGAACCAGCATCTTGATGGCAACAACTTCTCCAATATAGGTGCCTTTGTAAACCTCTCCGTAGGCACCTCGGCTGAGTAGCGTCTCAATAACGACTTTCTCTCGCGGGACTCGGGATCCAATGATTGTTTCATCTTCCCACGGTGAGATATTTCCAGCAATAAGTACACCATGGGAAATGTTAGAAGCAATGCTTGACCCGAGCGTTGGTCGTGCATCGTTCTCACTCTCGAGTAGCGCTTCTTGGTAGGATTTTTTGGTGTACTTGCGTTTTCGGTAGCAGCATGCGAATGTGCCAATGAAAAGTACCATAACACATACCGAGATTATTATCGCGGCAATCGATCCAGTACTGAGTCCTGAACTCAAACCAGCATCGGTAGAAGTTGTGTTTACAGACTCTTGCCACGACGTCACAGAAGATAGCCTCTCGGGTTCACACCACAACGCATTTCCCTTGCTGATTTCGCTGGCTGAAATCGTACGGCATGGAACAACGAACATATTTTCCACCAGACATGAGTTGTCGCCCTCACCGAGGTACTCGAGCGCGGTGTTTGCAAACTGGGTAATTAAGTAAACCATATTGGTTTGGTTGCCCGACTCGGATAAGTCATGTGCGTAAATCTCGGGGTCAAAGCCCCACGAAAGCGTTTCGGACCCCTTGGAGTACATGGTGATGTTGTTCCACTCAGGCATGTCTAGAGTGTTGTTGTCATCGATAATAGCACAGATAGCCTGCTTAACGACGGCAGCCGGGTCGCACGACTGGGTGGCGAAGGTCTGGACTCCATCCTTGCATGCCTCTTCAACTTCACACTGTGACGAGTCCAAGGCTTGTGCCGTTACAAAAATGTCGTTCATAGAGAGCGTGCACTGCGTGTAGATCTGCGTATACTTGTTCGTTCCTCCGAGGCGCATGAGCCCCAAGTCCCACAACACAGCCCGCTGCAAACTGATGGATAAGTTCGCGAATGCTTCGTCACTCTGCACACGGTTGTAAAGCGTTGGATACTCGGCGATGGTTGGCAGCGGAGTGGGTAGACTGTCCAGGTTGTCTATCCGGACCTCACTCAGCTGCTTGGGAATGTCGATGGCAAGTATCTGAGCAGACAAGAGAGCGCTGGCAAGCGCAACGACGATAAAAAACGACGGCATCGACGGTAATGAAGTGCTGTTGGCACAGAGGGAATCTTCAACTGGGGCTTCGGATATGAGGTGTTGAGGTCGCTTTAGGAGTGTGCTTGGGTTTTGCGGCAGCGCAATGGGTCAAGCTTAGCCACCTTTCTTTGATACACATATATACATAGACTGCTGGGCATGCAACCCGCCGATCTGACCACCCGTTGCCTTTCCTGCTCATTTGAAGCCGTGATGCACCCAATCATGCGCATTCTCAACCAGACAGGCATCATCGTAAACTCATTCACCATAGAAAGTTGCTCAAGACCTCAAGAGTCAAGACACCCCATTTCTGTGGCGTCGCTGAGGTTTCTGCGAGAATCCTGCACGACCATTGGCAGGCAACAGATCTACCACAGCAACTGGTCGTCAAGCGAAGATCTTGGATGCGTCGCTTCGCTAGCAATTCAAGTTCAGGACGACTGATGGCTCCCCAGGGGACTGCCCTGCCAGAGAGCATCAGGCTGTGAGACTCGAGTTAATTCAGAAGTAGCGGCGTTGGCAGATCGTAGGAGTACCACGGCTTTTGAGCAGTAACTTGCCACAGCTTTGCAAATTGCTCATCCCTTATACACGCTTGACTGAAAAAAGTCAGACAAATATCCATTCGTCTTTTTCTTCAGTTCACCAACAAAATGTATGGATGCCATTTCAAATGGCTCATGCGAGTTGATCGCTTGATTCGAACCAGATAGGCGCTGGACCCTCAAAATACCCGCAGAGCAGCTATCAGGACCAGGTCACCACTCGCCATTCGCTCGCTGCGAAAAAGAATCCTCTTCGAACATGACCATGAACAGCTACTGCTCGTCATCTTCAGCGTCATGTACGCGTTTGCCATCGTCACGCAGGGAAACTACGGACAAGCTCTTCATGAGTTCCCGCCGTCCAAGCAACCCGAGTCTCCAAGCTGGTACGCGCTTCGCTACGAGTTCCAGGCGGACACTTTCGAGGCAACACTTGTGACGCTATTTGGCGTCGCGAATCTCGCGGGTTGGGACATGGTGATGGATGCGGCGCATGCCATGACGGGTTCGGACTGGACCTACGTCTTCTTCTTCAGCTACCGCATCACAATGAGCAACCTGCTGCTGCCGATCTTCGTCGGTTTCCTCGTGGAGGCGTTCGTGTCGAGTGCGAAGAACGTCGAGACGACGATCCAGACGTATGTGGAGGCTGGACATGCTCAGAAGGGTGGCGACGCGATGCCATACTCGAACCATCAGGTCGAGCACGACGAAGACGAGTTCCGCATGACGCTGCTCGAGTCGCGCAACCCTCGACTTCAGGAGGAGGACAGCGGGTCGAATGGTGCCGGACGGTACGGCACGGGTCTCGCTTCAGATGTGCCGCCGTCGCCTACATCGTCTGTGGACAACGACACCAGCGAAGTGCGCATCAAGTACGAGCGTCGCGGGTCGCTGGTGCATCAGCAAATGTTCGACGCCGTCAAGTTGTCGGACGTGAGTCGGCTGACGCTCATGGTGGAGAAGAAGGACGAGGAGATCGCGCAGCAGGAGGCGACGATGCGCAAGCTGGAGAGCAGCGTGCTCGCGATGCGCGCGCGGGTGTCTCAGTCGCAGCACATGCTGCTGACGTACGAGGCGAAGATCGAGGAGCTGAGCACGGCGCTGCGGCTCGCACAGGAGCAGGTTGAGCGCGCCGAGAAGGTTCAGCACCAGCAGCGCGCGCGCGAGCGCTGGTCGCTGCTGCATTCCTCGCTGCATATTGGTAGCAGCAGCAGTGGTGCCGCTGCTGATCTCGGCGAGGAGTCTGGCGTTGCGAGCGCGGACGGCAAGAAGAAGCTCGAGCGCACGTCCTCGTGGCGCATGTGGGGTTCCTGATGCAATGATGCAGTGATGATGTAGATTTCAGATCAAGTAGTTCGAATGCACGTGAATGTCACGACATGACAGGGCTCCATGTGCACGGAGCCCGACCGACTCGAGTTCACAGCGTTGTTCCTGATCGGAGCGATCGATCGATGGATCGCCTTGCCTCGAGGCTCGACCGTGGCCTTGCGGATTGTGGGTTGTGATCGGAAGTGCTGACGTGGTGCATTGAATGCATTACAGAGACCGGATCGACTCAGGAGACTGTCCACCTGTGCCGATCGTCGGTGATTGCAGTTGCTGCGCATTACGCAACGCTCGCTGCGCCATTGTCGACGACCAGCGAGCGCCACTTGATTGTTTCGCTTGAACCTTCGACGTCGACGTTGCGCTTCAGAGTTGCAGCGGTCGCGTGGCGTCCGTCCGTCCGTCGTCGACGCCAACTCTTGTCGCGCATTGCGCTCCGACATCCCACGGTGCCCAGCTCCGCCTCGACATCGTCTCTTTACAAGAACGAACGCTCGGCGCTGCTATGCAGAGCCATCCGACGCGCATCACATGGCCGCTCGGCCACGGCAGCGCGTCACGACTCGGCACTCCCTTGGCGCTGGGCAGCACCGCCTCCATGCCACCTCCCCATGGCAATAGCCAGCTCGGTTCTCATGCTGTTCAGCGTTTAACGCTTTCGATGCGGCATGCGTGTCATTCGTTCGAGGCTCATGTCGCGGCGTTCATCATCCTAGCCTTGGTGGTGGTTGATGGTGATACGACGCATCATGCAACGCTCGCGAGGCTTCGTGTCTCTGTCGGGGAATTCTGCTGCTGCTCATGGACACCGCGGCAAAGACGGCCGCCAAGCAGAAAATTCTGCACGCAGCCACGCACCTGGGTGACTGGAGCTATGATATGATTGATGCCCATCGCAGTGCGGCCGAATATTCGTCAGACCGCTCGCGCCAGCGGGATGAGAGGCTTCCTTCCTCGTGGGTGTCGACCGGAGAATGCATCCGATGGAGCCATCGGCTGGAAATTCCGAGTCGGAATGGAGCAGACACGCGAGGGTGGTCGATGAGGTGACTGCGGGCACACTCGCACCCGGCGGCACCTTCCCTTCCCCATGATGAGTCCTTGCAGACGATTGCGTGGGAAGCCTCGGGACTCTGCCGATCGACACTAGGAGCGTCATGAACGTCCGACTTGCTCGATCTATATTCACTCGGCTCTAGGCTAGACACACAGGCACAGGCTGCAGCATTCGGCAGGCGCTCTACTTCTAATAACTTAATGTAAAATGTGGGAATTCACATGCAAAGCGCTCAGCAGCACTCGACAAAGTCGGCGAGCTTGTGCGCGTTCGAGCACTCGAGCAGCAACGCGTGCGCAAACTCCTCGAGCATGCGGCAGCGCTGGTGCAGGTAGCTCAGCTCGAGGCGGTTGAACCAGCGGCTCTCGGCCTCGATGGGCGCCCACATCTCGAGCGACTGGCGGTACGCCGTCGAGCTGAGCCCGTTGACGAACCGCGCGATCTCCGAGAAGCGGCGCCACTTGCTCACGTACAGGCGGCTGTCCAGCTGCAGTTCAATGAGGTACTCGGCGTGGCGGTCGCCCGAGGACTTGGACTCGACGATGCGGAAGCTGCGGATCTGGATCTTGGCGGCGATGTGTCGGTGGGACGCCAGCGAGCGCAGCCACTCGTGGCGGCTGTTCTGGTAGGGCGTGTCGTATCCGCTGCGCAGCGGCTGGAAGGTGCGGCAGACCTCGAATGTGGCCGAGAGCTGGCGGTTGAGCAGCAGCTGCGGCCCCGCGGCCGACGACAGCGACGACATGGAGGCCGAGCTCGAGGGGAAGGTGGGCAGCGAGCGGCGGTCCGAGAAGAGCATGCCGTCGTTCGCGTCGTCGTTGAGCTCGTCGAACTCGTCAAAGTCCTCGAACCAGCCGAATCCGTCGTCGCAGTCGCGCTCCTCGTCGGGCGTGAGGCAGGTCGCGTCGGACGAGTGCGTGAGGCGGTCCTTCTCCATAGGTCGCAGCGCCACGTCAGCGGGCGTCGAGTAGACCTCGACGACGTCCGTGACCTCCTCCCTGCACACGGGGCACCTCGTGCTCTTCTGGATCCACCGCTTGATGCACTTGGCGTGCAGCAGGTGTCCGCATGCCGATAGCTGCGTGTCAACGTCGTCCATGAGGCACACGGGGCACGTGGCTCCGTCCAGGATGCCCACGCACTGCTTTCCTCGCATAATGTCTTCTGCCTTGGCTGCGATCGCCTGCTTCCTCAGCTCCGTCTCGGTGAGCTCCGCTGCTTCGCAAGCGTCCACCGCTCCATCCTCTCGCTCAAACGCCACGTCCTGCAGCGAAGCCGTGGCCAGCGCGTCACACAGGCGGTGCTCGGACGCGCTCGAGAGCATCAGCGGGCGGTCGCTGAGGCTCTTGCGCAGGTTCTGACGCCGCACGCCGCTCCTGCGCTTGGCCCTCGCGCCGCTGGACGCGCTCGACACCTGCGAATCCGACAGCTTGGCCGTCGTCTCGAGCGACGCCGAGTGGCCACGCGGGCGCCATAGCCAGCCCTGGCCCACGGTCTGGTACTGCTCCGGCACGTCGGCGGCGAGCATCTGCTTCAGGTCTCCAAGGCCCATGCGCTGTGCTCGAGCTCTGGGCGGCGAGTTCCCGACTGAGCTGCTCGCAGGCGCATCGAGCCGGCCGCCCGGCGGCGCGCGACCCATCCTTCTCGTTGCCGTGCGGTAGTGTACGGCTTCCGTACCGTAGGTGTATAAGTACTGTAAATGTCGGCCCGGCTATGGGAAAGAGTGGACTGTGGGGTAGGGGAGGGGAGAGATGGGGACGGTTGCAGGATAAGAGGCGCGTCGTGAGGTTGTTTGTATGGAACTGGGAGGGGTTGCGGGTTGAGAGCCGAGGCAGACGAGGCGACTTGGCGACGGCGAGCAGTCACTATAGAGGGAGGTCGGGAAATATCATAATACAACCTCACTCAATTCTTGTTGACGAGAAAATGGTGGTGGCGCGCTCCATGTGGATGGAGGTTTGCAGGCCAGCCGCTTTTCGCTATGCCCACGTTATGAGCCCCGCGACGTGCTTGCACTTGATTCATCGCTGCTGGCAATGGGTCTGTTGGCTCGTGGAGGAGAGCTGCGACACTGGAGAGCAATCCTGCAGGAAATGGCAGCCGTCGGGGGTGCTGCTGCGATGCAAGCGCAGCTTTTGCCGCGAAATTCACGAGCCGCGCTAGCAATCCAGGTGAAAACACGCTGGTTGGCGGCGCGTAGCTCACGCTGCCCCGCTTCAGGAGGAGGATCACCATATTGGGGATGCGAGCGCGCTTTGCGGCAGTCGCGCTGCTTGGCAACGCTTTACAAGTCTTGACAAAGACGCGTGACCCCCGCATGCAGGAATATCGGGGCGGCCATGCACAGCAAGTGCAAATGCCGCACGTGCAAACATCATCACAACCGACTCCAGTTCGATCTCTAAATCAAGCCGAGGTTTGCTCGACAACAACAACAACAACCTCGCGGCTTCGGCCACTGCGTCGCGATGAGTGTAGACACGTGGATTATGCTATGCCTTCTTCATCTGCAAGCCACTCGTACCCGTGCCAAAAATCCAAAATTGCCGGCGGCGGCGTAAAACTGCATGGCGAAATACGAGGCCTGGGTGCTGCGCGACGACCCACGACGCCACACCGATGCATGGTGCGATGCTTCACATGTTGCTGGAGAAGCGGCGACGCCGTGCGTGCGAGGGTGTCGCCATTGCATCGACTCGACCACCAACGATACAGCGGCGTCGGCGATGCGATGCGACGCGCGCCACAGCCACAGCCACAGCCACCACCACCACCTGGACAAACCGGCTCAAGCAGCCACGCGCAGCGACATGACCAACGTCTTGTCAGCAATCTCCTCCGCCTCTACGTGCTCTCGAGGAGCTCCGACGCGCAGCATAGCGATGGCGAGTAGGCATTTCATGGCAATTGTCCACCAACGTGGTCATGAACGTGTTGTCGGCAGTAGCATTGCCGCAGATATGGCCAGCCCCAAGTTGAAGACGCTCTTTGACGCATTCTCCCGTCGGAGCCCGACCGAGGACAACGTGAAGCTCCAGGAGGCGCACGTATAGAGAGAGAGAGAAAGAGAGAGAGAGCAACATGCATCGGGAAGCTCCGCAATGCACGACGCGACACACGACGACGGACGACGACGCATGCGCGAGGCTCGCCCGTCGCCAAGTAACCGCGCGCTTTGAACTGCAAGTCTCTGCACAAGAGCAAATCCCGACCACCTCAGACGAGTCGCCGTTCCGCCCACGGTGTCGGAACGCTGCGCCAAATCAGCGCTGTGCTCGTGGTCAAAGCAACAACACGCCAATGGAGACACGTCGGACGCCTCGTTTGCATGTTTGCACCTGCACTTGAACTCGTGAATTCTCCAAATCATGAACCTGCATCGCATCACTATCACAGGCTGTGCGATTGAGATGAGGATTTTTTTTGGGCTTTTTTTTCATCATCATGTCAATCTCATGTGAGGCCGAGGCCGGCATGAGTTTGCGGGCAAAGCGCCCGTGGTCGCATGGCAAATCCCGACACTGCCAGCAACGCGACTTTCCAGCACGTTGCGTATCCGGTGGCATCATTTGAGGCCAGCCGATCGACGCCTTCAACGTGGCGTCTTAGTCTCGTGGTTGAAGCACGTCGGGCATCTGGCGACATGAGACCATACCGCACCATGCGAGCAGCTACACGAGCAGCATGACCACAAGAAACTTGTCAAACTGCGTGTTCACATGAGCTGGCTGATGTACACGCCGCGGCAGCGCGAGTTCTCGAACGTCACGACGCGGAACGCCGGGTTAGCCTCGGCGATCTTGACCAGCCACTCCTTGCAGGCGCCACACGGAGCCAGCGGGTTGCGGTCGGCTGGAGTCGACGACTCGCGCAGTAGCGACTCGACCGACGACTCGTCGACCGAGAACGTGCGCGGCCGCTTGGGCTTGCGCGGCGACGTGTAGTTGGTATTGCGCCGCTTGCTGCTTCTCCGCGGGGACTCGCTCTTCTCGGCCCCATCTTCTCCCGCGTGCCTCTCATCATTTGGGGCTTCCTCGCTTGTCGGGTTGTGCTTCTCGGCGCTAGCGGCAGTGCTTGAACCGCATCCATGGGTGCCATCGCACCCGGCTTCCTCCTCTACGCCTGGCGCGTCGCTGGCTGTGATTGAACTTTTGCTTGGCGAGTGCAGCGGGATTAGCGGGAGATCGACGACCAGCGAACTGTCCGGCTCACCTCCGACCACCGCAGTTGCGCTCATCGAGGTAGAGGTAGAGACGGATGCACCGCCACCGAGGTTGAGCCCCAGCACGCCGATCATCTTGAGCGCGTGGCGCTGCAGAGTCGGGTCGCTCGCGAGCGCCGAGCCGATCGCATTCCGCTCGGCGCACAGCGAGCCCGTGGGCATCGACACTTCGCAGTTGACGCCACGGTGCACGACGATCGATTTGGCGCCTGTCCTCGCATCGGTCTTCTCCACGAGCAGCACGGCCAGCACTGGTTTGCGCGACTTTGCGCAGCCAGAAGCTGGCGACTTCGCCCTCGCCCTCCGCCGCCAGGAACTGGTCCCTGAAGATGCGCATCTCCTTGACCAGCGTTTGCGTTAGCGCGTCGGCCTTGGCGACCGGCACACATGGGGACGCCTCAATGTTCTCGAACGAGTGGAAGTCCACGTCCGCCATGCTCAGCTTGCGCTCGTGCCAGAAGGTCTTGAGCTGCCAGATGTGAAGGTACGACGGCGTGTACATGCGCAGCGAGGCGTTGAGTGCGCTCAGGCGAGCCGGCGGGCCGTCTGCATACGCGATCGTCACGTGGAAGTGAGCCTTCCAGGCGTCTCCGCACTTGTCAACAATCTTCTCTCGGCGCGCCTCGAGTCGCGGCCGCAGCTCGCGCACCATGAACTGCACATTGTCGTCGAAGCGGAAGATGTTGGAGCCCGAGTGCACCTGCACGACCTCCATGCGCGGGTAGTACTGGCGCACGAACAGCGAGATGAGCTGCGCTGTGACCTCGGTCGAGTTGCCGTTGACCGCGTGCTGCGCGTTGCGCGGGATGCCTGCGCCGCTGATGAGGTACACGATCTGCTTGCTGCCCTGCGACTTGAACTCCTCTAGCACGTGCTCCCACTTGGGCAGCAGCACTGCCACAAGCGGAAGTAGACGGCCGTGATGGCCACGCGGTCCCAGTGGGTCTCAATCTGCTTCATGGTCTCGCTCTCGCCTTCATCACGCCACACAGCACCAATCAATCCGTGTTAGTCCACACCTGCATCCTCACAGGTCACTCAACAAGCAGCATCATCGCCCGAACCGCGCAGCTGGAACTGGTCGAGGTGCTCGATCTCGATCGGCGCGTCCTGCAGGTTGAAGCCGATGGGGCACTCGGTGTCGTTGCAGCGCACCTTCCACCTCGCTCGGCGGTGTCCGTCTGGCTGGTCGCTCGAGATATCCAGCAGGCTCGGCTGCAGCCCTGCCTGGCGCACAGCACGGAGCTCCGGGCTGCTGCCTGCCTGCGTCTTCTCCACCTGCGTCATTGGCGCGGCCGCGTGCGTGGCCTCATCAGCCTCGTGCAGCGCCTGCATTTTCGCCATGATCTGCTGGCTGATGGGCTGGAAGAGGCTGAACTTGGGCCTGGCGAGCACGCGGGAAGGCGCATGGGCGGCTGGCGGCTGCGGGTGGAGCCACGAGAGCTCCACGACGAGGTCCGAGTGCGAGATGTTGTGCACCAGGAACTCCATTGCGCGACTGCTGATGGGGGACCAAATGAGCTCTTCGCATTCAAAAATGCAAAGTGGCGTCGAGTTGTGTGTTGTAGATTTGTGATTTTTACGAAATGTATACAAAGCGCGAGTGGGAGGGAGGCGAAGTGGCGATTTGGGAGAAAGGAGGATTTGGACGGATGGCCAATCAGGGAGCGACCGAGATTCACAAGATACTTTTCGACGACGCACACGTCACCTCGATGGCACCTGCGGACATTGCGTGCTGCTGGAGGAAGCAGATCGCTTCATGCGATGGCTTTGTGATCGAGCTGCCCTACAAGCGAAGGTGTTGCAAAAATTGCTAGTCAAAGTCTGAAATTGTGGTAGCAAGGTCGAAGAGACAAGAGGTAGGAACAAACCGTGTTCCCACCATCACATCAACCATCACAACAACGCGCAACCTCGACCTCGGTGGTCTTTGCTACGCGCGAGACACCTCGGGGTGCGAGTCTGCTTGGCGAGCTGACCACGGAGCCTTTTTCTTGTTGGCCACTTTGGTGACGGCGGCTTCGCATGCTCATGATGCGAAGGGAAAGTGCCTCCAGTCGCGAGTCAGTGTCCGCGGTCACCTCATCGATCACCCATGCGTATCTGCTCCATTTCGTCGATCTTGGGATCGATGGTTAATTTACCGGTCGACATCCATCATCGTGTCGACAGTCGAGCTACTGTAGCGCCATCACCTTGCTCGCCTCTCATCCCGCTGGCGCGAGCGGTCTGACGAATATTCGGCCGTACTGCGATGGGCATCAATCATATCATGGCTCCAGTCACCCAGGTGCGTGGCTGCGTGCGGAATTTTCTGCTTGGCGGCCGTCTTTGCCGCGGTGTCCATGAGCAGCAGCAGAATTCCCCGACAGAGACACGAAGCCTCGCGAGCGTTGCATGATGCGTCGTATCATCAGCCACCACCAAGGCTAGGATGATGAACGTCGCGACATGAGCTTGAGCGAATGCCACGCATGCCGCATCGAAAGCGTTAAACGCTGAACAGCATGAGAGCCGAGCTGGCTATTGCCATGGAGGCGGTGCAGCCCAGCGCCATGGAGTGCCGAGTCGTGACGCGCTGCCGTGGCCGAGCGGCCATGTGATGCGCGTCGGATGGCTCTGCATAGCAGCGCCGAGCGTTCGTTCTTGTAAAGAGACGACGTCGAGGCGGAGCTGGGCACCGTGGGATGTCGGAGCGCAATGCGCGACAAGAGTTGGCGTCGACGACGGACGGACAGACGCAACGTGACCGCTGCAACTCTGAAGCGCAACGTCGAAGGTTCAAGCGAACAATCAAGTAGCGCTCGCTGGTCGTCGACAATGGCGCAGTGAGCGTTGCGTAATGCGCAGCAACTGCAATCACCGACGATCGGCACAGGTGGACGGTCTCCTGAGTCGATCCGGTCTCTGCAATACATTCAATGCACCACGTCAGCACTTCCAATCTCAACCCACAATCCGCAAGGCCACGGTCGAGCCTCGAGGCAAGGCGATCCATCGATCGATCGCTCCGATCAGGAACAACGCTGTGAACTCGAGTCGGTCGGGCTCCGTGCACATGGAGCCTTGTCATGTCGTGTCATTCACGTGCATTCGAACTACTTGATCTGGAATCTACATCATCATCATTGCATCAGGAACCCCACATGCGCCACGAGGACGTGCGCTCGAGCTTCTTCTTGCCGTCCGCGCTCGCAACGCCAGACTCCTCGCCGAGATCAGCAGCGGCACCACTGCTGCTGCTACCAATGTGCAGCGAGGAATGCAGCAGCGACCAGCGCTCGCGCGCGCGCTGCTGGTGCTGAACCTTCTCGGCGCGCTCGACCTGCTCCTGTGCGAGCCGCAGCGCCGTGCTCAGCTCCTCGATCTTCGCCTCGTACGTCAGCAGCATGTGCTGCGACTGCGACACCCGCGCGCGCATCGCGAGCACGCTGCTCTCCAGCTTGCGCATCGTCGCCTCCTGCTGCGCGATCTCCTCATCCTTCTTCTCCACCATGAGCGTCAGCCGACTCACGTCCGACAACTTGACGGCGTCGAACATTTGCTGATGCACCAGCGACCCGCGACGCTCGTACTTGATGCGCACTTCGCTGGTGTCGTTGTCCACAGACGATGTAGGCGACGGCGGTACATCTGAAGTGAGACCCGTGCCGTACCGTCCGGCGCCATTCGACCCGCTGTCCTCGTCCTGAAGTCGAGGGTTGCGCGACTCGAGCAGCGTCATGCGGAACTCGTCTTCGTCGTGCTCGACCTGATGGTTCGAGAACGGCATCGCGTCGCCACCCTTCTGAGCATGTCCGGCCTCCACATACGTCTGGATCGTCGTCTCGACGCTCTTCGCGCTCGACACAAACGCCTCCACGAGGAAACCGACGAAGATCGGCAGCAGCAGGTTGCTCATTGTGATGCGGTAGCTGAAGAAGAAGACGTAGGTCCAATCCGAACCCGTCATGGCATGGGCCGCATCCATCACCATGTCCCAACCCGCGAGATTCGCGACGCCGAACAGCGTCACAAGCGTTGCCTCGAACGTGTCCGCCTGGAACTCGTAGCGAAGCGCGTACCAGCTTGGAGACTCGGGTTGCTTGGACGGTGGGAACTCATGAAGAGCTTGTCCGTAGTTTCCCTGCGTGACGATGGCAAACGCGTACATGACGCTGAAGATGACGAGCAGTAGCTGCATGAGGAGCGGCATTACCATCTTCATTGTGTACAGGATTTCGTGGAACGGCGGGAACAGGTTCAGCAGCTTGAGGAATCGCAGCGATCGGATTGCGAGCGCGAGGTCGTACAGCACGAGCGAGATGCTCGGAGGGTCATCCAGAGTTGTGAACACGTAGAAAACCCAGCCGACGATGACAATGCTGAGATCAAGCTTGCAGAACGGACGAACGAAAAACTCGGACGACCCAAATGCAAACATCTTGACTGCAACCTCCAGGGTGAACAGAATCAGCAGGAAGAAACCAAGCAGGCGCCATGACTTGTTGACGGAAAATGCAAGCTCGATGTTGTTGACTTGCACGGCTTGCACGACCGACAAGCAGATCAACCCGCCCACAACCAGTTCTGCGAGCACGACGCGGTATTTCTTGAATAGAATGACCTCGTACAGAAGTGTGTTGCGGACCTGCGCTCGGAAGCGGCGGAATGCATGGCGCTGGCGGGCGTTGCAGAACCATCGCATCAAACTGTTCGAAATCAACGAATGGCGCTCCACTTTGACGCTCAGCAGCGAACACAGCTGATAGAAATCACTCAAGTCCAAGAACCCGATGTGCTCAATGTCAACCGTGTTGAACACGAGTGTTGCGTCCGTGTCAGTCCACTTCGGCTTGAGGTACTCGCAGACGGCAATCCACGTGTCCAACGAGATCTGGCGCTTATGGATTGGGGCGACAAGATTGGTCGAGCTGGCTCCAAACGATGTCAGCTTGTCGGCGGTACCCGCAGCAAAATAGCGTGACGATCCACGTCTACTAGCAGCACTCAGCATCGGAGCAGGTCTTCGAGGCAATAGTGCAGGATCGTCAACACTCTCGATTTCGCCGCTGCCACCTCCAAATTCGACGTCCTGGGCAAGAATGTCGAATGCAGCGTAAAGAGCAGCCTTGCGCTTCTGCAGACGCTTGTAAAGCATGCTCTCCGTGTGCTTCTTGTATGACTTGTACGACACGGCAATCGTCAACTTCAGTAGGAACATGTTCGTCAAAAGCACGAAGATGATGAAGAAGACTGCGCTCCAGTGCGTCATTGTGTAGTACGGATACATACTCTTGGCCATGTACGGCATGCAGTTGTGGATCAGCAGCATTGTGTACATTGACGACGAGACCGAATTGAAGTACGTCGCTGACGGATCCGTGCTTGTGTCCGAGAAGAGAAGATATCCAACGAGACCAAAGAAGGCGACGAAGCAGAAACTCAGCATCAAGACGATCAACACCTCGCGCAGAGCATGCAAACAACTGCTGAAGATGATTCGAATGTTGCGGCCACGCGTGATGAAGAAGAATGGACGCAACGCCCGTGAGAATCGGTACGGATTGATCACCGGGAAGAGCAGGTTGGTCGCCAAGTCCAATATGGTAATCGCAAGCAAGATCGTCCGCACCACTGCCCACGGTTGACGCGAGACGTACTTGCGCTGCGTCTCGACGGAACTCATGTACCAACGAATGAACAGATCGATGCCAAAGATGCAGAGACAGACGATGTCGACGAGCAGGTATTCGTTCTGGTTGCCCGCAGTCTCGAAGAACGCCAGCGTGCACATGATGGCGACCACCAAAATATACATGACGCGGTACGATTCAGAGTGGAAGAGCTCATTGAGGAAAAGCGCAGTGCGGTCCAGTCGGTAGCCAATCTTGCGGCCGTGGACGCCGTCGCGGATGAACGCGGCCGCAATCAGGTACTTGTCCTCTTCAAGGGAAGACCCGTACTCTGCCGCGCCAACGATCGGGTCTTCGCTGCTGGCACTTTCATCTTCGTGGCCCTCCCCAATATGGAACAAATGCAGCGGGTTGTGGCTGTGATGGTGCTGGCTGGGCGTGGGTCCCTTGTCGGCGTCAGCTCCCTCTGGCTGCACGTCGAGGTGGTAGGTCGGGATGCCCGATCCGAGGCGGTGCTTCTGCTCCTGCTGCAGCTGCTGGCGGTGGCGCATGAACTCGTTCTGCACCTCGCTGGCCATGTGCTTGGCCGTGCTGTTGTCGTCGTTGATGTCCGTCAGGCGCTTCCACTTCTTCTGGTTGTCGAGCACCGACGAGTCGAGCCCCACGCGCACGCGGCCGGCCACGCGCGGCGTGGACCCAGTCACAGACGGCGCCTCATCCGCCGACGACGCCGCGGAGCCCGCCTGCATGAGCGGCGTGCGCTCGGCGTCGCTCATGGCGCTGCACTTTCTCGCGCGGGGTTTCCCTTTTGGCTCTCCTGGGGGCTACAGAACGAGCTGCGACTCGCGCTTTGTCACGCAGCGGCCGCGAGTGTAACGCGCCACGTCGGCGGCAGTTGCTGGGGCTGGCGAGCGCTGGCGGCGGCGGGAGCGACGCGTAGCCCACCGACACCTGGAGCCGTCACTAGGCGCTTGATCGGAATGTGACTGGCGGGATGGCGCGGCAGTGGACGTGCGTCGCGTGGTCCACACGAGGTTTCCCAGCTGTCCGAAATCAGCGTTTCTGATTGGTCAAAAGCGGGATTCAGAGCCGGTTTCATTCGTCTAAAAGCCACACATGATGGCTGCGCGCCGTTACATCCGGTTGCACTGTACACTGCAACGCCACGTAGGGCGGAAGATCCGACGCTGGTCATTCTCAAGGTGGCCAAGTGGGGAGCAAGCGCGCGCTCTATGGAGGTTTGCGCGACGCTAACGCGCCCGGAAGCTAATGGCGCGCGTGGGTGAAGCCGAGGTGTATGCGCAGTCGCTTTCGCGCGGCCGGGGGAGGCCGGGGGGAATCCGCGACGCGCGAGGGGATGGAAATTTTTTGGCGTGTTCACAGCCGAGACGAGGTGCGGATTGCTCGGCACCAAGATGCGCCTGTGAGAAGCTTCTAGAGCGAGTAGAGGGTCGAGTGGGAAGCTTCTAGAGCGAGTGGTGAGAGGTGGGAGGACTCTTCCCATCGCGTTCCTCCCATCGTTTATCACGCCCGCTTCCACCACACGAGGCGGCGGCGGCGCTCGGTCGCGGCTTGCGCGAACACGAGCCGCGCGACGGCCTCCTCGCCGAGAAGGGATGCGGCGGCGGCCTCTTGGCGGTGGAAAGCGCTGAGGAACGCCAGCTTGCAGGCCAGCGGGAGTGCGGACGCGCCGAGCAGCTCGTCCTGGTGAGAGAACTCGAGAGAGGAGCACAGCTCCATGTAGTCCTCGTTGGACGCCTGTGGGTGAGGCGCTGGCAGCTCGAGCACTCGAAGCTGCTTGTTGACGGTCAGAGCCTGCGAGAGCTCTTCCACACCTTGGATGCCGAGGTGGGACTGGCCGAGACGCAGCTCCTCGAGCACTGGGAGGGGATATGGACCGCTCAGAATCGACGCCAGTCGACCTGCGGTCGTGAAGCCCACAGGGTTGCAGCGGATGTTGAGCGAGCGCAGCGAGAGCCGAAGAGGGCCTTCTAAGGCTTGACACAGCGGCTCCCAGTTGATCAAGCGAATGCCGTCCAGATTCAGGTGCTCTAGACGAGGGCAACTCGCAAGGATTGTGGCCAGGTCGTTTGTGGTCAGTCCTGGAGTTCGGGTGGCAGCCAGCGAGCGAAGCCTGCCACCGATGCGCTCGACAAGAGCACGTACAGCATCTGCTGTTGTTTCGCTCGCAGTCATCTCGCTCACTTCGAGTGCAGTCACACATGCACTTCGGCGCTGGAATACCTCAGCGTTGCTAGCATCTTCAGTGTTCTCGAACGTCACCGCAGAGATCGGTGCACACGCGAATCCATATCCAGGGAGAATGATAATTACCCACTTGTTTTCGAGTACACCGAGTGCTTCGAGGATCACGTCGTCATCTACTGCATCGCTGTAAAACTTGTCATCCATCTTTGCTTCAGGTTTTGCAAACAGGTTTCTTCCTGGCTCTGACAATCTGCACATTCGCGACGGAGCGAGCTGGTACTCGGGGCTGATAGTAGCGATTGGCAGCTCCAGTGCCGCACTGAAAGTCTCGACGTCGCGGGGGTAGATTGGGTTTCCCGACAGGTCGATCCGGTCAAGAGGAGGTCGCACACTCCCAGTCTCGAAGTCCACAGCGTTCAAGCTCATACCAAGAGCAAACCACAGCCACGCCATCCTGCGTTCGTCTGGATCGACGACCGACACTGTGTGTGCTAGGCAAAGCTCGCGGATGGAAGATGAGGGGTGGTGAAGGGCTGAGCAGACGACTCCAATCTGCTTGAAGCTGAGCGAGTTGTAGGCGAGCGAGAGACCACGGACTCTTCCGAAGCTGTCTGAGCCGCTGCTACGAGACGAAGGTAGACCCGTGATGCCCGCAACGGCGCGAATGAGAATCCGGAACGCAGCCAACGACTTGTCCGTCAGGCTTCGCACCATGACATTGTCGAGAATGAGCCAGTCGAGCGGGCGTTCCACCGAAGAGATGACCCCCGCCAGGATCTTCATGCCCATGTCGTCCAGCCCGTTCGAGTCGAGATCAAGCCTCGAAACCCAGAAGGCGGGCTCGCCACGAGAATCTCCGTTCGTGGCGCGGGGACTCAACACCAGTCGCAGCCTCTCGATCGAGGACGCCGACAAATTGCAGCGGTGCAGCCTCAGCGTCACCGGGACGCTCCTCTTGCTCTCTCCACGGCCTTGACGCTGCCATTCAGCGATCGTCTCGGCGAGTCGAGCCGTGAATGTCACGCGGGACAAGTCGAGAACGATGTGCGGGAACTCTGGGGCCTCTGTGTGGAGCGCGTGCGCGTGAGCCAGCGGCCGCTCGCCCACCAGCAGCTTGCGGAACCTCAGGTGCTCCAGCACCATCTTCCAGAACGCGCGCTTGGCCATCGGAAACCCATCGAGCGCGTGCGAGGCGCGCTCCAGCGCCGCTGCGGCGTCCAACGCGCGGCGGACTCGCGACAAGAAGACGCTCTCGTCGCCCCCGCGAAGCGCCGAGAGCCGCAGCACCAGCGACAGCGCCGGCGCCTCGCGCGGACACAGCAGTGCGTCGTGTGGCTCCACGGCCAGCAGTCCGTCGAGCGCGTGCGAGCGCACGACTTGGTCGGCGGCGGCGATGGCGGCGGCTTCCATTTTGCGCGGAAGCTTTTGGCGATCTGTCTGACCCCCGATGCGGTGATTGGCTGAATGCGCGGGGTGGGATGTGCTGGTGATGTTGAAGCGAGCGAGTAGGAACTGGAGCGGCAGTGTCGTTGGACTTGCTGTTGCTGTGTTTGTCGAGGTGGTTTGAGAGCGGCGTCGTGATGCCATCGCACTATGGGCCGGATCAAGACTTGAAACGAGTCATAGATTCTTGAACGGTGCTCTCGAGATGCAAGGCGCTCAAAGCGAATGCATTGGGAACGAAGAGAGACTGACAGCAAGCTAGGTATGGACATTGACATCGGTGATGACGCCACAAACAGAAGATTTGGCTGCTGAGTGAATCGCCAGCACATTATCAATCCATGAGAAGATCGCAACGATGCCATTTCATCTGCTCCGGGCCACCTAAAGCTCCGTCCGACCTCGGCTCTCTGCCTGCAGCGACAGAATGCCGACCGCACCGAAGACTCGCAATCGATTTGACTGCAACAAGTGGTATCGAGGTTTGAAGCAGTGAAATTCTCACGACTGCTGCATCCACTCCCTAGTGCAAATTCGAAATTCAACGCAGCGAATTCTCTCCTGTCGTTGGCGCACACAAGATCTCAGAAAGTGTAAAAGTCGGATGAGCAGCAGCATCTCGTGTCGAGTCCGATCTGGCTGCCCTCAACAAATTCTCACCTCTTCGTAGTTGACAATTTCTTCGATCAAGCTTCCAACACCTGCATCATAGTTTCCAAAGGCATAAGGATTGATCCAAGAAAGAAAGAAATGATGCGGTCGCACAGGAAACTCCATGCCCATGCCGACGTTGACGAAGAGGACTGGACATTTGATCGTCATGCAGAGGTGCATCTCACAACCGTACACTCCACCCATGTGTTCCCAGCATCATGCAGAAGTGCAGATTGTGTTTGGACGATCAGGATTGGTCGACAACAACAATCCTAGATCGTTGATTGGTCAGAAATTCTTCAAGAGCTCTTTCATTGGACGAAATGGAACATTGAAGAGGGATCACCTCGCTGTTATGACTGTGACGTACGTGTGCCGAGGGGATCTGCTGCTGCACAGGCGGCAGCTCATTGCTCAATTCGCGGCCTCGAGGCGACTCCAGCTCTCCACAACAGCTCTAACACCCTCCAGAATCACCATGAGTGAGCCTCGTCGCATGCCTCCGCGCTCCACTCGCGGTCCTGAGCAGCTGGAGCGTCGGTGCGAGCTTGTGTCATTCCAGAGTTTGGCGATGTTGAAGCTGACTTTTGCTGCTTGTGCGTCGAGAGCAGTGAGGCCGAGTGTCTCGAGTACGTGAAGGCCAGGGCGACACAAGGAGATCCGCAGTCGGTCCTCAAGTTCTTCGACGAGTTCGCGTACGCCAACTGGATGATGAACGTGGGCGACGTCAAGGGCCCGATCGTGGACGCTGAGATCACCAAGTCCAAGCCTCAGGTCGGCTCATGAAGCAGTTGCACATGATAAAATAAGTCAGCCATGGGACTAACTCGCTCGCTGGGAACAGGTTATGGTCGAGATTGGAGGATTCTGCGGCTACAGTGCTGTCCGGTTCGCGAGCAAGCTACGCGAGGTCTCGGGGCCGTCGGCGCATTACTACTCGTTCGAGTACAGCCCCGTATTTGCCGGCATCGCTACAGAGGTAAGAGCAGTGAATTTTGTTTCCAGCGCCATTCGACCGCTATCCATGCTAATGCACTGTGCTTTGGTGGCTGCCAGATGATCAAGCTCGCGGGGCTAGAAGACGCAGTGACCATTACTGTTGGCGCATTCGAGTCCACCTACACAAAGCTACGCGAGACGCTCGGCGTCAACCACATCGATGTAGGCTATGTGTTGCATGTGCATACTTGTTGGACAGGGCTCTCATCGACTGCTGTGAAGGCTCTTTTCATCGATCATCACAAGGACCTGTATCTGAGTGATCTGAAGCTCGTCGAGAAGGCTGGCCTGCTGCGACCGGTGCGCTTTTTCCCCGTTTTCATGGCCGTGCTCGGATCTCACCATACGCTGACGTCACTTTGAGCAGGGCTCTGTCGTCATTGCCGACAACGTGGTCATTCCCGGAGCCCCAGGCTACCTCGAATACGTTCGCTCCCATCCACGCTTCACATCTGTGTTTCATGAGTCGCTGCTCGAATACACAGACGAGAAAGATGGCGTCGAGATCTCTGTCTACGCCTAGGATACTCGTTGAAGATCGTAGTGCTCGGCAGACCAGTCCACAACTGATGTATAGCGAGTAGAACTGATTGCCAATCACGAGTTCTAATCAGACCTCGAGAATCGATTAGCAACACGCTCATGCTCGCTTTGGCTTGTTCGTTGGTTATCTCAAAAGCTCAACATGCTTGATTCATGCGGTGGATATACTGCAGCTACTTGTGGCACGCACATCTTCACGAGCCCTAAACATTTAGTCAGCCAGACGAACAGAGATCTCGATTCCATCCTTCACATCCTCGCGGTACTCCATGTGCGACTCGATGAGCTTGGACGAGAATTTCGGGTGCGTTCGCACGTACTCCAAGTACCCATCAGGGTCCCTCATGAGCACGTTGTCGGCGATGACGACGGAGCCCTGTTTCAAGCGCACCACACACAATCAGCGCGAGCGTTCAAAGGCAGATCACGTCGAGAAGCACATCATACCTTGCGGAGCCACCCGCCTTCTTCTACGCGCTTGAGGTCAGGGAGATATTCGGAGCTTCGATGGTCAATGAAGAGCGTCTAGGAAGACAAAGCAATCGTGTCAGTGATAGAAGAAGGCGATTAGAAGAGCATCTAACTGCAGCGTACGTCAAGGTGGTCGACCTTCAGCTCGCGCAACTTGGTGTAGGTCTCCTCAAAGGGACCTACAATGAAGGTGACGATGTCACTGAGCCCAGCGAACGCGACCATCTACAATAAAGCAGCTGTAAGCGATCAATAATCTGTGCGCTCTGTGCTTGCGAACTGACCTGGGAAGCGATGTCGGCGAATCCCGGTCCGATCTCGAACGAATAGTAGCGCACGTCGGGTCCTGACAAGTCGCGAATCTTGCTGGCAAAGCGCACAGCAGAGTACCCGGCAAGGGCTCCGATCTCAGCCATGATCTGCGTGGAAGGATGATCAGTATGCCCCTCGCTGCAGCTTCGAGCAATGGGTGGTAGCGGCGTTAGCAGATACCTTGGGGCGGATCGACTCAAGCTCCTTGTCGACAATGTCGCCCTTGGCGTCGCCAATGTTCATGAGAAAGTTGGCGCGCGAGAAGTCGTCGATCGCGTGCCACACGGAGCTCGCGTCGCCTTCCGTTGCGTGAGACCGCACATAGTCCAGGCACTCCCAACACCTAATAGCGATGACAATGCCAATGCAGGTCAGCCAAGTGAAGCTCCCGAGGAAAAAAAAAAATGACACATGAAAAAATCCGCACCGCTTCTCGAATGACTGCTGACGTGGAGATGCCATTGCGCTGGTTCGAAGCTGGTAGTTTGCTGGGAGCTTGGGAAAATCGAGAGTGCCTAGAGGAGTGGCAATGCACCGAGCAGACCGATCTCATGGACCCGAGCAAGGCGCGTATACGTCACTGGTCAGGTGTTGACGCGCTTCCCGAGAGTGTTGTCCAAACTTCAACCAGAACGATGGAAGAGCGGTGAAAGCCACATCTACAATGATGAGTGTGAATTCCTTGTTGTGCTTTACTGCACTGAGGTGGCTGGAAAGCATGGCACATGGCCCCCAAACCGTGAAAGTTCCCCACAATCCTCTGCATCAGAGGGCCAAAATCAAAAATCAACGACGGCTCGCGTTTAGTTAGAGAACGCTTCGCCTCCAAACTGCACTTGGCTCTTCACGACTGTACTCGGCTCTCAGAGAGTCGAGACATCGATCTCCTTACTCGTCGTGCCTGCAACGAGGATTGGGTCCACTGGAAAGCTACGGCCACCTAGGTGCTCCGCCAGAAACTTCTCCACGCGTGACGTGAAGTCAAGCCTGTTTGGCGGATGTGCGAATCCGTGGCCCTCGTCCGGGTAGAGGACGTACGTGACAGGGTGCTTGTTCTCGTGCAGCTTTTTGGCAATCTGGTCCGCCTCTGCTTGCTTGACGCGAGGGTCGTTGGCACCTTGTCCGATGAGCAGTGGCCTACAGATCTTGTCAGCGTGGTAGAGTGGCGAGATGCGTTGGTTGAGCTCGTCATCATTCTCGACATCGCCCACGCGAAGAAGAAGCATCTTGCGCATCGTCTCCGGATGCTTGCCAGAAACGTTTTAGCATGCGACGGACCAACGATGTCAACACCACATGCGTAAATCTCGGGTGTGAAAGCAAGCCCCGCTAGTGTGGCATACCCGCTGTAGCTTGCATCGTAGATTGCGACTCGGTCTTTGTCGACAAGGCCCTCATCAATGAGCCACTGGACAGAATCAGTGAGATCTTGCTGCATGGTGGCGCCCCACTGTTGATCACCGAGGTTGGTCCATTGCTTGCCGTAGCCTGTCGAGCCGCGGTAGTTGACTGAGAGACACCCGTATCCACGGTTTCCAAAGAATTGGTGCTCAGGGCTGTATTCCCAGAAATCACGGTGCCACAGTCCACCATGAACGTTCAGCTCAAAAGGTAAATTTTGAGCAGGGATACCGACCGGCAGAGTGAGGAATACTACCATGTCGTAGCCGTCGAAAGTCTTGATGACACGCGGCTGCATAGGAGTGAGCTGATACTTGGCAAGTGCTGGTAGAGAGTCGAAGAGGAGTGAGCGCTGCTTGGTCGTCCGATCATAGACACAGTACTTGTATGATGCGTCTGAAGGCTTGTCAACCGCGATCCAAACGTTGTCGTCATCGCTAGTGCTCATACGACCAAATGCCCCTTGACTAGTAGATCGATGTCTTCACACAATTCCTCGTCGAGAACATGCATGCGTGGGGAGTCGTAATTGAAGGCACACTACTCTGGCGTCCGCTTGGTCTCGTTAAATGACACTCCCCATACTCCGATGTCGCACTTTGGGTCAGAAGCAAGAAGCTGCAACTCATTACCGTCTTCAGCAGAAATAACCAGGAATCGACTTGTGTTACAGTCTCTCTACTGTGCTCCATCCGAGTTGCCATGCGCAATCGAAGACTCGTCGTAGACTCCCGCTCCATCGTTGGTAAACCCGTGAATGTTACCAATTTCTCCGTGGGCCAGGTTGCGACCACCTTCCACTTGGACGCGTCGGTTTCGCCAGCTTGACCAATGTGCAGATCGATACTTCCGTCCATAGGGTTCATCGAGGCTCCACCTTGCACATCGAAATCGTTGGTGACATACCACTCAGCGATATTCCCAGGGTTCTCCACATCGGTGATGACCTCACCCGTAGAAATGTTGATACGCACAACGTCAAACAGGCGTGGATCACGGTGATTGAGTGAAAGAAGCACCACCTCTGGGAACGCCACACTTGTTTTGATAGTGTCGTAGGACACCTTGACGTTCTCGAACGGCGTCAAATCGCGCACACTCAAGTTCCTGACCTCGATCACTCCGCCTTCCCGGTCCTCAATCTCGAACCGGCCACGAATTAGTGGAAGTTTTCGTCGCCGCCCTTATCTTGAATGTACAACACACGGCGTGGATTCACACTCCTGGCCCACGTGAAGAACCTCCGCGGCCGCTCCCGCTAGTCCGTGAGCTTGACCGCCGCCGGCGCCAGAGGTGCTTGCTGACTGGGATCTTGGCTTGGCTTGGGCACCTCCCCGCCGGCAACTGGAGTGGGCTTCAAAAAGATGTTGATGACGCCCTCAAAGTCGGCGAGGTAGGCATAGTATCGGGCGACAGGCGTGGCATGTGCTTGTCTGGGTTGCCGAAGAGCACGCCGAGTGGCACTTCGGGTGGGAGCTCGTTACCGGACTGGGACGTCGTCATGGAGCTGAAAAAAAAAATAACTGGAGTGGTGCGTAGGAAGTGGTGAATTGCGGAATGAAATCGCTTGTTGCAGTTTTGAGCCGAAGCCTTCGCGGTTATGGACAAGCAGCCGGCTGATGAGCAACAGGTGGAGTGCTGAGGTGGTGAGACGAAGATGGATTGCGAGGATTTACAAAGCGTTTCTGTACCAGCATTCCTGTGTATACGTGAATTTGTCATGGCCGTGATGCGCAGAATCTGCAAATCATGACCATCAAAATATGATGGAAATGATCCTTCGTGGTATGTCTTGCAACTCGTGGTACTGTACATCTAGCAGCTGAACCAGCGGTTCTTGCTTCCATCTGCTCCTCCCCAGTTACCTTGTGCCAGAACTTCTTTTTGTTCTGGTGGGTGTTGGTCTGCGGCTCCTTGGGCAACAAACAACAAGGCTTTTGGAGCTAGAAAAACTTTCTCCTATTTTTCGGTGACGGAAGGTCCCGTTCGCTTTGATGCTCCTAACAGAGGTACTGAAGCAGATGCTCCTAGTGGAGCCAACGACAACGACCCATCCAACTTACTCAAGCTATACGCAATCGGCCGTGGGGCAAATTTTGCAACATGGAGACTCGCAGCGGATCCAGTTGCTGGTTGATGCTTCAGTGGAGACAGACGCTGGTTTGGCGGGGTCCGCCCGCGAGATCGCCGCTTCGTTAATTTGGTTTTCAGAGAATATACTCTTTTGCCCAATGTGTGGTCGGGCACAAGGTCGTTTGGTTGACCAGATAACTGGAGTTGCAGCCGCTCTTCCTCGTCTTGAACAAACTCGCGTTGCTCATCGCTAGGTCCTGCCAGAAGAAAGGACGCGCGTTTATTGCTTCCTCCATTACCGTTCCAAGCTTTGCTGCTCAGAACAGTCAGTAGGTGCTGAAAAGACTCCACTTCGGTGTCTATGTTGTCGATCTCACTTTGTGTCGATGTCCTTCCAGTGGGTAAGTCGCTAGCGAGACCGACATCTGTTTTATCTTGCGCTTGAGCTGCCTGATGACTATGCTTTATGCGCTGTAGGAAGTGCTCCCTCGTTTCCGTAGCGTAACGCGACACCCCAGGTACCTGCACAGTCAACCGGCTTGATGAAGAGCTGGAACCTGCAAATGACTCTGCGAATGCGTTGAAGCGGTCGATAAAATAGTCAACAGCTTGCATTGCGCGGGACGGTTCTGTCTTTTGACCCGAACGCATCACAGAGATCGAAAAAATCGTCTTCGATGTCCTTGCGACCACAGATATATAAAAGGATAGTAGATTTTGCTGTGTCTCGCTATCCCTGTGGGCTGAAGCGCAGTTATCAGCAAGCGAACGGGCTTTCAGAATATCTGGTGGGTATAGAACAATTCTCTGACAAGTGCTTTCACCAACCAGTGGTGAGTTAAAGCCTTCATCATCAGATTTCCTCGACAACTCATTGCTGCGCATCGACCTCCACGTGTAGTCAGTTGAGCTCGGGACTCGAGTGTTTGTCGAAACATACATGTCAGCGTTACCTGAAATGATGTGTAGTGTAAGGGTTATAATTGATCCCACGCGATCGTCTTCCGAGTAATGAAAGTGAAAATATTGAGCATCTGACGCACCTTGACATTCACCGCGCACACATTCACCAAACTTAAGCTCCACATGTAGTTGGTGGCAGCTCTCTCGCTTAAGGCGCTCATGTCGGAGATTTGGCGACCCTGTCTGCATCGACGTTGAGCTCCTAGAGCCTTGCTCTTCCCCACGAGTTAACTGCATGCGCAAAGCATCTTTTTCTGCTTCTTCTTGCCGCTTTCGTCGTAACAGACTCTGTGATTCTTCAATAAGCCGCTGTTGCTCTAACTTCCGCTCGATTGCTTGCTTTACCGGTGAAAACATTGCAACTTCCGCCTCGGCAAAAATTGATATCCACTTCTGTTGGATCATGGCCTCGACCTCCGGGCCAACAACTAGTCCGGCTTCTAGTTGCTCATCGTCGCCGTAGAGCGCACGATGCACTTTTTCATCGAAGCGGTGTTTTCTCGAAGATTGAGAACGTGAAGATGCTAGAGTAGTGTGTGAGGTGCCCATATTAAAGTCGGTAACTTCTTCATTGCAGCCAGGAACTGAGAGCCGGGTAGCGGAGAGCTGGCGTTTGAGGCGTGGAGGCGGATGAATGCGCCGACGAGATGTCTCGGATAGTCTAAGCTCCATCTCCTCAATACCGTCACCTTCTTCATCGTCGTCATCGTCAATCACAGGAGAGATAAATGGTCGTCTGCTCTCTCTGCCTTCTTCAGAGCCTTCATCTTTGTCCGAGTCACTATCCGAATCATTTCGGGGGCTCCATTGTGCGAATCGAAACGGATTGTTGAACGATTGTGCATTGGATCGAAAGTTTGGCTGTTGAGAAAACCGAAAGGCATGTGTCTGCGCAATAGTTGGACGACTAGGGTTCACGTCGTTAGGCTCGACAACTTGCTTCGTGTAGATATCATTGTGAGGGATAGTTCTTGGACTTGATATGTCAGGGACACGAGAACAATACGGTTTTCCTACCATTAGAGTATCGACGACATTGCTATTCTGATGTTGCGGCTCAGACTCTGAAAGCGCCTGGAGAGTCGAGTCCCCATCACACCCTTGTGTTAATTTCCCCGTCAAATTATCCGTTAGGGTAGAAGTAGAATATATTGGTGGGATCGTTGCTAATAAAGATGTCGGCGACTCGACCTCATCAGTAACGACAACGGGGATCGAATTATTGACACTAATCGTATCTCTTTGCTCTGAGCTCTCCTCTGCCTCGACTTGCCCATCATTGTCTGGCCGCTTACCGGTATCATGTATTTCTTCTTCCGTAGCAAGTAATATCAAGGTAGCTGCCTCAGTGTCTATGCTAGCCGTTTGAATTTTATCTTGGATTTGCGTTTCGTTTTCTTGTACTTGTTGGAGTTGATTGAGATCGTTGGAGTTTGTGCTTACTAATTCTTGAAAACCGTGGCTGTTGTCGTCTTCGCCATCCTTTTTACTACTCTCACCTTCACAATCACCATTGATTTTATTTGGCTCACTTTCGCCTCTTTCATTAGTAGCAGGATTGGTAGTAACATCGTTGCTTTCGTACGAGTCTAGAATATCTGATGAACTAATTAGTTGTGGCTTGCTTGAACTGGATGGTTGGGGAGACATAATGTTTGCTAGTTCGTTTTGGTCAGGCAAATCATTGCCACTGTCTGCCGCTATTTCAGGGCTCATTTCCGAAGATGATGAAACAATTCTTGAAGGGGGCTCAGACTCTGAACTCGGGATTAGCGCGCGTAGTGAGTTAGATGGTAGTTGAGATGTTGCGAAAGGTATAATATTTCCACTCAGAGAAAGTGCAGCCATGGATGCGGATCGAAGACGCTTATCTCTGAGTGGACTCCTTTCTCTGAGTGGAATGCGTTCTTTTACATCTTGTTCTCGAAGCACGGGTACTATGATTTCAGGAGGTGAGCTGAAAAATGATAGTTGTGTGCTGTCTTTCTCTACAGATGGAACGCGGATGACCGTAGTGCTGCTACGCCTTCGAGTGACCGGAGAAGGCCCGCGAGGTGAATCGGGGGTAATCATGGTCGACTGAATTTCTTCCTGATCTAAAACACCTGAAACATCAGATCTAGCTGATGCGACCAACTCCTCTTCTGTAGAAGCGTCATCGTGTTCTTTATCAGATTCAAATGGCTGCTCAGACTCAGAGTCGACTTCTTCGTTTTCTTCACCTTTATGTTTCGAGATATCTTCGGTTCGAGCTTGCAACACTTGCGAATCACTATTATGTTGGATGTCTAAGGACGAATCTTTATTTTCTACTATCGGAGTATATGCTGGCTCCATGTCTACATTAGTTCCATTTGTTTCTATCAATTCTTTCGTATTGTTGGTACATTGCTGGAATTGCAGATGCCTGGGTGTGACATCATGGAACTGTACATACAAGCACCCAGACCGCGTAGACTTCGAGATAGTATCGTGGAGTTCTTTCCTTGTCTGAGAGTTTGAGCTCATTTCTCTAGGACCTTCAGCCTTGGCGTGCAGTTGTGGAATTTGTGCAACTCCACTGTCAAAGGATAACGAAGAAGCTCGAATAAACGCAGGAACTTTTGTCCTGGTTGGTATCACTTTAGATTTCGGACCTTTTATTGCAATGAGACTTGAAGAATGTTGCATAATCGGTCGAAATCTATCAGCTGCCACGGCACTGGCATTTTGTTGCAGCATGAGGGCGGACGGCTCTACGTAAAGTCCCAGTGGTGATTATTGGTTTCATCGTATCGTGACGCAATGAGATCTGTGGCAGACATCGACGCCTTTAGGGACCTTGTCAAATCTAGCATTCCATCGTGGAGACCAGCTATGCGACGAACATGCTGTTTTGTAGCTTTCTGGTCAAAAGAGCTTTTACCCAGAAGCAGTCCTTGAGGCAATAACACTGTGCATGACTGTTCCATGAAGCTTAAGATGAGCTCTTGTAATTGAGGTGCGACTTCGAGTTTGTAGTCGCGACAAAATGATGGAATTTCGCGAAACTTGATCATACTCCGAGTCTCATCCCAACAACGTACAGCATGGCCCAAAAATCGAGGTAACACAACTGGCCATCACGTTCAGTATCTGCGAACCGTGCACAAGAGGCCCGGATAGCGTTTTCAAACGTGATTGAGACCTCCATGGTTTCAGCAGCCTCGGCCTCAGTCATTCGTTCATTTGGCCACAAGTACCGCAACCGACGAAGAATGTTCGTGAAATCAGTCACTGCCACTACTCCTACACGATCATGGTCGTAGAATACCAAACAACTTAAGATGAGTCGTAGTTTTTCTGTCACCTGTCCGTCTGCATCTGGACCTTCGTCCACTTGAAGAAAAAGTACTCGCTCTGCCATGCGAAAAGACTCATTTTGCTGGCGCCACTCACCCACGATCAGTCGCAAGAAACGATGAATCTCGATCCACCGCTGACAAAGCGAGGAAAAAGTCGACTGTAAACGACCTTCAGTCTCTGGTCCACCTTCTATATCAAGACTTGGAAGCCATCGTGTCTCCTGCGCATAATCACCTGTGAAGAGTAAAATATTACGAAGGAAACCAGGGGTTTACGAGAGGATACATCAAATTCTCCTGTGCGCACAATAACGCGCACGAAAGTGACACAAACTGCCAGTGCTTGGCACCACAACTTGGATCACACGGCTTAAAATCGGCATGAAACAATTCTTTTGCAGCTGTACTGATAATTGCGTTTCCTGGCATAACCATTTGACGGGAGTATAGCCATGTGTAACAACAGACACACAAGGCAACGAGCTCGTCGGGAACGTGGTCGTCACGTGTTGAGCCTTCCCGTGCGTGCATTGCTAGAAACTCTCCGAATACGGCAATTGCATCCACGTCATGAATAAAGTGACACATCGATACCATTAGCTGCTTGATCTTGGTCTGCACTACATTCTTCATTCCATATCGACTCTTCATAACTGAGAAGAGCGCGGCAAACACTGAAATCGGCTGATCTTCATCCGCAAGCTGCTTCCTGCCCTTCGCTTTCTTGAACAGCTGAGAGTGAGCGCTCGCGCTGAGTTTGGAGTAGACCGCCTCGATGATGTCAAGAATCGTTCGAGCTGAAAAATGTGGGCGGTATCTCTCTACTGTCAGTTCAAGCGTGTGGGACTTACGCCCGCATTTACTGCACTTTGCAGGTGTATAATTTGGTGCGTCATCATTAATTTGATCCCCGATCTTGATGATTTGTAAAGGCATTGCTGCTTCACACCAACAGTAACCCGTGGGCCAATACGGTCGAAATCCGATGGAAAGCTTCAAGTGACGGACCAATGGCTCAGATACCCACGACATATTTCTCCCTTTGGAAACCATGCACTCAGCCACAGATCTCTTTGATCGACGTCCTGGTTTCGTTCGCGGTGCCTTCTCCAAATGATTGTCCTCGTCGTAATTTGGCACCCAACCTTTTCCAGCAAGATCCACGATCTCTTGCTCAATCTCCGTCGAAAATGGTACAGACTCCCCATTGTCTTCGCTTTGTGTAGGTCTGTTTGGGGGCGATGTATGTACTTCGGAAATTGAAACCCGCTTAGAATTCGTCGGATTCGCGCCTGATGGTTCTACTTGCACCCAGCGGACGCTCTTTTCACCCATACTATTATATGAGATAATTGCCCTTCGAGCAGGGTTCGACTTCGCTGTCTCCTTGGGCCGCTTCGTCTTGTCTGTGGCTTTAGACTCGGGCAACGTTTCCGTTTGCACTTTGCTAGATCGACTTGCTGCATGATCTGTTGCTTCTTCACTCTCCCAACGATTCACAGCATTTGGAGGTTCGTCTGCCGTGACCTCTAGTCGAACCATAGCATCTCCTCTGCTGGTGTGTTTTATGTCGGGGATCAATAGTGGCTTGGCGACTCGGTCCATATCAGTCGGAAATGATTTTTGCCTGCTGCTGCTGTGGGCTGAAGCATGAAATGACGCTCGACTTGAACTCGACTTCAGCTTCGTGAAATTTCCCGGTCCTCCAACCTCGCGAGTGGAGCGCAGCTGCAGCTGCTGCACTCCCATCTTGGGTTTGTCAGCCATTTCCCCCCTGTGCATCACGAGTCAGGCTCTGTCGCTTCTCCTCGGCGCTAAATTTCGCCCCATTCTATCCTTGGCTCGTCATCGACCTCCCACAAGCAAATTCCGCAACAAAAGTCTGCGAGATGACACCAATCCTTGGTGATGCCGCGACCTCCACCACGAGTCTTCAACACAAAAGCTGCATGACCAACAGTGGGATCATCTCCCCCATCG